>CM037852.1:114735639-115335639 GCA_021234595.1 Delia radicum
TGAATTATTTCAAAACAAAATTATATTTAAATCTAACAAAAATGGGATTGAAAAGTGGGTACTGGATGGGAAAATGGCAACCCATTATTATAGCACTACTTCCACTCTAACACTATGGTAAAAGTTTCATGTTAATATCTCTACTAGTTAAGAAATTATAACGATTAAAACAAATATCGTTTCAGAAAATGTTTTTACATTTCAGGGTTGCCGTACTTCAAAACTTTGAAAAATTCGGGGACGCTCAAATCAAATTTGGGTGAAAGATTCTGAAAGAGCGTAGAAATCCAAAACAATAGGGTTTCCAGCCAGATTGGACCAGAATTGACCGAGTTATTCAAAAAACGGGGAAGTCACATGATTTTTTGAATCAATCTGAATTTTTCGCCTTATTTTCCATCGCTATTTTTGAAAATCTAAAATAGTGGGAAATATACAAGATTTTTGTATGAACTTGGTGTGGTGGCAGAGAAAAAATTGAGCTTTAATTGGTACCGGTTCTGATGGCCCAGGTCCCCTAGGTTTTGAATTATTTCAAAAACAAAATTATATTTTAAAATCTAAAAAAATGGGATTGAAAAGTGGTACTGGATGGGAAAATGGCAACCCATTATATAGCACTACTTCCATTCTACACTATGGTAAAAGTTTCATGTTAATATCTTCCCCTAGTTAAGAAATTGTAGCGAATAAAACAAATATCGTTTCAGAAAATGTTTTTACATTTCAGGGTTGCCATACTTCAAAAACGTTGAAAAATTCGGGGACGCTCAAAATCAAATTTGGGTGAAAGATTCTGAAAGAGCGTCGAAAATCCAAAACAATAGGGTTTCCAGCCAGATTGGACCAGAATTGACCGAGTTATTCAAAAAACGGGGAAGTCGCATGATTTTTTGAATCAATCTGAATTTTTCGCCTTATTTTCCATCGCTATTTTGAAAATCTAAAATAATGGGAAATATACAAGATTTTTTTATGAAACTTGGTGTGGTGGCAGAGAAAAATTGAGCTTTAATTTGGTACCGGTTCTGATGGCCCAGGTCCCTTAGGTTTTGAATTATTTCAAAAACAAAATTATATTTTAAATCTAAAAAAATGGGATTGAAAAGTTGTACTGGATGGGAAAATGGCAACCCATTATATAGCTCTACTTCTATTCTACAATATGGTAAAAGTTTCATGTTTATATCTTTACTAGTTAAGAAATTAAAGCGATTAAAACAAATATCGTTTCAGAAAATGTTTTTACATTTCAGGGTTGCCATACTTCAAAAACGTTGAAAAATTCGGGGACGCTCAAAATCAAATTTGGGTGAAAGATTCTGAAAGAGCGTCGAAAATCCAAAACAATAGGGTTTCCAGCCAGATTGGACCAGAATTGACCGAGTTATTCAAAAAACGGGGAAGTCATATGATTTTTTGAATCAATCTGAATTTTTCGCCTTATTTTCCATCGCTATTTTTGAAAATCTAAAATAATGGGAAATATACAAGATATTTTTATGAAACTTGGTGCGGTGGCAGAGAAAAAAGTGAGCTTTAATTTGGTACCGGTTCTGATGGCCCAGGTCCCCTAGGTTTTGAATAATTTCAAAAACAAAATTATATTTAAAATCTAAAAAAATGGGATTGAAAAGTGGTACTGGATGGGAAAATGGCAACCCATTATATAGCACTACTTCCATTCTACACTATGGTAAAAGTTTCATGTTAATATCTCTACTAGTTAAGAAATTATAGCGATTAAAACAAATATCGTTTCAGAAAATGTTTTTACATTTCAGGGTTGCCATACTTTCAAAAACTTTGAAAAATTCGGGGACGCTCAAAATCAAATTTGGGTGAAAGATTCTGAAAGAGCGTAGAAAATCCAAAACAATAGGGTTTCCAGCCAGATTGGACCAGAATTGACCGAGTTATTCAAAAAACGGGGAAGTCACATGATTTTTTGAATCAATCTGAATTTTTCGCCTTATTTTCCATCGCTATTTTTGAAAATCTAAAATAATGGGAAATATACAAGATTTTTTTATGAAACTTGGTGTGGTGGCAGAGAAAAAATTGAGCTTTAATTTGGTACCGGTTCTGATGGCCCAGGTCCCCTAGGTTTTGAATTATTTCAAAAACAAAATTATATTTTAAATCTAAAAAAATGTGATTGAAAAGTGGTACTGGATGGGAAAATGGCAAGCCCATTATATAGCACTACTTCCATTCTACACTATGGTAAAAGTTTCATGTTAATATCTCCACTAGTTAAGAAATTATAGCGATTAAAACAAATATCGTTTCAGAAAATGTTTTTACATTTCAGGGTTGCCATACTTCAAAAACGTTGAAAAATTCGGGGACGCTCAAAATCAAATTTGGGTGAAAGATTCTGAAAGAGCGTCGAAAATCCAAAACAATAGGGTTTCCAGCCAGATTGGACCAGAATTGACCGAGTTATTCAAAAAACGGGGAAGTCAGCATGATTTTTTGAATCAATCTGAATTTTTCGCCTTATTTTCCATCGCTATTTTTGAAAATCTAAAATAATGGGAAATATACAAGATTTTTTTATGAAACTTGGTGTGGTGGCAGAGAAAAAATTGAGCTTTAATTTGGTACCGGTTCTGATGGCCCAGGTCCCTTAGGTTTTGAATTATTTCAAAAACAAAATTATATTTTAAATCTAAAAAAATGGGATTGAAAAGTTGTACTGGATGGGAAAATGGCAACCCATTATATAGCTACTACTTCTATTCTACAATATGGTAAAAGTTTCATGTTATATCTTACTAGTTAAGAAATTATAGCGATTAAAACAAATATCGTTTCAGAAAATGTTTTTACATTTCAGGGTTGCCATACATCAAAAACGTTGAAAAATTCGGGGACGCTCAAAATCAAATTTGGGTGAAAGATTCTGAAAGAGCGTCGAAAATCCAAAACAATAGGGTTTCCAGCCAGATTGGACCAGAATTGACCGAGTTATTCAAAAAACGGGGAAGTCATATGATTTTTTGAATCAATCTGAATTTTTCGCCTTATTTTCCATCGCTATTTTTGAAAATCTAAAATAATGGGAAATATACAAGATATTTTTTATGAAACTTGGTGTGGTGGCAGAGAAAAAAGTGAGCTTTAATTTGGTACCGGTTCTGATGGCCCAGGTCCCCTTAGGTTTTGAATTATTTCAAAAACAAAATTATATTTAAAATCTAAAAAAATGGGATTGAAAAGTGGTACTGGATGGGAAAATGGCAACCCATTATATAGCACTACTTCCATTCTACACTATGGTAAAAGTTTCATGTTAATATCTCTACTAGTTAAGAAATTATAGCGATTAAAACAAATATCGTTTCAGAAAATGTTTTTACATTTCAGGGTTGCCATACTTCAAAAACGTTGAAAAATTCGGGGACGCTCAAAATCAAATTTGGGTGAAAGATTCTGAAAGAGCGTCGAAAATCCAAAACAATAGGGTTTCCAGCCAGATTGGACCAGAATTGACCGAGTTATTCAAAAAACGGGGAAGTCATATGATTTTTTGAATCAATCTGAATTTTTCGCCTTATTTTCCATCGCTATTTTTGAAAATCTAAAATAATGGGAAATATACAAGATATTTTTATGAAACTTGGTGTGGTGGCAGAGAAAAAAGTGAGCTTTAATTTGGTACCGGTTCTGATGGCCCAGGTCCCCTAGGTTTTGAATTAATTTCAAAAACAAAATTATATTTAAAATCTAAAAAAATGGGATTGAAAAGTGGTACTGGATGGGAAAATGGCAACCCATTATATAGCACTACTTCCATTCTACACTATGGTAAAAGTTTCATGTTAATATCTCTACTAGTTAAGAAATTATAGCGATTAAAACAAATATCGTTTCAGAAAATGTTTTTACATTTCAGGGTTGCCATACTTCAAAAACGTTGAAAAATTCGGGGACGCTCAAAATCAAATTTGGGTGAAAGATTCTGAAAGAGCGTCGAAAATCCAAAACAATAGGGTTTCCAGCCAGATTGGACCAGAATTGACCGAGTTATTCAAAAAACGGGGAAGTCATATGATTTTTTGAATCAATCTGAATTTTTCGCCTTATTTTCCATCGCTATTTTTGAAAATCTAAAATAATGGGAAATATACAAGATATTTTTATGAAACTTGGTGTGGTGGCAGAGAAAAAAGTGAGCTTTAATTTGGTACCGGTTCTGATGGCCCAGGTCCCCTAGGTTTTGAATTATTTCAAAAACAAAATTATATTTAAATCTAAAAAAATGGGATTGAAAAGTGGTACTGGATGGGAAAATGGCAACCCATTATATAGCACTACTTCCATTCTACACTATGGTAAAAGTTTCATGTTAATATCTCTACTAGTTAAGAAATTATAGCGATTAAAACAAATATCGTTTCAGAAAATGTTTTTACATTTCAGGGTTGCCATACTTCAAAAACGTTGAAAAATTCGGGGACGCTCAAAATCAAATTTGGGTGAAAGATTCTGAAAGAGCGTCGAAAATCCAAAACAATAGGGTTTCCAGCCAGATTGGACCAGAATTGACCGAGTTATTCAAAAAACGGGGAAGTCATATGATTTTTTGAATCAATCTGAATTTTTCGCCTTATTTTCCATCGCTATTTTTGAAAATCTAAAATAATGGGAAATATACAAGATATTTTTATGAAACTTGGTGTGGTGGCAGAGAAAAAAGTGAGCTTTAATTTGGTACCGGTTCTGATGGCCCAGGTCCCCTAGGTTTTGAATAATTTCAAAAACAAAATTATATTTAAATCTAAAAAAATGGGATTGAAAAGTGGTACTGGATGGGAAAATGGCAACCCATTATATAGCACTACTTCCATTCTACACTATGGTAAAAGTTTCATGTTAATATCTCTACTAGTTAAGAAATTATAGCGATTAAAACAAATATCGTTTCAGAAAATGTTTTTACATTTCAGGGTTGCCATACTTCAAAAACGTTGAAAAATTCGGGGACGCTCAAAATCAAATTTGGGTGAAAGATTCTGAAAGAGCGTCGAAAATCCAAAACAATAGGGTTTCCAGCCAGATTGGACCAGAATTGACCGAGTTATTCAAAAAACGGGGAAGTCACATGATTTTTTGAATCAATCTGAATTTTTCGCCTTATTTTCCATCGCTATTTTTGAAAATCTAAAATAATGGGAAATATACAAGATTTTTTTATGAAACTTGGTGTGGTGGCAGAGAAAAAATTGAGCTTTAATTTGGTACCGGTTCTGATGGCCCAGGTCCCCTAGGTTTTGAATTATTTCAAAAACAAAATTATATTTAAATCTAAAAAAATGGGATTGAAAAGTGGTACTGGATGGGAAAATGGCAACCCATTATATAGCACTACTTCCATTCTACACTATGGTAAAAGTTTCATGTTAATATCTCTACTAGTTAAGAAATTATAGCGATTAAAACAAATATCGTTTCAGAAAATGTTTTTACATTTCAGGGTTGCCATACTTCAAAAACGTTGAAAAATTCGGGGACGCTCAAAATCAAATTTGGGTGAAAGATTCTGAAAGAGCGTCGAAAATCCAAAACAATAGGGTTTCCAGCCAGATTGGACCAGAATTGACCGAGTTATTCAAAAAACGGGGAAGTCATATGATTTTTTGAATCAATCTGAATTTTTCGCCTTATTTTCCATCGCTATTTTTGAAAATCTAAAATAATGGGAAATATACAAGATTTTTTTATGAAACTTGGTGTGGTGGCAGAGAAAAAATTGAGCTTTAATTTGGTACCGGTTCTGATGGCCCAGGTCCCTAGGTTTTGAATTATTTCAAAAACAAAATTATATTTTAAATCTAAAAAAATGGGATTGAAAAGTGGTACTGGATGGGAAAATGGCAACCCATTATATAGCACTACTTCCATTCTACACTATGGTAAAAGTTTCATGTTAATATCTCTACTAGTTAAGAAATTATAGCGATTAAAACAAATATCGTTTCAGAAAATGTTTTTACATTTCAGGGTTGCCATACATCAAAAACGTTGAAAAATTCGGGGACGCTCAAAATCAAATTTGGGTGAAAGATTCTGAAAGAGCGTCGAAAATCCAAAACAATAGGGTTTCCAGCCAGATTGGACCAGAATTGACCGAGTTATTCAAAAAACGGGGAAGTCATATGATTTTTTGAATCAATCTGAATTTTTCGCCTTATTTTCCATCGCTATTTTTGAAAATCTAAAATAATGGGAAATATACAAGATATTTTTATGAAACTTGGTGTGGTGGCAGAGAAAAAAGTGAGCTTTAATTTGGTACCGGTTCTGATGGCCCAGGTCCCCTAGGTTTTGAATAATTTCAAAAACAAAATTATATTTAAATCTAAAAAAATGGGATTGAAAAGTTGTACTGGATGGGAAAATGGCAACCCATTATATAGCACTACTTCTATTCTACACTATGGTAAAAGTTTCATGTTAATATCTCTACTAGTTAAGAAATTATAGCGATTAAAACAAATATCGTTTCAGAAAATGTTTTTACATTTCAGGGTTGCCATACATTCAAAAACGTTGAAAAATTCGGGGACGCTCAAAATCAAATTTGGGTGAAAGATTCTGAAAGAGCGTCGAAAATCCAAAACAATAGGGTTTCCAGCCAGATTGGACCAGAATTGACCGAGTTATTCAAAAAACGGGGAAGTCATATGATTTTTTGAATCAATCTGAATTTTTCGCCTTATTTTCCATCGCTATTTTTGAAAATCTAAAATAATGGGAAATATACAAGATATTTTTATGAAACTTGGTGTGGTGGCAGAGAAAAAAGTGAGCTTTAATTTGGTACCGGTTCTGATGGCCCAGGTCCCCTAGGTTTTGAATATTTCAAAAACAAAATTATATTTAAATCTAAAAAAATGGGATTGAAAAGTGGTACTGGATGGGAAAATGGCAACCCATTATATAGCACTACTTCCATTCTACACTATGGTAAAAGTTTCATGTTAATATCTCTACTAGTTAAGAAATTATAGCGATTAAAACAAATATCGTTTCAGAAAATGTTTTTACATTTCAGGGTTGCCATACTTCAAAAACGTTGAAAAATTCGGGGACGCTCAAAATCAAATTTGGGTGAAAGATTCTGAAAGAGCGTCGAAAATCCAAAACAATAGGGTTTCCAGCCAGATTGGACCAGAATTGACCGAGTTATTCAAAAAACGGGGAAGTCACATGATTTTTTGAATCAATCTGAATTTTTCGCCTTATTTTCCATCGCTATTTTTGAAAATCTAAAATAATGGGAAATATACAAGATTTTTTATGAAACTTGGTGTGGTGGCAGAGAAAAAATTGAGCTTTAATTTGGTACCGGTTCTGATGGCCCAGGTCCCCTAGGTTTTGAATTATTTCAAAAACAAAATTATATTTTAAATCTAAAAAAATGGGATTGAAAAGTGGTACTGGATGGGAAAATGGCAACCCATTATATAGCACTACTTCCATTCTACACTATGGTAAAAGTTTCATGTTAATATCTCCACTAGTTAAGAAATTATAGCGAATTAAAACAAATATCGTTTCAGAAAATGTTTTTACATTTCAGGGTTGCCATACTTCAAAAACGTTGAAAAATTCGGGGACGCTCAAAATCAAATTTGGGTGAAAGATTCTGAAAGAGCGTCGAAAATCCAAAACAATAGGGTTTCCAGCCAGATTGGACCAGAATTGACCGAGTTATTCAAAAAACGGGGAAGTCAGCATGATTTTTTGAATCAATCTGAATTTTTCGCCTTATTTTCCATCGCTATTTTTGAAAATCTAAAATAATGGGAAATATACAAGATTTTTTTATGAAACTTGGTGTGGTGGCAGAGAAAAAATTGAGCTTTAATTTGGTACCGGTTCTGATGGCCCAGGTCCCTTAGGTTTTGAATTATTTCAAAAACAAAATTATATTTTAAATCTAAAAAAATGGGATTGAAAAGTTGTACTGGATGGGAAAATGGCAACCCATTATATAGCTACTACTTCTATTCTACAATATGGTAAAAGTTTCATGTTATATCTTACTAGTTAAGAAATTATAGCGATTAAAACAAATATCGTTTCAGAAAATGTTTTTACATTTCAGGGTTGCCATACATCAAAAACGTTGAAAAATTCGGGGACGCTCAAAATCAAATTTGGGTGAAAGATTCTGAAAGAGCGTCGAAAATCCAAAACAATAGGGTTTCCAGCCAGATTGGACCAGAATTGACCGAGTTATTCAAAAAACGGGGAAGTCATATGATTTTTTGAATCAATCTGAATTTTTCGCCTTATTTTCCATCGCTATTTTTGAAAATCTAAAATAATGGGAAATATACAAGATATTTTTATGAAACTTGGTGCGGTGGCAGAGAAAAAAGTGAGCTTTAATTTGGTACCGGTTCTGATGGCCCAGGTCCCCTAGGTTTTGAATAATTTCAAAAACAAAATTATATTTAAAATCTAAAAAAATGGGATTGAAAAGTGGTACTGGATGGGAAAATGGCAACCCATTATATAGCACTACTTCCATTCTACACTATGGTAAAAGTTTCATGTTAATATCTCTACTAGTTAAGAAATTATAGCGATTAAAACAAATATCGTTTCAGAAAATGTTTTTACATTTCAGGGTTGCCATACTTCAAAAACGTTGAAAAATTCGGGGACGCTCAAAATCAAATTTGGGTGAAAGATTCTGAAAGAGCGTCGAAAATCCAAAACAATAGGGTTTCCAGCCAGATTGGACCAGAATTGACCGAGTTATTCAAAAAACGGGGAAGTCACATGATTTTTTGAATCAATCTGAATTTTTCGCCTTATTTTCCATCGCTATTTTTGAAAATCTAAAATAATGGGAAATATACAAGATTTTTTTATGAAACTTGGTGTGGTGGCAGAGAAAAAATTGAGCTTTAATTTGGTACCGGTTCTGATGGCCCAGGTCCCCTAGGTTTTGAATTATTTCAAAAACAAAATTATATTTTAAATCTAAAAAAATGGGATTGAAAAGTGGTACTGGATGGGAAAATGGCAACCCATTATATAGCACTACTTCCATTCTACACTATGGTAAAAGTTTCATGTTAATATCTCTACTAGTTAAGAAATTATAGCGATTAAAACAAATATCGTTTCAGAAAATGTTTTTACATTTCAGGGTTGCCATACTTCAAAAACGTTGAAAAATTCGGGGACGCTCAAAATCAAATTTGGGTGAAAGATTCTGAAAGAGCGTCGAAAATCCAAAACAATAGGGTTTCCAGCCAGATTGGACCAGAATTGACCGAGTTATTCAAAAAACGGGGAAGTCATATGATTTTTTGAATCAATCTGAATTTTTCGCCTTATTTTCCATCGCTATTTTTGAAAATCTAAAATAATGGGAAATATACAAGATTTTTTTATGAAACTTGGTGTGGTGGCAGAGAAAAAATTGAGCTTTAATTTGGTACCGGTTCTGATGGCCCAGGTCCCTTAGGTTTTGAATTATTTCAAAAACAAAATTATATTTTAAATCTAAAAAAATGGGATTGAAAAGTTGTACTGGATGGGAAAATGGCAACCCATTATATAGCACTACTTCTATTCTACAATATGGTAAAAGTTTCATGTTAATATCTTTACTAGTTAAGAAATTATAGCGATTAAAACAAATATCGTTTCAGAAAATGTTTTTACATTTCAGGGTTGCCATACATCAAAAACGTTGAAAAATTCGGGGACGCTCAAAATCAAATTTGGGTGAAAGATTCTGAAAGAGCGTCGAAAATCCAAAACAATAGGGTTTCCAGCCAGATTGGACCAGAATTGACCGAGTTATTCAAAAAACGGGGAAGTCATATGATTTTTTGAATCAATCTGAATTTTTCGCCTTATTTTCCATCGCTATTTTTGAAAATCTAAAATAATGGGAAATATACAAGATATTTTTATGAAACTTGGTGTGGTGGCAGAGAAAAAAGTGAGCTTTAATTTGGTACCGGTTCTGATGGCCCAGGTCCCCTAGGTTTTGAATAATTTCAAAAACAAAATTATATTTAAAATCTAAAAAAATGGGATTGAAAAGTGGTACTGGATGGGAAAATGGCAACCCATTATATAGCACTACTTCCATTCTACACTATGGTAAAAGTTTCATGTTAATATCTCTACTAGTTAAGAAATTATAGCGATTAAAACAAATATCGTTTCAGAAAATGTTTTTACATTTCAGGGTTGCCATACTTCAAAAACGTTGAAAAATTCGGGGACGCTCAAAATCAAATTTGGGTGAAAGATTCTGAAAGAGCGTCGAAAATCCAAAACAATAGGGTTTCCAGCCAGATTGGACCAGAATTGACCGAGTTATTCAAAAAACGGGGAAGTCACATGATTTTTTGAATCAATCTGAATTTTTCGCCTTATTTTCCATCGCTATTTTTGAAAATCTAAAATAATGGGAAATATACAAGATTTTTTTATGAAACTTGGTGTGGTGGCAGAGAAAAAATTGAGCTTTAATTTGGTACCGGTTCTGATGGCCCAGGTCCCCTAGGTTTTGAATTATTTCAAAAACAAAATTATATTTTAAATCTAAAAAAATGGGATTGAAAAGTGGTACTGGATGGGAAAATGGCAACCCATTATATAGCACTACTTCCATTCTACACTATGGTAAAAGTTTCATGTTAATATCTCTACTAGTTAAGAAATTATAGCGATTAAAACAAATATCGTTTCAGAAAATGTTTTTACATTTCAGGGTTGCCATACTTCAAAAACGTTGAAAAATTCGGGGACGCTCAAAATCAAATTTGGGTGAAAGATTCTGAAAGAGCGTCGAAAATCCAAAACAATAGGGTTTCCAGCCAGATTGGACCAGAATTGACCGAGTTATTCAAAAAACGGGGAAGTCACATGATTTTTTGAATCAATCTGAATTTTTCGCCTTATTTTCCATCGCTATTTTTGAAAATCTAAAATAATGGGAAATATACAAGATTTTTTATGAAACTTGGTGTGGTGGCAGAGAAAAAATTGAGCTTTAATTTGGTACCGGTTCTGATGGCCCAGGTCCCCTAGGTTTTGAATTATTTCAAAAACAAAATTATATTTTAAATCTAAAAAAATGGGATTGAAAAGTGGTACTGGATGGGAAAATGGCAACCCATTATATAGCACTACTTCCATTCTACACTATGGTAAAAGTTTCATGTTAATATCTCTACTAGTTAAGAAATTATAGCGATTAAAACAAATATCGTTTCAGAAAATGTTTTTACATTTCAGGGTTGCCATACTTCAAAAACGTTGAAAAATTCGGGGACGCTCAAAATCAAATTTGGGTGAAAGATTCTGAAAGAGCGTCGAAAATCCAAAACAATAGGGTTTCCAGCCAGATTGGACCAGAATTGACCGAGTTATTCAAAAAACGGGGAAGTCCATGATTTTTTGAATCAATCTGAATTTTTCGCCTTATTTTCCATCGCTATTTTTGAAAATCTAAAATAATGGGAAATATACAAGATTTTTTTATGAAACTTGGTGTGGTGGCAGAGAAAAAATTGAGCTTTAATTTGGTACCGGTTCTGATGGCCCAGGTCCCCTAGGTTTTGAATTATTTCAAAAACAAAATTATATTTTAAATCTAAAAAAATGGGATTGAAAAGTGGTACTGGATGGGAAAATGGCAACCCATTATATAGCACTACTTCCATTCTACACTATGGTAAAAGTTTCATGTTAATATCTCTACTAGTTAAGAAATTATAGCGATTAAAACAAATATCGTTTCAGAAAATGTTTTTACATTTCAGGGTTGCCATACTTCAAAAACGTTGAAAAATTCGGGGACGCTCAAAATCAAATTTGGGTGAAAGATTCTGAAAGAGCGTCGAAAATCCAAAACAATAGGGTTTCCAGCCAGATTGGACCAGAATTGACCGAGTTATTCAAAAAACGGGGAAGTCACATGATTTTTTGAATCAATCTGAATTTTTCGCCTTATTTTCCATCGCTATTTTTGAAAATCTAAAATAATGGGAAATATACAAGATTTTTTTATGAAACTTGGTGTGGTGGCAGAGAAAAAATTGAGCTTTAATTTGGTACCGGTTCTGATGGCCCAGGTCCCTTAGGTTTTGAATTATTTCAAAAACAAAATTATATTTTAAATCTAAAAAAATGGGATTGAAAAGTTGTACTGGATGGGAAAATGGCAACCCATTATATAGCACTACTTCCATTCTACACTATGGTAAAAGTTTCATGTTAATATCTCTACTAGTTAAGAAATTATAGCGATTAAAACAAATATCGTTTCAGAAAATGTTTTTACATTTCAGGGTTGCCATACTTCAAAAACGTTGAAAAATTCGGGGACGCTCAAAATCAAATTTGGGTGAAAGATTCTGAAAGAGCGTCGAAAATCCAAAACAATAGGGTTTCCAGCCAGATTGGACCAGAATTGACCGAGTTATTCAAAAAACGGGGAAGTCATATGATTTTTTGAATCAATCTGAATTTTTCGCCTTATTTTCCATCGCTATTTTTGAAAATCTAAAATAATGGGAAATATACAAGATATTTTTATGAAACTTGGTGTGGTGGCAGAGAAAAAAGTGAGCTTTAATTTGGTACCGGTTCTGATGGCCCAGGTCCCCTAGGTTTTGAATAATTTCAAAAACAAAATTATATTTAAAATCTAAAAAAATGGGATTGAAAAGTGGTACTGGATGGGAAAATGGCAACCCATTATATAGCACTACTTCCATTCTACACTATGGTAAAAGTTTCATGTTAATATCTCTACTAGTTAAGAAATTATAGCGATTAAAACAAATATCGTTTCAGAAAATGTTTTTACATTTCAGGGTTGCCATACTTCAAAAACGTTGAAAAATTCGGGGACGCTCAAAATCAAATTTGGGTGAAAGATTCTGAAAGAGCGTCGAAAATCCAAAACAATAGGGTTTCCAGCCAGATTGGACCAGAATTGACCGAGTTATTCAAAAAACGGGGAAGTCATATGATTTTTTGAATCAATCTGAATTTTTCGCCTTATTTTCCATCGCTATTTTTGAAAATCTAAAATAATGGGAAATATACAAGATTTTTTATGAAACTTGGTGTGGTGGCAGAGAAAAAATTGAGCTTTAATTTGGTACCGGTTCTGATGGCCCAGGTCCCTTAGGTTTTGAATTATTTCAAAAACAAAATTATATTTTAAATCTAAAAAATGGGATTGAAAAGTTGTACTGGATGGGAAAATGGCAACCCATTATATAGCACTACTTCCTATTCTACACTATGGTAAAAGTTTCATGTTAATATCTCTACTAGTTAAGAAATTATAGCGATTAAAACAAATATCGTTTCAGAAAATGTTTTTACATTTCAGGGTTGCCATACATCAAAAACGTTGAAAAATTCGGGGACGCTCAAAATCAAATTTGGGTGAAAGATTCTGAAAGAGCGTCGAAAATCCAAAACAATAGGGTTTCCAGCCAGATTGGACCAGAATTGACCGAGTTATTCAAAAAACGGGGAAGTCATATGATTTTTTGAATCAATCTGAATTTTTCGCCTTATTTTCCATCGCTATTTTTGAAAATCTAAAATAATGGGAAATATACAAGATATTTTTATGAAACTTGGTGTGGTGGCAGAGAAAAAAGTGAGCTTTAATTTGGTACCGGTTCTGATGGCCCAGGTCCCCTAGGTTTTGAATTATTTCAAAAACAAAATTATATTTAAATCTAAAAAAATGGGATTGAAAAGTGGTACTGGATGGGAAAATGGCAACCCATTATATAGCACTACTTCCATTCTACACTATGGTAAAAGTTTCATGTTAATATCTCTACTAGTTAAGAAATTATAGCGATTAAAACAAATATCGTTTCAGAAAATGTTTTTACATTTCAGGGTTGCCATACTTCAAAAACGTTGAAAAATTCGGGGACGCTCAAAATCAAATTTGGGTGAAAGATTCTGAAAGAGCGTCGAAAATCCAAAACAATAGGGTTTCCAGCCAGATTGGACCAGAATTGACCGAGTTATTCAAAAAACGGGGAAGTCACATGATTTTTTGAATCAATCTGAATTTTTCGCCTTATTTTCCATCGCTATTTTTGAAAATCTAAAATAATGGGAAATATACAAGATTTTTTATGAAACTTGGTGTGGTGGCAGAGAAAAAATTGAGCTTTAATTTGGTACCGGTTCTGATGGCCCAGGTCCCCTAGGTTTTGAATTATTTCAAAAACAAAATTATATTTAAATCTAAAAAAATGGGATTGAAAAGTGGTACTGGATGGGAAAATGGCAACCCATTATATAGCACTACTTCCATTCTACACTATGGTAAAAGTTTCATGTTAATATCTCTACTAGTTAAGAAATTATAGCGATTAAAACAAATATCGTTTCAGAAAATGTTTTTACATTTCAGGGTTGCCATACTTCAAAAACGTTGAAAAATTCGGGGACGCTCAAAATCAAATTTGGGTGAAAGATTCTGAAAGAGCGTCGAAAATCCAAAACAATAGGGTTTCCAGCCAGATTGGACCAGAATTGACCGAGTTATTCAAAAAACGGGGAAGTCACATGATTTTTTGAATCAATCTGAATTTTTCGCCTTATTTTCCATCGCTATTTTTGAAAATCTAAAATAATGGGAAATATACAAGATTTTTTTATGAAACTTGGTGTGGTGGCAGAGAAAAAATTGAGCTTTAATTTGGTACCGGTTCTGATGGCCCAGGTCCCCTAGGTTTTGAATTATTTCAAAAACAAAATTATATTTTAAATCTAAAAAAATGGGATTGAAAAGTGGTACTGGATGGGAAAATGGCAACCCATTATATAGCACTACTTCCATTCTACACTATGGTAAAAGTTTCATGTTAATATCTCTACTAGTTAAGAAATTATAGCGATTAAAACAAATATCGTTTCAGAAAATGTTTTTACATTTCAGGGTTGCCATACTTCAAAAACGTTGAAAAATTCGGGGACGCTCAAAATCAAATTTGGGTGAAAGATTCTGAAAGAGCGTCGAAAATCCAAAACAATAGGGTTTCCAGCCAGA
This sequence comes from Delia radicum, assembly GCA_021234595.1. NCBI lineage: Eukaryota > Metazoa > Arthropoda > Insecta > Diptera > Anthomyiidae > Delia > Delia radicum. Next base: position 114,750,728 of record CM037852.1, read on the forward strand.
TTGGACCAGAATTGACCGAGTTATTCAAAAAACGGGGAAGTCAGCATGATTTTTTGAATCAATCTGAATTTTTCGCCTTATTTTCCATCGCTATTTTTGAAAATCTAAAATAATGGGAAATATACAAGATATTTTTTATGAAACTTGGTGTGGTGGCAGAGAAAAAATTGAGCTTTAATTTGGTACCGGTTCTGATGGCCCAGGTCCCTTAGGTTTTGAATTATTTCAAAAACAAAATTATATTTTAAATCTAAAAAAATGGGATTGAAAAGTTGTACTGGATGGGAAAATGGCAACCCATTATATAGCACTACTTCCATTCTACACTATGGTAAAAGTTTCATGTTAATATCTCTACTAGTTAAGAAATTATAGCGATTAAAACAAATATCGTTTCAGAAAATGTTTTTACATTTCAGGGTTGCCATACTTCAAAAACGTTGAAAAATTCGGGGACGCTCAAAATCAAATTTGGGTGAAAGATTCTGAAAGAGCGTCGAAAATCCAAAACAATAGGGTTTCCAGCCAGATTGGACCAGAATTGACCGAGTTATTCAAAAAACGGGGAAGTCACATGATTTTTTGAATCAATCTGAATTTTTCGCCTTATTTTCCATCGCTATTTTTGAAAATCTAAAATAATGGGAAATATACAAGATTTTTTTATGAAACTTGGTGTGGTGGCAGAGAAAAAATTGAGCTTTAATTTGGTACCGGTTCTGATGGCCCAGGTCCCCTTAGGTTTTGAATTATTTCAAAAACAAAATTATATTTTAAATCTAAAAAAATGGGATTGAAAAGTTGTACTGGATGGGAAAATGGCAACCCATTATATAGCACTACTTCCATTCTACACTATGGTAAAAGTTTCATGTTAATATCTCTACTAGTTAAGAAATTATAGCGATTAAAACAAATATCGTTTCAGAAAATGTTTTTACATTTCAGGGTTGCCATACTTCAAAAACGTTGAAAAATTCGGGGACGCTCAAAATCAAATTTGGGTGAAAGATTCTGAAAGAGCGTCGAAAATCCAAAACAATAGGGTTTCCAGCCAGATTGGACCAGAATTGACCGAGTTATTCAAAAAACGGGGAAGTCACATGATTTTTTGAATCAATCTGAATTTTTCGCCTTATTTTCCATCGCTATTTTTGAAAATCTAAAATAATGGGAAATATACAAGATATTTTTATGAAACTTGGTGTGGTGGCAGAGAAAAAAGTGAGCTTTAATTTGGTACCGGTTCTGATGGCCCAGGTCCCCTAGGTTTTGAATAATTTCAAAAACAAAATTATATTTAAAATCTAAAAAAATGGGATTGAAAAGTGGTACTGGATGGGAAAATGGCAACCCATTATATAGCACTACTTCCATTCTACACTATGGTAAAAGTTTCATGTTAATATCTCTACTAGTTAAGAAATTATAGCGATTAAAACAAATATCGTTTCAGAAAATGTTTTTACATTTCAGGGTTGCCATACTTCAAAAACGTTGAAAAATTCGGGGACGCTCAAAATCAAATTTGGGTGAAAGATTCTGAAAGAGCGTCGAAAATCCAAAACAATAGGGTTTCCAGCCAGATTGGACCAGAATTGACCGAGTTATTCAAAAAACGGGGAAGTCATATGATTTTTTGAATCAATCTGAATTTTTCGCCTTATTTTCCATCGCTATTTTTGAAAATCTAAAATAATGGGAAATATACAAGATTTTTTTATGAAACTTGGTGTGGTGGCAGAGAAAAAATTGAGCTTTAATTTGGTACCGGTTCTGATGGCCCAGGTCCCCTTAGGTTTTGAATTATTTCAAAAACAAAATTATATTTTAAATCTAAAAAAATGGGATTGAAAAGTGGTACTGGATGGGAAAATGGCAACCCATTATATAGCACTACTTCTATTCTACACTATGGTAAAAGTTTCATGTTAATATCTCTACTAGTTAAGAAATTATAGCGATTAAAACAAATATCGTTTCAGAAAATGTTTTTACATTTCAGGGTTGCCATACTTCAAAAACGTTGAAAAATTCGGGGACGCTCAAAATCAAATTTGGGTGAAAGATTCTGAAAGAGCGTCGAAAATCCAAAACAATAGGGTTTCCAGCCAGATTGGACCAGAATTGACCGAGTTATTCAAAAAACGGGGAAGTCATATGATTTTTTGAATCAATCTGAATTTTTCGCCTTATTTTCCATCGCTATTTTTGAAAATCTAAAATAATGGGAAATATACAAGATTTTTTTATGAAACTTGGTGTGGTGGCAGAGAAAAAATTGAGCTTTAATTTGGTACCGGTTCTGATGGCCCAGGTCCCCTAGGTTTTGAATTATTTCAAAAACAAAATTATATTTTAAATCTAAAAAAATGGGATTGAAAAGTGGTACTGGATGGGAAAATGGCAACCCATTATATAGCACTACTTCCATTCTACACTATGGTAAAAGTTTCATGTTAATATCTCTACTAGTTAAGAAATTATAGCGATTAAAACAAATATCGTTTCAGAAAATGTTTTTACATTTCAGGGTTGCCATACTTCAAAAACGTTGAAAAATTCGGGGACGCTCAAAATCAAATTTGGGTGAAAGATTCTGAAAGAGCGTCGAAAATCCAAAACAATAGGGTTTCCAGCCAGATTGGACCAGAATTGACCGAGTTATTCAAAAAACGGGGAAGTCACATGATTTTTTGAATCAATCTGAATTTTTCGCCTTATTTTCCATCGCTATTTTTGAAAATCTAAAATAATGGGAAATATACAAGATATTTTTATGAAACTTGGTGTGGTGGCAGAGAAAAAATTGAGCTTTAATTTGGTACCGGTTCTGATGGCCCAGGTCCCCTAGGTTTTGAATTATTTCAAAAACAAAATTATATTTTAAATCTAAAAAAATGGGATTGAAAAGTGGTACTGGATGGGAAAATGGCAACCCATTATATAGCACTACTTCCATTCTACACTATGGTAAAAGTTTCATGTTAATATCTCCACTAGTTAAGAAATTATAGCGATTAAAACAAATATCGTTTCAGAAAATGTTTTTACATTTCAGGGTTGCCATACTTCAAAAACGTTGAAAAATTCGGGGACGCTCAAAATCAAATTTGGGTGAAAGATTCTGAAAGAGCGTCGAAAATCCAAAACAATAGGGTTTCCAGCCAGATTGGACCAGAATTGACCGAGTTATTCAAAAAACGGGGAAGTCACATGATTTTTTGAATCAATCTGAATTTTTCGCCTTATTTTCCATCGCTATTTTTGAAAATCTAAAATAATGGGAAATATACAAGATTTTTTTATGAAACTTGGTGTGGTGGCAGAGAAAAAATTGAGCTTTAATTTGGTACCGGTTCTGATGGCCCAGGTCCCTTAGGTTTTGAATTATTTCAAAAACAAAATTATATTTTAAATCTAAAAAAATGGGATTGAAAAGTTGTACTGGATGGGAAAATGGCAACCCATTATATAGCACTACTTCTATTCTACAATATGGTAAAAGTTTCATGTTAATATCTCTACTAGTTAAGAAATTATAGCGATTAAAACAAATATCGTTTCAGAAAATGTTTTTACATTTCAGGGTTGCCATACTTCAAAAACGTTGAAAAATTCGGGGACGCTCAAAATCAAATTTGGGTGAAAGATTCTGAAAGAGCGTCGAAAATCCAAAACAATAGGGTTTCCAGCCAGATTGGACCAGAATTGACCGAGTTATTCAAAAAACGGGGAAGTCACATGATTTTTTGAATCAATCTGAATTTTTCGCCTTATTTTCCATCGCTATTTTTGAAAATCTAAAATAATGGGAAATATACAAGATATTTTTATGAAACTTGGTGTGGTGGCAGAGAAAAAATTGAGCTTTAATTTGGCACCGGTTCTGATGGCCCAGGTCCCCTAGGTTTTGAATTATTTCAAAAACAAAATTATATTTAAAATCTAAAAAAATGGGATTGAAAAGTGGTACTGGATGGGAAAATGGCAACCCATTATATAGCACTACTTCCATTCTACACTATGGTAAAAGTTTCATGTTAATATCTCTACTAGTTAAGAAATTATAGCGATTAAAACAAATATCGTTTCAGAAAATGTTTTTACATTTCAGGGTTGCCATATTTCAAAAACGTTGAAAAATTCGGGGACGCTCAAAATCAAATTTGGGTGAAAGATTCTGAAAGAGCGTCGAAAATCCAAAACAGTAGGTTTTCCAGCCAGATTGGACCAGAATTGACCGAGTTATTCAAAAAACGGGGAAGTCACATGATTTTTTGAATCAATCTGAATTTTTCGCCTTATTTTCCATCGCTATTTTTGAAAATCTAAAATAATGGGAAATATACAAGATTTTTTTATGAAACTTGGTGTGGTGGCAGAGAAAAAATTGAGCTTTAATTTGGTACCGGTTCTGATGGCCCAGGTCCCCTAGGTTTTGAATAATTTCAATAACAAAATTATATTTAAAATCTAAAAAAATGGGATTGAAAAGTAGTACTGGATGGGAAAATGGCAACCCATTATATAGCACTACTTCCATTCTACACTATGGTAAAAGTTTCATGTTAATATCTCTACTAGTTTAGAAATTATAGCGATTAAAACAAATATCGTTTCAGAAAATGTTTTTACATTTCACGGTTGCCATATTTCAAAAACGTTGAAAAATTCGGGGACGCTCAAAATCAAATTTGGGTGAAAGATTCTGAAAGAGCGTCGAAAATCCAAAACGATAGGGTTTCCAGCCAGATTGGACCAGAATTGACCGAGTTATTCAAAAAACGGGGAAGTCACATGATTTTTTGAATCAATCTGAACTTTTCGCCTTATTTTCCATCGCTATTTTTGAAAATCTAAAATAATGGGAAATATACAAGATATTTTTATGAAACTTGTTGTGGTGGCAGAGAAAAAATTGAGCTTTAATTTGGCACCGGTTCTGATGGCCCAGGTCCCTAGGTTTTGAATTATTTCAAAAACAAAATTATATTTTAAATCTAAAAAGATGGGATTGAAAAGTGGTACTGGATGGGAAAATGGCAACCCATTATATAGCACTACTTTCATTCTACACTATGGTAAAAGTTTCATGTTAATATCTCTACTAGTTAAGAAATTATAGCGATTAAAACAAATATCGTTTCAGAAAATGTTTTTACATTTCAGGGTTGCCATATTTCAAAAACGTTGAAAAATTCGTCGAAATCCAAAACAATAGGTTTTCCAGCCAGATTGGACCAGAATTGACCGAGTTATTCAAAAAACGGGGAAGTCACATGATTTTTTGAATCAATCTGAATTTTTCGCCTTATTTTCCATCGCTATTTTTGAAAATCTAAAATAATGGGAAATATACAAGATTTTTTTATGAAACTTGGTGTGGTGGCAGAGAAAAAATTGAGCTTTAATTTGGTACCGGTTCTGATGGCCCAGGTCCCTTAGGTTTTGAATTATTTCAAAAACAAAATTATATTTTTAATCTAAAAAAATGGGATTAAAAAGTTGTACTGGATGGGAAAATGGCAACCCATTATATAGCACTACTTCTATTCTACAATATGGTAAAAGTTTCATGTTAATATCTTTACTAGTTAAGAATTATAGCGATTAAAACAAATATCGTTTCAGAAAATGTTTTTACATTTCAGGGTTGCCATACATCAAAAACGTTGAAAAATTCGGGGACGCTCAAAATCAAATTTGGGTGAAAGATTCTGAAAGAGCGTCGAAAATCCAAAACAATAGGGTTTCCAGCCAGATTGGACCAGAATTGACCGAGTTATTCAAAAAACGGGGAAGTCATATGATTTTTTGAATCAATCTGAATTTTTCGCCTTATTTTCCATCGCTATTTTTGAAAATCTAAAATAATGGGAAATATACAAGATATTTTTATGAAACTTGGTGTGGTGGCAGAGAAAAAAGTGAGCTTTAATTTGGTACCGGTTCTGATGGCCCAGGTCTCCTAGGTTTTGAATAATTTCAAAAACAAAATTATATTTAAAATCTAAAAAAATGGGATTGAAAAGTGGTACTGGATGGGAAAATGGCAACCCATTATATAGCACTACTTCCATTCTACACTATGGTAAAAGTTTCATGTTAATATCTCTACTAGTTAAGAAATTATAGCGATTAAAACAAATATCGTTTCAGAAAATGTTTTAACATTTCAGGGTTGCCATACTTCAAAAACGTTGAAAAATTCGGGGACGCTCAAAATCAAATTTGGGTGAAAGATTCTGAAAGAGCGTCGAAAATCCAAAACAATAGGGTTTCCAGCCAGATTGGACCAGAATTGACCGAGTTATTCAAAAAACGGGGAAGTCATATGATTTTTTGAATCAATCTGAATTTTTCGCCTTATTTTCCATCGCTATTTTTGCAAATCTAAAATACTGGGAAATATACAAGATATTTTTATGAAACTTGGTGTGGTGGCAGAGAAAAAAGTTAGCTTTAATTTGGTACCGGTTCTGATGGCCCAGGTCCCCTAGGTTTTGAATTATTTCAAAAACAAAATTATATTTTAAATCTAAGAAAATGGGATTGAAAAGTGGTACTGGATGGGAAAATGGCAGCCCATTATATAGCACTACTTCCATTCTACACTATGGTAAAAGTTTCATGTTTATATCTCTACTAGTTAAGAAATTATAGCGATTAAAACAAATATCGTTTCAGAAAATGTTTTTACATTTCAGGGTTGCCATATTTCAAAAACGTTGAAAAATTCGGGGACGCTCAAAATCAAATTTGGGTGAAAGATTCTGAAAGAGCGTCGAAAATCCAAAACAGTAGGGTTTCCAGCCAGATTGGACCAGAATTGACCGAGTTATTCAAAAAACGGGGAAGTCATATGATTTTTTGAATCAATCTGAATTTTTCGCCTTATTTTCCATCGCTATTTTTGAAAATCTAAAATACTGGGAAATATACAAGATATTTTTATAAAACTTGGTGTGGTGGCAGAGAAAAAATTGAGCTTTAATTTGGCACCGGTTCTGATGGCCCAGGTCCCCTAGGTTTTGAATTATTTCAAAAACAAAATTATATTTTAAATCTAAAAAAATCTCATTGAAAAGTTGTACTGGATGGGAAAATGGCAACCCATTGTATAGCACTACTTAAATTCTACACTATGATAAAAGTTGCATGTTAATATCTTTACTAGTTAAGAAATTATAGCGATTAAAACAAATATCGTTTCAGAAAATGTTTTTACATTTCAGGGTTGCCATACGTTGCAAAATTCGGGGACGCTCAAAATCAAATTTGGGTGAAAGATTCTGAAAGAGCGTCGAAAATCCAAAAATAGGTTTTCCAGCCAGATTGGACCAGAATTGACCGAGTCGATAAACAAAAACTAATTATTTTGAATTAAAAAAAAATTGTTTCACAAAATACACAATTAGCAAAAGACTTTGTTTTATTTAATTTTATTGATTTATTTATTGGTTTTTTAAGGTATACATTTATTGTCTATATTTAATACACAAAATGAACAGGTTTGTTTAATGAGTTTAAACAAATAATATTTAAAAATTTCTTTTAATATTTGATTTTTAAAATCTGTTTAAAATTGTTGAACAGATTTAAAATATTTGAATTCTCAAAAGACTTTAGAAATGAAATGTTATAGTTTTTTTTATATAAAAACAGTAAAAGCTGTAAATTTTTTTTAATATTATTCAGTTTTTTGTTATAATTAAGAACTTTTTGTAGAATCCTCGCATTTCAAATTAATATTTTTCTTTATATTTTATGAAGCATTATGAAACCATAGCAAACATTAATTAATTAATTGCATAGCAGCATAATACAAATGAAGCTTTCACATTTATTATATATTAATGACATTTTTTTGCATTTATAACTATTTTATTATATTATTTTTGTAGAAAAAAAGATATGCTTTGATTTAACTATTTTTTTTTGCTTGTTTTATTATCAACAGTCAAAATATTTTTTTTAGATAATTACACATTTATTTTTATTGTTTTCAGAAAATCTTTTATTTTATTGAAAAAGTTCAGGTGTTTTCGTTTTATGTATGTTTAAAATAAAAAATGTTGCAATTGTTTCTTAAGGCTTAAATTGTTAAACAACTAAAAAAAACCAATAATAACTTTTAACAATTATAAATTAAATATATATATATATAATTACAAAATGATTTTAATAATTTTTAATTAATAATAGTTCCAAAAAAGGAAAGCTAAGCTTTTTTTTTATAAAATGAATAGTTACATTTAAATTATATTTAAATTTAAGTTACTTAAATAAAAAAAAAACTTTAATTTTTAATTTACAAAATAAAATTAATTATAATTATAAAAATGAAAGCCAAAAAAGGAAAGCTAAGCTTTTTTTTATAAAATGAATAGTTACATTTAAATTATATTTAAATTTAAGTTACTTAAATAAAAAAAAACTTAATTTTTAATTTACAAAATAAAATTAATTATAATTATAAAAATAAATGATATTTGAAATTTACTTTAAAATAAGGAGTTTATTGTGTAAACCAATACGTTAGAATATTTTCCTAAAGAAAAATCTTCTTATTTCAGAAGGATTTGCAAATACAAAAGAGCAGATTATAATGATGTTTTCCGAAATGAAAATCCTAAAAGTATTATAAAATTATTTTTATTTCTGAGGGCTTATTTTTTTGAAAATCCACAGGATTTTATGTTAAACATAATTTCATGTTCTAAAGAAAAAAAAATGCGTCAAATACGAGTTTTGCTTAAACGTTATTAATCCTTTTAGACTTTAGCCACTTGCAAAAAGTGTACGACTTCATAATTTGTAGCAAGTTCCTTTCCAGTTGGACATTTGATTTTATTTAAAAATTCCTTGGAAATTACCTAAAAAAAATAAGTTGTTTGAGAAAAAAACTTTGAAAATGAAGATATACTTAAAATGAAGATTTTATGGAATTTAGCAACTTTACACCATTGAATAACAAACACGGACTTGAACGTTAAGACTTGATTTAGCTTTTTATATTGAATAAAATCTAAAACTAAATTAAAAACTCCTAATGTTACAAATGAAACAAGTTCTTTTTTTTAGTGTTCCTACATCATTTGTGCATAATGTGTAGAAATTTAAGAACCAGAAAGAAATCAATTCAAAAGACAAAAATTGGGATAAATGTTGTGTATAAAATCATACACAAAATGATATAGGCAATTAATTGTACTATTGTATTGATGTAATACATATTTATATCAGAAATATGATTGACAAATTTTCTAGTACACAGAAAAAACTAAAAACGGGTTTCAATTAAAAATTTTATTGAATCAATTAATATTTTAATTGATTTTGCACCTACCACTGAAATGATAGTATTAACTAAAAAATTTGCAGACAGTTTATTAAAACTCTTTCAATTAAAATAATAATAATATCAATTAAAAGAGTTATTGTTTTTCTTTACAACCTCAATTAAAAAGTTTAGTTAAATTGATTAAAACTTTAATTGAAACTTAATTGAAACACAAAAGCCAAAATATATTTTTGATCAAATTCGATTTGCAAGATCCAATAGGGGAAAAAAGTTAATACTTCCTAAACATCACTCTCTTGTTTCTGAATATCAATTTCATGTACATTCTGCTCGTCTTTGGAATTTATTACCACAAAACATACAACAAGCCAGCAACGCAACGCACTTCAAAAATTTTACTTTATAATTTTTTTGAATAACTTTAATTTTTCAATGTTTTTATTTAATAATTTTTACTAATTTTGTTATCAATACTTTTATCTTTTTCTCTATTTTTGGTTTTATTATATTATATTTTTTTATATATATTTTATATTCATTTTTTTAAATTTTCTATATCTTTTTTTTTATTTTTTATATTATATTAATCATTGTGAATCAATTGGGATATTTTATTCATGTACTATAATTATAAGATTCAATCTTGTTGTACTGAAAAAAAAAACAAATAAATAAATAAATAAAATAAAAAAAAATAAAAAAATCAATGGTAGTTTTAATTGAAAACTCGTATTATTGTATTTTTGTTATATGCCCCCCATTAAATAAAAAAAGAAATGTAGTTTTGTAAATAAAATTAACATTTTATATATAATACAATTAAAGCTTTTTAATATAAAAATGTATTATAAGAAAACAATTAAAAGTAAAGACGAAATTTTTGTTCTGCTTGTCTTGTCTTAAACTTTTTCTTGTAATTGAATTGCTTTCTTAAAAAAAATCACACACAACTTTAAAATGATAGTTTAATGACACTTATACTTGTTGAAAATTTAATTATTTACAAAAATAATAGTTTAATTGTCCGTTTTCGATAAAGTTTATTTAAATCCACATGTGCACTTTTATTACCACAGATAAAACACGAAACTAAATTAAGTTTTCGTGCGTACACGAATATCTTAACAAAAAAAGTGTTGCAAACTCTAGTGAAATAACAACGATTTTGCGTGTATTTGAAATCGGTAAACTATTCAACTTATTAAAAGGTAATCATTTGAGATTTTTTTCTTTTTATTTACAAATTAAATAATGTATTGATATAATTAAACCTTTGTTTGATTATTTAATCTAAATAAAATAAAAAAAAAATAGTTTGCCAAATTTTTAAAAATTTTGTTTACATGTTGTCAACACTGTATGGATATATTAGAAAATTCAATAAATTTTTTAATTGAATCAATTATAAAAAATTGTTTAAATTGCCATTGATATTTAAACAATCGATTAATTAGATATTTTTGGCCCATAATTTTTTCTGTGTATGACTCTGTATGGGGTAATATACAATTTTCTCCAAAATTAAATTGTGTTTTTTTAATATAAATATATGTTATTTTGTATTTTGCAAATGTCTAGGTATATATAACGTCATTCTTAGTTGGATTAGTTTTAGCGTATTCTAAATGCAACATACAATTATATATTGAGCGAGATGCTATAAGACGCAACTATATATGATATCATATTAAAATTTTTCCACGAAATTAATTTCATATATGAATTTATATAATTATGTCCGGTTAATTACACTGGCAGACAAAAACTTATAATAATGTATTATTTTATGCACACGTTTTAACTCGGTAAATTTAAGATTTATATCCGTCCAAAAAACTTCGTATTTTTTATTCGTGAACTCAAAAGTTTTAGATTTTGCAGACATGTCTATACTCCATGTCTTGTATTAACAAAATCGTAAATTTTCCAAGGAAGCGTTTAAGCTCACTAGTGTAATTGTAGTCTGAAATAAATAATGATAAAAAAGAAATATACAATTTGTAAATTTACAAAATGTACCTGACATTATGTTTATCTAATTCACTTTGCTTTATATTTTGGACGAATTTAGATGCTTTTCACGCGTTATTGTGTGTTTACCCTTCATTTTTAACTTTTTCGTCAATAATTACAATTTTCTTTAATCAATTTTTTTAAATAAAAAGCCTTTAAGATGTCTAAAAAAAAAACAACATCGTTTTAACACAATGACTAGTTTAGCTACTTAATTTTAAAATGTCGCATTTCAAGGAGCGCCGATGGGAATTTGTTCGCATATAGTCTAAAAATTGTGAAAATTTGAGTCAAATTGAACCACGTTAACACATAATGCACATCGATCAAAGTTTGAGGATTCAATTTATTTCGAAAAACAAAAAAAAATGGTCTCTATGTGCTGAACACGAGTCGCTTTAATGGATTTTGAGATATTGTCATATATATCGTAAAAAAATAGTCAAAACTATGTTACCAGAAGCGTGCGTAGCAAACCAAATTAAAATAAAAAGATTGCACTGTAAGTAAAGTATTAACCTTTGAAATGACACACTACTGCACACGTAAACTTAAGTTTGGGTCGTAGTGGTATCTTCGTTTTAAAAGATTATGTCAAAACACACAAAAAACAAATTTTGTCAAAAAAATTTTAATTACACTTTTGTTCGATTTCAAACTCAAACTCAATTTCAATTAAATGTTTAATAATATGTATTAACTGATTAATTGAAAATGAATTTGGTGTAAACAAAATTTCCGGATTTTATAACGTATAATAACAACATAGAAAAAAATGCAAAAATTTTAAGAAATGGCCAAAATTAAAAATTCGCGTTTTTTAATGTTGGCGATTTTTTTAAATTTCAGCAATTTTGTTTTAATTTTACAGATTTTTTTTCGATTTTTTTTTTTTTTTTTTTTTTATTTTGGCGATTTTGGTGATTTTTTTAAAATTTTGGAGATTTGTTTTTAATTTAGGCAATTTTTTGCTTAATTTTTGGCGATTTTTTTTTTAATTTAATTATTGTTTTAATAGTATCTACTAAAAATTTGTTTAAAATAAAAAACAACATTCAATTAAAATTTTAATAGATATGAAGAAAACTAAAATTGAAAATAATATCAATTAAATAGTTACAATTTCCTCCATAGGACCGAATTCAATTAAACTTTTAGCTAAATCAACAAATATTTTAATGCAAACTAAATTTTAGTTTTTTCTGTGTGGACATTAGGGTGGGACGATTAGTATGGAAGGAAAAAAATCTTAATGGGAGCTTCGCGTTTCTGATTCTTGGGATTGTGCTGAGCAAAAAAGTCCACTAGACCATACGTCTACGGTGAAAATCGAGCTTCCACATTTTGACTTTACGGCAAAAAAGCCCTATTTTGAAATTAAAAATTAACCCCTTAAACCCCACCCACAAGTATGATTGATGCATTAATCTGCTAGAGAATCTTCCAAAGAAGAAATTGATACCATAATCTTGGATAAGCTCCTCCTACTTCCTGAGATATGTCCATCCCACACATTGTTACTATCACAAAATACAGCTAAAAAGTCAAAATCTGGAAGCTCGATCTTCACCGTAGACGTATGGTCTAGTGAACTTTTTTGCTCAGTACAATCAAAAGAATCAGAAACGCGAAACGCCCATTAAGATGTTCAAATCGCCGCACCCTAGTGGACATATTAATTTTTAGTTTGTATTGTCTCAAACAATTTTTTCATTTCTTATGAAATGACTTTAGTTATTGCGTTTTTATAGAAAATCAACTCTAACAATGATAGCCGCCCACTTGCAGGCGATGTTTTCTAATGAAATTTAAAGATACGAACCTTATGATACTGAACTAATAGGCATTTAATACTTGATTCAAGTCAAAAATAAATATTTTTATATTAAATTGATCAATAACATTGTTACTTCCTAACGAATTGTATTAAGTTTGATATAATTTTTATTAAAAATAACAATTAAATAATCAAATAATCTATAGAGTTTTTGTTTTCAAATTTATTAATTAACCACTTTCAGGAATGTGTTGATAGATCTATTTCGGGAATTTTCTAAAGATATTTCAAAAATATCCTTAAGCAATTACATACATTATTATACTTAAATGAAGAGTCAAAACTATACAAAAATTTAACATCAAAAGGTCCGATTTCCAGAAATTAAGCAAAATTTTCAAGTATCTAAATATTCTACAAAAAAAAATGGCAACAATCGCAAAACTATAAGATTGTGTTAAATTTTTTTTGCAAGATTGAAATTGTACTAAATTCGTCATAATTTTTTGGGGTTACATCTCGGATTGGGCCGTTCACTATTTTCTTTCATTCGGATCTACATATATTTAACATAATCGGATAAATTAAAAATTTATGTGATTCTTATTTTATATTTTTCTAAGGCATAGACTGCTATTCAATATTATTTTTGATATTTGCAAAAAATACTAAAAGCTATATCCCTAATGTTTTCTTAAAGTTCAACTTTATAAAAACGAAAGAAAATAAAGTAAAACACCTCAGATGTATACTATTTAAGAATATCTTTTTAATTTTATATTAATTACCTAATTTTTTTTTTAATTATGATAAAATATATTTTGGAACTCATGATTTTGTATTTATTTTGTGTTTTATTATGAAGTTTTAAGGAAAAATTAATAAAATAAAACTATTGAAATTATTCGAGTAATTTTAAAATCTTATTCGATTGATCGAGTAAGTTAAAAACCTCAAAATCGAGTTACTCGTTTACTCGAACAAACCCAAACCCGAGTAATTTGAATACCCTAGTAAATAGATAGTTTGCAAAAAATAAAAATGATAATCAACACGATTATCCCAGCAAAATAAGAGCATTGGAAGAAGTAGTAAATACACCACATATACTGATTCGGAGGTGGTGCAAACTTAGGTGAATCATTAATGATTTTAACATTGTCGTGTTATTGCGCGGATGGAGTGAACATAAAATGCTATTAAAGGCATTTTAAACAGTGCATGAATGTTCTTTTTCGAAAGTTCACGGATGGTCTTTTTCAAATATATATTAACATTTTTATTTAATAAAAATGTGCTGCATACTCTTGGGAATGTTTCTTTAAATATTACAAAAAAAAAAATTTTTTTTTTTTGGTGCCAGCGAGTATTGAACACACGAATCTGAGTTACGATCTGCTGTATTGAAGTAGACCGCTCTACCATTTGCACCAAAGTTACTTATGCAGTACAAAAAACTTAAAACGAACTTAAGTTGAAAATATTGATATATTTTTATGAAAACAAGAAAAATATGCTACACAAATATACACTCCGCATCATACCTATAGCCTCAGCTTTGATTTAGTTGGTATATGAGTTTAAAAAAAAAATCGGACCTATTAAGTTACCATATACAAGAAAATAATAAAAAACATATATTATTCAACAAAAAAAATTAATTTATTCATTGTAGATTCAGTAAAATATGTAGTGCATTTTTCTACTTATTGATGTTTCATAACTATAGCCGCACTTTAACAAAATTAACAAAATTCACGTTAAAAAACAAAACTTAAATTAAAAAAAAGTTAATTAATAATGGGTAGGGCCTCCTTTATTTGAATAAGTTCAAAAATTCTGTCGGGCATACTCTCTACCTAATTTGTCCGTATATCTTCATTAATTGACCGCCATTCATCGATAACTGCTTCTTTTAAGTCAAATACACTTTGATATTGGCGGTATTGTGCATAAACACGGCGGGCCAATATTCCCCAAATATTTTCGATTGGGTTTTGATCCGGAGAGCAGGCGAGCCAGTCCATAGTTTTAATATTTTTAGACTCCAACCAGTTTTGCGTATGATGACTTTTATGGACTGAAGCGTTGTCCTGCTGAAAAATTAGGCCCTCAGTGTTCGAACTTTCAATAATGGCACCAATTTGTCCTCTAGAACTCCAACGTACTCCAACGAATTCATACGAGTGCTAGGAAATGCCAAATCAAGCATACCGTCTCTGCAAAATGCTCCCCAGACCATTAAGGAACCGCCGCTGAAATTTCGTTTTGAGAAATATCGTGGTTCCTTCCGTAGATCTCTCCAGTAATTATTGAAACCATCTGGACCATCAAGATTGAATTTTTTCTCATTGGAAAAAATCACCTAAAATATAAAATATTGAAAAAAAAAAGATAAGAAAAATCGAAAAAAAAGAAATCATTAAACTTACCTTGTTCCAGTTGGTTTGCAAATTTGTTTTTGCAAACTCTAGTCGAGCTTGTTTGTGACGAGGTAGCAGTTTTGGCATTGTCATTAGCTTTTGTCTTGTTATCGTTCCAGACTCCTTAAAGACTCTACTTATTGTAGAATTGGACACATTCAAGCCGCATTCATTACCAATCTGCGAAAGACTTTTCATAGAATTGCTAGCAGCGTTAATAATACGGCGTTGGTCTCTCTCAGATAGCTTTGTTTTGGACCCCCTGTTTTGTTCATCCCGTATCCACTTTTATTTTTTACAAAATTTCGGATAACTTTGTCAGATCGCTTAAGATTTCGTCCAATTTCGCGATAACTTGAACCACTTTCTAAAAAGGCTAAAATTTTGCCTTTTACGACTTCATTTAAAAATTTACCACGTGGCATTTTGTTTAAAAATTAATAGAGGAACGAATTTTACAAAAAAAAAAATTAATTTGGCCTCGAAACTTTGATTTGAACTCATTTCAACTGATTTTATTGAAATGCGGCTATAGTTATGAAACACTGAGAAATACAGTTATAGGTCGCCGTTTTCTCAATTCAAACAGCTGATGGCTCAAATTTTCAAAAACAAGAGTACTGTTATAATACTGTAATATACCATAATAGGTTTCATAAAAATACTTCTTGAACATTAAATAAACCGAAAAATGCAATGCGGCTATAGTTATGATGCGGAGTGTATAATAAAAAAGATAAAATTATGATTTTTAATACAATTTTCTTATATGATTTCGAAATAATAAAAAAGCTGATTTAACAATTTTGAATCATTGCAAATTTTAAAATATTTTTTTAATTGTTAATTTGACGAGAAGTGTCTTTAATAAGATAAAATATACCAGACAATGAAAACAAAGTATTGGAGAAGTAGTTTAACTACAGGTAAGGAAAAGTAGCCTGCAATGAAACGAGTGTGCCTTGGTACGTAAGATATTTTCTAAAGATCTGGAGAAAGAGGTTCGTAAAAATTCGATAGGTACATTAAAGTGATATATTTAAAGTAAAGGTTATTAATTAATTATATTACTAATTAATTATTATTATTAATAAACTAGCTTTCAAGTTTTGGCTTCGATATTTTTAATTTTTTTTTTAGATTCGAAACAATAGACTTAAAAATTCAAATAGATTTTTGAAGACAAAATCAAATTTTTTAACCTAATTTTTCTGAATATTGCACACGTTTCAAGGCACAACTAAAAAGTATATCTTGAAACAAATATGAAAAATTCATATTACGATCGGTCAGGTCTTAAAAGATTACATACAATCGATAAACTAATTTTTAGCAGTGAAATACATCTTAGCATTTTCTTATCAACATAACAATAAAAATATAAAACTTTAGGTTTTTTATATTTTTAAATACCTTTCAGAAAAAGTTCAATCGCAAAGGCCAAAAATGGATTTTATCTAATAATTATTTGTCAACTCTGGATAACAATTTTCTATAAAATATTTCTTTGATTAAAGTCAAGATGGTCATTAATCGTTCGTTTTAAATTACTTAATTATGTTAAAATACACAGAAAAAACTGAATTAAATAAAAAAAAAAAATACTAAAAAAAAATTATCTCCCCGTCCGGAATCGATCTCGCAACCTTCTGATTGCAAATCCAACCACTTACCACCTTAAACTCCATATAAAAAAAGAACATATGAACTTATGAAAAGCACTTCTTAGGATATTATTAATTTACATACCAATGGTGATATGGTGATGCAAATGCTGTTTGAAATAACTTTAATTTAACATTTTTGGCAGTTGTTAACAATAACTTCTATGAAAGCGAAAAATGTGCGTATACTAATGCTTTGGAAGTCAAGTTAAAGAGGTTCTTAAAGAACTACTTCCACTTTATTTTGCTGGGTGTTAAAACATCTGCGCTATCATTTCGCAAATAGATAATATAAAATTTCAATTTAATATAAAAATTAATTTGGAAAAAAATTAAAAAAAAAGTTATTGGTTTTTTTTTCCAGTTCTATTTTAGTTAATAAAATCAAGTAAAAATGATTTAATATACAAAGACAAAGAATTCTAATTAATTTTATATTTGCATACTATATTTGGGAAAAATTTTAATCAGTTAAATCGCATGTGTACACTCATAAAAAAAAGTTAGTTCAAAAGTCTGTTAAACGGTTTGAAATTAGGTTGAGCTAATATTTTATGTTGTTGTCGTTTAAATCAATTATTTAGCTTAAATTATAAGTTATCTGATTTTACCTCAAGAATAAATTTCATCCGCATTTGAACTAATTTTTCGACCTAAAATTTGGTAATTCGTGATTCTGGAATGTACAAATTTTGCCAGTTAATTTAAACTACAATTGTTTTTTAAAACATTATATTTTTGTGTCTCCGCTATCCGTCTCACTTGTAGATGACGTTATTTTCTCATATTTATTATTTTATAATTAGTGTTTCAAAAACGGTTAAACGAAAAACCGGTTAATTTTTATTTAAATCATTTGTGAAGCCAAGATGGTTTAAAAAATGAATTTTTAAGAATAGGAAGTTTTTTTTGGCGTTAACATTTTTCGCTTGGACTTTCAAGGCCTCAAATCTTAATTAAAATAATGAACGAAATTTTTATTTTATTAGACAGACTCAGATCTTAATGCAACTTTAGTAAGTCATAGACGGCACTTAACTTAATTAATCCCTTAGCTACCACAGTTGTGGATATGAAAACTTCCGAAAGTTTTTTATATTTAGATTTATTTGAGAAAGGACAAAACCGATAGACCAGGACACCCATCTCAGGTAATTTTTTATGTTTCCTTTTTCTTATAGCAAAAAGAGGGTGGTATACTCGTATGTCATATTTTGGTATTTTTTTGTTTCGTTTCTAGAATTATCTACGGCATTTGTCTTCATTTAAAAGATGCCTTTATTTAGACAACCATTGATGTAAGTAGTTGAAAGATAATTTTGTTTATATTATATATAATTATTTCTATATATTTTCAGATATTATATTAATTCTTGTCGTCAATGTGGGAATATGAACATTTTTATATTTTGTAACGTATTCTAAATTATTTTAAAAGAATCAAGAAAAAATGTTTAGAATTTTCTGCTAATAAATTAACTAAAGATATTTCTGAAAATGTAAAATAAAATCGTAAGTTTAAACTGTGATATTAGTTTTAAAATATCTTTATTAAACATAAATTTTGTATTACATATCTAAAATTATTTATTTAAAAAGCATTTTGTATTCTGTTTTGCCAGAATTTAATAATAAATAACTCCTGAAGAAAATGGAAATAAGCCAAAGAAACATCGAGTGAAAAATGAAATAAATAGTTTTTTATTTCAATTTAATTATCAGACAATTGACCGACTTAAAATACCTTACAAACAAAATAAAATTGGTCATTAAAAACAACAAAAATCTAAAAACTAAAGTATAATTTTTCTACAAATTTTTTGAGTTTTTTTCAGTCTACTAATATTCAGCAAAAATTTTGTAAACTTTTAGCAAGGATTTTTTATTGTTAACAAAACTTTTGCTGAATCCACTAATTTTGTTGCTAAAAATCAGCTCGCTGATTTTATAACCAAGGGGTCTAGTGAGCCAAAAATTGGTGTCAATCTTAGTGGCAAAAAAAATAATACTTGTGCCAAGTTTGAACAAACTTGGAAGGGGTTATGTCCAAAATTCAATATTTTTTAGTAAATGAAACAAGCCTAATTCGATTTTGTAAACAGTGGAAAAATGGTTCAATTAACGAGTAAACTTAAAGATCGAACTTGACAAGCATCAAATTTTCTTTACTCTCGTTTGTTATAAATTACTTTCATTACACCGTGCGACACTAGTTTTCACACATGGACAACACAATATATATGTACGTAAAACTAGAAAACATATATAGTCAAACTGCGTTTTTAGTTTTTCGCCATCACGTCAAAATTATTTTTAAAATGGCATTAAAGTTTCAATTTTTCAAAAAAAAAATATTAAAATACTTGTACTAATCGTCGGCTTATTATTGGTTTGACCCACCGACCATTTTTGAAAGAAATGAGTTAGGAATGCATTGTATATAATGTAAATACCATCTTTCTGATTTCGAAAACCGTTTCGCGTTATTTCCTATCATATCAGAGATATCAAGTAACAAATTTGACCTACCTGCAGATTTTGCATACAAAAATTGAAATAACTGCACCTTCTTTATCGTTTTTCTCGATAACAACTTTTTGGCGTATGGGTCAAACCAATAATAAGCCGACGTAATGATATTACTTAAATACTGGTATCAAAAAATGTAATCATACAAAATCTTTTGTAATTTTTAATATATTTGTCCGAAATAAAATCTTTCTATAGGCTTAAATATACTGAAAAATATACCTAATTTTCATCAATATGAACTTTTTAAGTAATTTTACCAAAAACAATTTTAAGTTTTCTTATAAAGGGTCCGCCAAATAACTTTTTTTTTTGAAAATGCTATAAAAAAAAAACTACTGAATATTTTCTCAAATTTCTTTTTTTATTTGAAAGTACAATCCATCCGGTTAATAATGGAAAATAATTTCATTGAAATGGCTGCCTCGGCTGGCCATGCAGTAGCCTACACGATCGGTCCAATTGTTAAGCACATTATCGATTGTGTGCAGCTGTATTTCCTCCTCTTCAGTGTTTGTGAACAAAAATTCGTTCAACATGGCCCGATAACGATCGCCATTGACTGTAACGGCCACTCTTTGCTCATTTTCGAAGAAAAATGGCCCAATTATGCCTCTGGACCAAAATCCGCACCAAAAAGTGACTCGTTTTGGGTGTATCGGCACACATTCTGCAACATTACCATGATTTTCAATGTAATGTCGCAATATTTCCCAGCGTTGTTCAAGCGTATACACAACCATATTCGTTCAGCGGAAGGATAAAACTAATTATCTGTCAAATCAGACATGAGCTAAGTGTTACCATTCACGAAATAAGCACTAGTTGAAAAAAAGACGTTAGATGGCGGACCCTTTAGAAACAAAAATCGAAATTTTTACAAAGCAAGTTTGGACCTTACAATATAAAAGGAAAATTCTTGATGTAATAAGTAGGCAACACATTATTTATCAAATAAGACACATTTGGTATTGAAAAAGCATTTTTGTGGTGAAAAACAATTTCTGTTGTGAAAAAAAAAACTTATGTGAAATTGAGGTGAAATTTAAATACAATTCACCTTTGGCGTCTACTAAAAAAAACATGTTATTCACTAGAATGAATTCGTTCTGAAATACACAAATTTTCATTCATATTTTTAACCGCTGAACCGATTTTTCTATCTTTTTACCAAAATTATCGGAAAGATGTCCATTAATCGAATCTATTAATCTGAGCCACACCGCTTGCGTTCTCGTTTCGAACTTAGCATGAGGACTACATTTTTAAAAGAACATTCGTGAAATTTTTATTCGCGAAAACTTATAACCAATATTTTTTAAAACTAGAAAAGGTTCTAACCTTTAATTTGACAGCCATATTGGCATCCTAAAATGGGTAGAAAAATTGTAATCCCTTTTGAAAAAAGTGAAATTTTAAAGTAATTTTAAAAGGAATTTTGGAGTGATGGCGAAAAACTGAAAACGCAGTTTAACTATATGTGGTCTCTAGTTTCTCGTAAATATGAATTTTTCCATGTGTGAGAAAATAATAGCGGTATTTGCTCTTGGTAGCAAACTACCCTTGCAGACCTTTCAAAGCTTGCAGATCTTGTATAAATACAAGAGTATGCAAGACCACAACAACAAAATACATGAAATAAAAATATGCAAGACTTTTATTTATATGCAAGACGAAAACCTATTGTATATTCTGGGTCTTTCAAACCTTTCAAACTTACAATACTTAACATCTTTTAGTTTTGCCGGAAAACAAAAAAGAACAGAAATATTTACAAAAAACATTTAATTTTCGTGTAAAAAAAAACAACCGAGTTTAACACAAATTTTTATCAAAAAACAAACTTAAATAAAAGAAAAATACAATATTAATATAAAAATGGATCTTCTTCCTTAAAGTTGATATTCACACGAAAGAGTTAAAAATCCACTGAGAACGAAGAATAATGCCAACCTTTTTATTTGAAAAAATCGCTAAAGTCTACTTAAAAATCGCTAGAAAATATATTTTCGTTAGAAATTATCTGTTTTGTCAACATTGAAATGCTTGGGTTGTAAACATACAATACACAAAAAAAAAAGACGCTCACGCTTTGTAGCATAAAATCATAGTATTAATGCAACCCTTGCATAAATGCTATCAAGAATGAATACCGCTAATGTATATCTGTTGCAGGCTGTAATCAATGCCAATAACAAAAGTTTGCTCAACAACAACATAACTAAACATAAAAGAAACCGCGAGCCCCATTATTTTATTATCACCTGAATGAATATTTAATTTTAAAAAAAATTCTTATTTCAAAGAGGATTAAAATTTCTGTGAAAGTTGACTGAAATATTTTTTTGTTGTCATGTATTTAGTTATTATCTGCAATATGTATGAATTGTTTTTGTCTAGAATTATTTGAATTCAGATTTCTTTGTTTGAATAAGACATATAAAATATTTGTTGGCATTTATTTGAGATTAGTTATCACTGCAACCGATAACGTGCGTCATAGGTAGGGTTTCTAGTTGGAAAAACAAATTTCCAAGATATTTTTGTCAGCAAGTTTCAAAAGTTTTAGATTTAGTACTAAATATCTGTGGAATCCTGACTTTTAGTACTACAATCGGTGTTATCTTTTACTCAAAAATTTTACTAAATAATTTTACTACAATTTTAAAATTTTTTATTGAAATTTTCCAGCTGTAGTTAAAGTAGTAACTTGTAGTAAGTAAACGAAAAATCACAATTTAAATTATTTTACTTGTTTTTAAGAAAAAATGTTAGCTCTCAGTGTGTTCGTTTACTCTAAGGAGTTATTGCTTATAAGCGTTTTAAGAGTTTTAAGGCTTTATTGTAGAAGAAAGTCCTCAAAATCTGTCAAGGGAGCTTTTCAAAAGCCAAGCACTCTGATTTTAATAAAACATGGATATATTGAGGAAAATGCAATTTTCAGATAGATCTAACTCGTCTTGTGGGTCATCTCAGCAGTGATTTTTTTTCGGCATTTTGTCCAAAGCATCCATATAACAATGTGGCATTTATATATATTGTTGGAAAGGACCATTTGACATCTTTTTTTTTTTTGGTACTTTGTAAGTTGTTGTGAAAAATATATAAATTTAGGGTACGTACTTTATGTGGAGATAAATGTCCTAATAGAATTTCAGCGACCACTTTTTCTTTTTTTTTTATTAATAATAGCTCTGACTTGGTCGAATTTTTTAATTTTTGAGACTTTTTAAGGAGCTTGGCCATATTGTGCAAAAACTAAGGTGTAAAGCATATTAAACTTCCACTTTAGACGGTCACATTAATGGTATGCAGTTTTTATTTTAAATTTTTAGATTTTTTGCATATACTAACAAAAAAAAAAAAAACTATAAAGTGGCAGGTTTTCGAGGCAGGTTTAGATTTCTTTATATAAGGAAAAAATTAGGTTATCTGTATTTTTTATATAATAAAATGCTAAATAATTTGTAATATTCCTTGCTTTATCAGCATATTTTTCTTGTTTCCAGTAAAAAAACCTAAATTTATTCCGTAAGTTTAATATAATTTTTATTAAAAATAAAAATTATGTTTTTTCGACCTTTAATTTTGCAATGAAAATGAAAATTATTCAAGTTCGAGGACATACTCTATATTTTAATATTCCGTAATTTTCAAATGTTTAACTGTCCCTCATTTTGTCGTCGGAATATTATTACGGTTTAATGCCTTTTCGATTTTGTAAAGCCGGACTAAAACTTTTTATTTAACGATATTGATTTTCAAACGAATTTTCAAAATGTATACTCTTTTTTGTCTAATTTAATTTTAACTATTGTGTACAATTTTCATGTTTGTGAAATCATTTTGGACTACAGCCATAATTTTCAAATGATACATATACAGTAGAGTGTCGTTTAAAGTTAAATGTTAGAAATGTTGAGACGCTACCCTCTAATTTTTTTGTATTTGTCTTGAAAATAACTCATGTGAAATTTTACGCCCCTACGACCACGCCATCCCTACCCGATAGAGCCTTAAAGATCGAAACATGCGTTTATATGGGAAAAAGGGATATTTTTTTTAGTTTTTGCTGTTTTTTTGCAATATTACAATAGTTTTTTCCTCTAGATGATAAATTAATCAAGATTAAGATAAAATTATGTATTTAAAAAGGTATAAAAATCAAAAATCGGTTAAGAACTACCCCAGTAATAAATAATGATCCAGACCACTAATGTGCCAAATACCACTTCAGCAAGAAATTCGAGCTCAAATTTTAAACGTTTTTAAAATTGATTACTGAAACATAATTTTTTTATTTAATACACTCATAATTATGAGACATAAAAGAAGTTTTTTGTTTTGGATGGCGTTAACCTGTCCTACGGTGATGTCAAAAACTAACAAAATTTTTGGGGTGTTTTTCAAATCTCCAATTTCAAATTTTAAAAAAATTTCTTCAACAAAATCGAAAAAATTTAGATTTTTATTGCTTAAACTTGTTTAAAACATCTAAGAGATTAAAAATAAAAAAAATTAAAAATATCCCCCACTACACTTGGGTAGGGCAACGATTTAAATTTTCCGGATTTCGAGTAAATTGTGTTTTTTAGTAATAAAAAGTCCTATTTGTTGCCATAAAATATTTTAAATCAAAAATTAGCTACTTTTGTAACTTTTATAGTTTTAGTTTATAAGCATTACTCAAAGTTCAAAATAAAAATATTTCGAACATATAATAACAGAATACTTTTAGGTTATGTGCCAAAAATTTTGGACATATTGAACAACGTTAACCCGTACCTTGCCGCATTCAGATCCAAGGAGATACTTTGCGTTTTTATATATATTTGAACAAGAATTCTTTTTTTACAAACCTGGCTAAAACCATTCGATAAATCCATAAAAATATATTTTGTACTAAATTAACCCTAAGATGACTTGAATATAACACATGTGTAATTTTGCGCTTCTACGACCACGCTTTCCTTGAAATTTATAAATTTAGTGGGACATAAATTTGAAATTGCTCATGCCAAATTTCAGAATTCTATCTCTTCAAACAAAAAAGTTACAAATTTTTGATGCGAAAAAGGCAAAAACTTTCGCTGTGCCCCGGAGAGTTTGTGAGGTCTAACGTCCAAACTTAAGCTAGAAATTACGTCAGCTATTCATTGCTTTCATTCAGTTTATTGCAATCGGACCACAAAGTGAGAAATGGCCAAATTATTTATTTTCCACTCAAGTACACTCACTCACAAGATTTTTTCTCACACTTACTCGCGCTCACGTGAGTATATTTAAATTCACGAAATAAACCAGGACCGGAAAAAAATAAAATGTTAAAATTAAGGTAAATAGTGAATATGTAATCGGCAAAACAACCCAGCAAAATAATAGCTGAGGAAGAAGTAGTAAAAACACCACATCTACTGAGCCGGATGTGGTGCAAATTTAGGTGAATCATTAATGATTTTAACATTGTCGTGTCATTGGGCGGATGGAGTGAATATATAACTTCTTTAATAGCATTTTAAACAGTGCATGGATGCTATTTTTCAATAGTTCGTGGAAGGTCTTTTTCAAATATATATTAACATTTTTATTTAATAAAAATGTGCAGCATACTTTAGGGATGTTTCTTTAAATATAAAAAAAAAAAATCTTTTGGTGCCAGCGAGTATTGAACACACGAATCTGAGTTACGATCTGCTGTATTAAAGTAGACCGCTCTACCATTTGCACCAAAGTTACTTATGCAATACAACAAACTTAAACCGAACTTAAGTTGAAAATATTGATATATTTTTATGAACACAAGAAAAATATGCTACACAAATATATAATAAAAAAGATAAAATAATGATATTTAAAACATTTTTATTATGTGATTTCGTATCACTGAGATATAAATTATTTTTAAGTTTTGATGAGGTTAACAAAAATATTAAAAATGCTCATTTAACAATTTTGAATTAATTGCATATTTTAAAATATTTTTTTAATAATTAATTTGACGGGAAGTGTCTTTAATAAGATAATGACAATGAGAAAAAAAAATGGAGAAGTAGTTTAACTACAGGTAGGGAAAAGTGACCTGCAATGAAACGAGTGTGCCTTGGAGCGTAGGATCTTTTAATGTTTTCCGTATTTTTGTCTAAAGATTTGGAGAAAGAGGTCGGTAAAAACTCTATAGGTAAATTAAAGTGATATATTTAAATTAAGTAAAAGTTATGAATTAATTAATTTACTAATTAGTTATTATTATTAATAAACTAGCTTGATAATTTTTTGCAATCCGAAACAATAGCATTAAAAACTCAAATAGATTTTTGAAGCCAAAATCAATTTTTTTTGAATATTGCACACGTTTCAAGGCACACCTAAAAAGTATATCTTGAAACAAATATGAAAAATTCGATAAACTAATTTTTAGCAGTGAAATACATCTTTGCATTTTCTTATCAACATAACAATAAAAACTATAAAACCTTACGATTTTTTTATATTTTTAAATAAGTTTTACAAAAAGTTCCATCGCAAAGACAAAAAAATAGATTTTTATCAAATAATTATTTGTCCACTCTGGATAACAATTTTCCAAAAAAAAAATTCTTTATGATTAAAGTCAAGATGTTAATTATTTGTTCGTTTTTAAATTACTTAATTCCCTTAAAATACTCAGAAAAAACTAAATTAAATAAAAAATACTAAAAAAATTAATTAGAATTAAAAAAATAATAAAAAAATAATTATCTCCCCGGCCCGGAATTGATCTCCCAACCTTCTGATTGCAAATCCAACCACTTACCACCTCAACCTCCATATAAAAAAAAATATATATGAACTTATGAAAAAGTACTTCTTATGATGTTATTAATTTAGATAGCAATTAATTTATATGGTGATGCAAATACTGTTTAAAATAACTTTAATTTAACGTTTTTGGCAGTTGTTAACAATAACTTCTATTAAAGTGAAAAATGTGCGTATGCTAATGCTTTGGAAGTCAAGTTAAAGAGGTTCTTAAAGCACTACTTCCACTTTATTTTGCTGGGAACTAAAGAAAACATTTACTAAAGCAAAATAATAAAAAAATGTTGGTAATATTCTACTCACGCACACTCACTCACGAATAGTTTTTTCCCTACTCACACTTACTCAGGTTCACGTGAGTAAAATTAGGTTTCGCTTGCACTCTCGCGTAATTCACGCGAATCGTGAGGGAGATGTGCCCATCTCTAGCTATGTCAACTTCTGTTATGTCAACTTTCAGAAGCCTCATTTATGACTTAGGTATTCTCTTAGAAATTGTGATAAATCAAAAATGATTTAAAAGTTTTAATATATAAACGGAATTCTCGGAAATTCCAGACATACATACGATTCATATTCCCGCGTTCCGGGATTGGACAAAAGTTTGGGAATTCAGAAACCCTAGTCATACTACATGATGTTGTTAAGGGTAATAAACTAAACTATCAAGCAGTAGCAATGATAGTATTATACGATGTTAGTTATAATTATTAAATAATAAGGCAGTTCACAAAGGGTGTACTAAACGTTGCATGTGTTGTATAGTCGTATCGAAAATTGAGATGATAAAATTTTGTTAAAAAATATATAATAATAGATGGATAGTACGATACAACATCTGTACCTATGTTTAGTGTAATATGTTCAAGTATGCTAACAGAGTGAAAATCCAAACCAAAACTTTGTCAAATTGAAAATAGAATTTTAACATCTCTATTTTTACAATACAACATATACACTACTTAGTACACATTGTGAAAACCCTTAATGTTGACAAATTGTTGCTGTTGATATTTACAAGTCTATTTAAAGCCCCCAACGACGAACACTATTACAACTTGAAAATAAGACTTTTGACGGGTTACTGGGCGTTTAATATATGAATGAATGTACCTACGTATGTTGTGAATGAAAAAAAAAAAATTGATAACAACTCTTAATTGAAAAACAAATTAATTTTTAGTTTTTGTTAATTAAATTATAACCCCTCTTCATATTAAATTTTTAAAATTAAAAAAAAAAAAAACAGTCAAGAAAGTGTGTTACTTTGAAGAGCCATATATTCGAAAGTTGTTATCGGATTTCACTAATTCAAAAAGCACTCAAGTCCCACGGGTTTCTTTTTTATTAAAAATGAATTTTTGATGCAATACAATATTGCTCTTCAAAATTACATACTTTTGGGATTTTTTAAATTTTTTCGAAAATTAAAACCGTGAAAAAATTGCGAGTTTTTGAAAATTTTAAAAACTGAATTTGGGGATGTGTTGTGGACTCCATTGAGTAAGTGTGTACTAAAAATTAATAAAATTTTATTTAATGTATCAAAGATCTCATGATAGCTGTTTGCAAAATAAATTTCTAACATATATGTCTAGAAATTTTTCTATATTGACTTCAATCAACTTCTACATAAGTTTGTGGAAAACTTGTAATTCAACATTTATTGAAAATTACACTAAAATGTCTGTTAACTTTTATATGTTTCTATATACACTATGATCCAAAATTTTGCAAATTTTCTAAATATTTGTATTATTTTGCCGCGAATTATAGTTATCGCCTTTGCAGAACCTACATATAAAACTTATAAGCTAATTAAAATTTTCCCATTTTTGTCAAGCGTTCTTTAAAAAGAGCTTTTAAAAAGAGTTATTAATAAAAAGTAATATGATGCAACAAGGAAATGTATCAAATTTGATATTTCCTTATAGCTAATTGAAATACAATTTATCCGAAAAATGGTAGATGGTATTGTATATAAATGAATTATATTACATTAAGTTTGATGTAATTTGATACGAACCAATCCAGTGAAAATTAATTTGTGAAATGGAATACTAGAGGCTAGATATTATGGTCCAATTATTAAGAGTGTAATTTTAATTTAACGTAGAGTTAAATTCAAATTTGATATGCTCACACACAGAGAAATAAAGTGCTAACCGAATTGAAAAGTGTAGTTTAATGGTGACAACTTATAAATTCAGTGAGTAGAACGATATTTAAGTTAGATTTCTGAATATTTTGGGTGTTGCAACTAAAGTTCAGTTGATTTAACCAAACTTTGTTGTTAAAACTAATGTTAAGTTGTGCCAACCGACTGAAATATAACAACCGCATGAACAACCGACTGAAATATAATAACCGCATTTGAGTCTAAGTAACCGAATCTCAGTTGGCAAAGAGCTAAATTTTTTCTGTGTGCAACAATCAAAAATTTGTATGACAAACTAAAATTTTTGGAGTTTGATATTTTAAATTTATATTCATTTTAATAAATATCTTTAATGACAATTTTCGAGTTGATGTTAAAATTTTGAGTAGGATGTTATGGATATGAAAACAAAAACCTCACTTGTTCACGACTTAAATATTTTTTATACATGATTTGTTTAATCCCATATATAAATTTATTTCCGCCAATCCAATTATATATTGGCCGTCAAATAACGTATGGTATAACATATTGTAAGATACTATAAAATATACAGTTTTACAAAAAATTGCAGTGGCAAGTAAGACTGTGTCTTACTATACATGATGTCATACTTAACTATATTAAATTATACAAAATTGGATCAAATTAAAAAAATATTATATAATATTATTTTTACTCGGGAGTTAATCTCGTAACTGTTTAATTTCAGTAGAAACACATGCAGTTAATTCACATTTTTTCTAGATTAACTTTTCAGTCTAATTGCCTTAAATAATCCGAGATTTTTACAATTCCAATTTTACTCGAAACTATTTTTTTTTATCCGATCGCAATACAGAACAATAGAAATTCAAAACCAATTCACAAAATTTTGCGTACCTCTCGAACTTAGTATGTTTATAAAAACATCTATTATCTCGAATTATTTTGTTATTTGTTGTTTTTTTTTTTACAAACTCATGAACGTTCATAAGTTTTTTTGCAACACTATTATTCAGTGATGTCAACTTAGTACTTTTGGCACTATTAATGGTGCTTTTCAATGTAACGAAACACCAACATTTTACTAATGGAGTCAAAACATAAAAATCACTAAATAGGTGCTTTTGATTTTTAGCCAATTTCGTTTTAGAGGTCGTTACTTTATTCAAAAAGCGCTAAAAGTGCAGTAGAAAATATCAAAAAATTAAATTTGTAACAGTCTTAAGGAAATCACAATCAAATGTCACTTTCTCGCTAGATTTTGGTCTTGCCTGTTAAATTGATACACAAAACTTTTTTTATGAAGTTTGACAGATATTTTCGCAAAAATATGAATAACATGCTAGACTAAACACCGAAAGCATCGGTGAAGTAATGAGGTTACTTAATTTTGGCACTGAATCCAATTATAAAACTGTTATATGATAACTTTGAGTTCATTTCATTGACTTTGATGCTTTTTAGGCCTTTTTAAGCAAAAAATAACTCTTTTTTACGCTTTCTACAATTTTTGTTGCGCTTTTTGCCCTCAAAAAGTTGACAACACTGCAGTTATTGGAAATTGTTGTTTTGTCAATTTTCATTGTTGTTTGCACATAGCATTGTAATCACGAAAATCATAAACAACAACAAAAACCCGTTCAGACACACCTCCTTAACCAAGGCTTTCAAGAAGTCCAATGACCGACCGCATTTTATGTATGACAGCAATCGATCAAACAACTACCAAATGATGATGAAAACATTAATGGTATAACACATAGCCAGCAAAAGAAACATCGAGAAAATGCATAAATAATATTTTTAAAGAGCGATATAAAATGATATAAAAAACAGTTTATATTTCATTAGAGATGCTAACCAAAGAAAAACTTCTAGTTGCGTATGATTAATATTTAATTTAATATAACGTATGTCATGAGCTCTTTTATACATCAAGTAGGAATTGAACGAGGGACTTCCAACTTTTTGTAAACACATCTCAACATTCAGTTTTTAAAATAAAAAAAAACTCGATATTTTTTCACAGTTTTAAAAAAAATTAAAAAGTATATAATTTTGAAGAGCTATATATATATGAAAGTTGGCATCGTATTTCTCTAATGAAAAGCATTAGATTCATGTGGTTGTCCTCTTTCGGAACTAAGCAAATATTTAAAAATGAATTTAAAATACCAAATATGCAGGTGCTTGTGCAAATTTAAATGTAACTGACACTAATAGAAAACATATGATTTTCTATTGTTGATTTACTTGAATAAACTTCACTACATTGCTAGGTCTGTCAAAAAAACAGAGTAGTATTTGGAAGATGACAAAGCCAATTGTGATAATATTTTGCTGATGTTTTTGTTATTTCTTTGATATTTTAAGTTTTGAATCACGCTCCTAGACGAGGACAAGAAATTCTCATTGAGTATGTGATTTAACATAACAAATATCTTTAGAAATTCTAATAACAAAGTCCCCTGAAGATTTCCTTGGGCAGGAATGAAATCCGGATAGGGACAAGCCTACAGCAGATTGTTTTCACAATTTGTTAAATAAGTTTTGGGACTTTAGCACATTTAATTACTATAAATGCAATTAATGTTTATCCCGATGAAAATGAATTTAAAAAAAAAAAAAAAAAATTATTTTAAATTTGAGATGCATTTTTGATGAAAATGAAATTTTTGGATGCATTCTGCAAAACGCATACAAAAATTGTATGTGCACCAAAAATTAATTTTTTAGACATAAATTAATCACGTTTATTATTGTTAATTGTGTGTTATACATTTTAAACTGTTTTAAACCCTGTTGAAAATATAAAAATTACAAATTATATAAAAAATAAAATTGTTTGCCAGTGTAAAAATAGTTATATCTAGTCATATATAATATGATTTAGTCATATCTTACTTTGAAGTTACATAACGTCTTATATCATTATATGCAAATACATCTGATAATTTTTATATGGTAACTGAGTGCATGTCTCCAAATCTTATGGAGTAAGATTTGGATAACTATACAAGCCATATAATAATAATCCAAATATATAGTGATCGATATGATTATATATGGTCTCATGCTAAGTCTTATTAAATTATATGTGACGTTATACTGGAAATATTTTACTTATAATTTTATATAACATTATACATAATCTCATACATATTTTGGTTTTTAAGATTGAAAGTCTTAACTTTCTATACAAAACAACAATAAAATTCAAATTGTATTTGTCATTTTATGATGATGTCTGTACAATGTCTTTATTTTTTGTATTTTTTAAACAAAATTTCAAATAAATAAAATTGGGGGATACAGTCTTAACTATAGTCTCAAATTTTGTCGTAAGAATAGGCCTTCTAAGTTATATGCTAGTTCAGACTTTATTACATATGACTTCACATATAACTATATTAATTTTATATCGAAATCATTTTTAAGTGCCTTCTTTTATATAATTTCAAATTAAAAAATGGGTACATTTTCAAAACACAAAATGTATTTGGGTTAATTTTAAAAATTTCGTTATGTTTCGTAAAAAAAAATTTGGGTCTTCAAAATTGTTGATTTCTAGAAATTTAAATTTTCAGCTTAAATACGTTTAAGCATTACTTCAAGTTACAAAAAGAAAAATTTTATAAAATCAGATATATTTATATCTAATTAGATATAATCTAATGTCCCGGATATGCTCAAATCTCGGATAAAATTTTTTTAATTTAAACTTGAAATTATATGATGATTTTATAACTGCCCGAGTAAAAAATCGATATATGAGGAAATTCATAAATATTTTACATTTTGAGGCAAATCATTTTTTTGTATGACATGAGTAACATTTTGAATATGTGTTAGACGATGATTATACATGCTAAATCAGTCCGCGGTCGTCATTTAACTTTAACTGCTCGAAAATTATGGCTGTTTAAAGTTTAAAGCAAATTTAAAATATTAAAATTATAGTTTTGCCGTCGAGTTTACGTAGAAAACCGTCAATATGAAAGCGTTTTGCATCTAAAAGAAGCAGTTATTGATGCGTGGAGAACTATAACGAAAGAACTTCCAATAAATTTGGTAGAGAGTATTTCTGATCGAATTTTCGAGTTGGTTCAAAAAAAGAAGGCCTCACGCATTATTAAAACTGCTGCTTCAAAATATTTTGCTTAAATTTTTGTAAATTTTGACATAGTTAGTTAAGTGTATTTATACACTCAGGGAACTTCTGCTTTAAAAATATGTAGTTGTTTGGGTTGTAATACAGTTTCATTATTTTTAATGTAAATGTAAGTCATTTGTAAAACAAATAAAATTGTTAACTAACCTTGTAGTTCATTTGAAAAAACAACTCACATCAAATGACTGTTTTATGATTTTACATTAATTTTTTACAATTGAACAGTTCATGCGAATAAAGACGAATAGACCATTTGTAGAATTTTACAGGGGACAATAAAAACGCAGGAAACGGTTAAAAAATAATATTTTTGTCAACTTTTTGGTATTAGCTTAAAGATTTAAGTCACATCTACCTATATACAAAATTTTAGTAAGGTATTCGAAAGAGAACTTGCCAAAAATTGGACTTAAATTTTTGCTTAAATGGAAAAAGGGCGAATATCCAAAAAAATGTATTGAAATTTGAATAAAAATGTGTTATTTTGCAGCAGATTTTGACTACATTTTCATGAGACTTACAAAACTTGACGAACTATGGTTGGTATTTGTTTGTAACACTTTAAGGACAATTAAGTACAATTTCAAATTTAAGCTAATATCAATTTTAAACTCGCAGCTAAATAATTTTTATATAATATTTTGTTAGGGATGGATATTCGTCCTTTTTGCTTTCCACACTTTAAAGTTTTGACGCTTATAACTAGTTAGAGATAAAAAAAAATCGAGACTTTAAAATGAAAAATTTGCTGCTAATTTAAAAAAAAAAATGTTGTTTGTTGAAAAAAACTTTACAAAAAAGAATTAAAATTTGTAAAAAACGCAACGAATATTACAAAAAAAAAAACTATAAAATTGAGTCAATCCACAAGTTTTAATATTCTTTGGAAAATGTTTACCACGCTTTCGTTATAACTGAACTCCACTGTCTATTCAAAAAATGTTATTAAAAATTAAGAATACATAAAATAATATTTAATTAATGTTTTACAATTTCATATAATTTCTGGTAGTTTTTGAGTTTTAAAAAGACTAACTTTTTTATTTAACCAAAAATATGTCCATTCAAATATTACATTCATAACTTTGGTTAAGCCTTAAAATTTGGTTAATTTGAGATTTGAGGTCTAAACTGCATATTGTCGGCATGCCGGGACGGAATTTCTTGGGAATTTCCCACATTTTTCAATCCCGAAATCCCGGGAAATACTTAAACATACTTTTTTAAATAGTAGTTATACATTCAAAATTGTATACAGACAATTTTCTTGGACGAGTTTTAAAGAAATTTTTCACTAAACTAATGAAGTGTTCTACACAAAGTGAATTAAAAATTTATTTTATTTTATGAAAAAGCTTCACAATTTTTATGAAAAAATTTTAATGAAACTTTCATTAGGCGTATGGAATTTTTAATAATTAAAATGAATTTTTTTTAAAAAATATGTATGAAAATCTGCATTAATTTAATGAAAATTCTCAACGGACGAGTTCCAGTGACACTTCATAGATATAATGCAAAAATTCATTGATATGATGATGATAATTCTCTCAGTCTATACACAGCTAAGATATTTGAAGAATCCGTATATATTTAATGATGAAAATGTATAAAATATGTTATAAAATGCCTCAAAAACCCTATGATAGCAATGAAAATGCAATCTCAAATTGAAAATCACTCCATAACGAATGACTTAAATCAGTTTTAAGGTTCCTATTGGTACCAATCATACGGATATTATTTGATTCAAAAACCTTCTGCATTAATTGTTCCAATGTATTTTTTGAAATCCCTATTATTAAGCATCGGCTTTTGGGTAAAAATACTAATCTCAGCCTACTTGATTTCACATTTTTCTCAGCTACAGAGAGATTTGCAATTTCTCTTTTTTTACTAATCAATATGGACCTTAAGAGAATTATCTTTACTTCAGTAATGAATTTTTTCATAGCTTTTATGAAAATTGTCACTGGAACTCGTCCATTGGAATCTATGAAACAGGTTTCATTAAAGTCAATGTTTATGAAATGTTTTTAGAATTAATGAAAATTTTCATAAAACTATTTAATCATTCCGCAAATAAAGAAATTATAGAATTTATGAAATAGTTTCATAAAAAATATTAACATTAAAAAGTTCTTTCAATTAATAAATTTATTAAAAAATACTTTGGAACGAAGCTAATGAACCGCTTCATTTAATTTTTTAACAATTTGAAGTTTAAAATTAATAAAAGGTAACATTGATATAATAAAGCACTTTATAAAATATGTTTAACGCTTGAGAATGAAATATTAAAACTAAAGTTTGAAATGTATAAAAAATTATAAACTTATGAAATTTAATGAAAAAATAAAAAAATTAAGTCTTTGAAACAATTTCAAAGCTCTATAGAAAATATTCGTTAAATTTATGAAGAGATAATTTATGAAATCGAATGAATTTTTTTATGAAACTATAAAATTTTATGAAAAATATCTTAATATTAATAAAACTTCTTGGATATAATAAAATTCTTATTGAATCTACTAAAAAAAATTCAATGAAATTGTTTCATTAATGTCACCAGGGTAAAAATTTTAATATGGAGTCTAATAAAATTATATTTCATTTGATAAGTTCCCATATATAAACACATACAAGTTGATTCAAAAAATTTGGTCCTCCACATGTATCTTATTATATCAAATTAGATATAATTCGATACAATTTTATCCGAGATTTGTCCAATTAGATATAAATCTTTCACATTAGATATAAATTTACAACCGTTCAAATAAAAAATCACTGGCACAGCACTGGTTTAGAACGCTTCCCCAACATTGCCAAAAAGTGCTTTGTCAGTACTTATTTACAAAATTTACAACCGTCAACATAACAAAAACAGTGGCACAGCCCTTGTTCATAACGCTTTCCAAACGCTGGCCAAAAGTGCTTTGCCAGTGCTCGATTTACTAAATTTACAACCGTTTATAAAAACGAAATTTAATGCATGTAGGAACTTGTTTTTAAATAAGTTAGCAGGTTTTAATAAAAATAACAAATAAATATTATTTTTTTAAATTTATTTTACTTTTTATTTATTTTATTTATTATTATTTTATTTATGAAACAGAGTTATGGCAATTATTTCAAGAATACACTTAAATTCTAAAATATTTATATTTATTTTAATAATATTTTCAATCATCTTTTTAACTGTGAATATACCAATTTCTTTTGATGATACTGGATAACACGGTGCTACACTGAAAAAAAAAACTTGGAAAACGACCTAGCGTGGGTTAAAGGTCTTGTTGAGTACATTACAAATTGTTTCAAAAAATTTCAGAAACACCCTCAAATTCAGAAGTTATTCTAAAAAAAACCGTTTTCAGTGATGTTCGTCAACTTATCGACCTGTAACTCAGTCAGTTTTTGTTTGATTTAAATTTTTTTAACAGGTTTGGAAAGAAAACTGATTACGCTTTAAAATGACGTGCATTTTTTGATACATTTGTAAGTTATAAGTATTGTTTTTGTTAAGAATATCTACAAAAAAAAACGAAAATTATAAACTTTTTTGATTTTAGTAGCTTTTCATTGCTTATTTTAATATGAAAGCTTATAAAAATGTATACCAACGTATAAAGAAAATTTAGTTCTTAACAAAACATGGTTTTCATTTTTTAAATCGGATGAAAATTGTAAAAGTTATTCAACTTTTCATTTACACCTGTTTTTAACTATAGAGCAATTCCATATGAAAGCGATCACCTTTTGGACGACCCCTCTCCGATTTTAAAATAAATAGTCTCAATCGATTGCCCAGCAAAAAATAATGTACCTACATATTTTTTTTTTTTATAGTGACTGGTTTAGTGGTGGTGTGCACCACTGTCATGTGACAAAATTGAAGAATTCTTCATAAGGGACCTCAGTGAAAGTCTACTGAAGCGATCGCAACGAGTGATATCTCGTTGGAAAGGTATTGAATCAGGCTTTAATTGAAAAATAAAATTTTCCTAATTTTTCTCAGAAATTTACCTTTTTTCCCATGAAAATTAAATTTTCCCATGAAAATTAAATTTTCCGATTTTCCACAGAAGCTCCTAAATTTTCCGGCTAATTTTATTTTTTTTGGATTCCTCATAATTTTTGCTTTAAGAATCAGCAATAAAAAAATGGGCCCCGACTCCTTGTTTGGACAGGAGAAGAGCATTTAAGAGACCACCTTGTTCTCATTGTTTTTATATTTTTTATAATTGAATTATTTTTAATTATTTAACAAGAAAAATTAGGTAAATTTTATTTTTCAATTAAAGCCTGATTCAATACCATTCCAACGAGCTATCACTCGTTGCGATCTTTACAAATCCAACGTTATGTCAACGCTCATACCACCGTTGAATGCACTGGGCGAATGCTTTGCCGTTCGTATTTTTCTGGCTGGGATTGCAATAAGACATTAGTGAAGTGATTTTTTTTTTAACTAAAATCAACCTTTAACAGTTATTAAGGGTATCTGATTAAAAGTTATTAAATTTTTTTAATTTGCAGATTCATTTAGATTCATTCATTTGCAGATTCGTTTAGACTATATTGGAAAATTTTGTTAAGGTGCATGACGAAAGAATCAATTAAAAGTCACCCTTAATTTGTATGAATTTCTTCTAATTTTTTCTGCTACCCCTAAATTTTAACGAATTTTGATGAGTTCTTAGACATTAAGGAATAGGGGTAACATTGTCGGGTCACAAAATAAATTTTTCATCTATTTTAGGACGACTCTAATGAGCCAGTAAATTTTCAATGCTTTACGAAACAATTTTAGGCCAATTTTTCTTTTAAAACTTTAATAAAGTTTTTTTCAAGTTGCAACATTTTTACCGATAACCGATTCGATACGGTTATCGGTAAAGTAAAAATATGCCGAATACCGAATAGTAACCGAATATTCGTGACAACTCTCATAAATATGTTTTCAAAAGCATTTTAAAAAAACACAAAAACAAGCCTCCAAGAAAGAACGTAATTTTATGCGAATTCAAAACAACAATATTTCACAAATTGACATAAAAAAAAAAATTACTTGAAATTGCCAACGATCTTATGATATAAGAGAATAACAACAGAAAAAGTATGTGCAAAATTGAGTAAGCCCCAACGGAAAAAGTTTATATATAGTGTTTTTTGCGGGTTTAACAACAGGGGTTAACAAACATTAAAGGGGAACGCTTCTTTTAAATAAATAGAAGAACAGTATATGGTCTTTTTCGAGAAACGTTTCAATTTTATTTAACCTTTTATATACATTATGTATACATATATAAGGATTTCCTTAGATTTAAGGTTATGTTCAATTTTTATAATTCAAGGTCTTGCTCTTACGAATAATCATAATAATTTTTTAATTTTAGAGAATTTACTTATTAGTTATAGATTTTTAATTTAATTTTAGAACACCGTTCATCGGGTTAGATTTACTTCACTTTGATTTAAGAAATTGATGTAACTCACGATTAATTTTCTTAAATAAAAATAGACTTGAAATAATATACACAGCTGCGCTTGTTGTTTAATCTGATGACGGAACGTAAGTAAGTTTGATTGCAGTTTTTGGCAGTTTATTACTTTTTTTTCTTTTTGATTATCAATAAAAGTTTTAATTGATACTATCATTGCCGAGATACATAGTTGCAAAATCAATTAAAATATTAATTAATTCAACAAATTTTTTAATGGAAACCCGCTTTTATTTTTTTCTGTGAATATGGCATCACAT
The DNA here is from genome assembly GCA_021234595.1 of Delia radicum. Classification (NCBI taxonomy): domain Eukaryota; kingdom Metazoa; phylum Arthropoda; class Insecta; order Diptera; family Anthomyiidae; genus Delia; species Delia radicum. Next base: position 114,789,320 of record CM037852.1, read on the forward strand.
ATTTGTCAAATTAAAATCACATCTAATCCATATATTTAAAATATTATTATTATTATATGAAATGAAATAAAATGAAAAACAAAACATTAGTGCGGATTTCCAAACAATTTTAAAGGATTTTATGAAGCTATATCAAACTGTATCCAATAATATTTAACTTGATCAAATTATATAGACCCATTTTTCGGATCAAATTATATCCGATACCCATATCGGAACTTATTTCATTGCGGCGTCAAGTTGATATGTATTCATGTACCACAAATCATACTCGTACGAATACACTACAAAAGAAAAACATGGGCTCCCAACTGCTATGGAGGCAAATTATGGTTCCATATACTCTTTTAAGACGAGTAGATAATAGACTAATACGTTTACAACAAACTAAATTAAAAGCTTTTAAGCAAAAATTCAAGAGAAGTTCCAATCTCTTTATTTTATCTAACATTGAGAATTTGATATGAATTTTGCTAAATTTTAATGAGTAAAATTTAATATTTTGCAAATAAAATTTTTAAAATGTTTATGTTTTTATGGCTTTAACTATATTTCGATTGGTCAAATTTGTTAGGATCGTTTCTTTTTTTATAATCACACAAAACAAATGTCGTAAAAGTATAAAGTTAAAATTAATTAAGTTTTTGTGGGAATTCTATTTTTTTTTCTATAAATTAGAAAAATTATTTTAGTTTTTTTTTACAAAGCAATAAATTTTAAAATTTTTGCTTACGTATTGTTTATTTTATTTAGATATATACACTAGGGTGATAACTTTTTTTGGACAACATTCTCCCCAGGGGTTTTCTAATGGCAAATATTGTATTAATGATAAAAAAATCTATTTCAGTTCAATTTGGTAAAAAAACCTTGCGCACCGACAGCGATTTCTAAAATGCCTTTAATATGTATTTTTTTAATTTTTTTTAATAACAATTTTTTTAAAATATGGTTTATACATATGTAAGTAAGCAAATTTGGAAGAAAACTATTCCATTCACTCGAAAACGGACTTTACTATTGATATCAGCATGCCTTAATTATATAGATGTGATGGTCAGACGTTGAGGCATCAAAAAAAGTTTTTTTTTAACTTTGTTTGATTCAAAACTTTAACGCGTTTGGTGCGGAACCTTTTTTAACGATAGCGAAAAACTAAAAACGCAGTTCTTAATATTTGTCCATGCCCTACACGAATTTGTCTGGGGAGATTTGATATTTGCAAAAAATGCAAAAAGTTATCACCCTAATATACACGTGGCTAACGATTTTAATGTTGTCTTTATAAATACAGTGGGGAGCTCTTCTGAGTACATGTAGTAAGTACTTTTTGTACCTAAAGATTCAGGCCGAAAAATATTTGACACTAGAAATAAACCATACTTTTTTAAAGGTAAAAGGTGCGCTGAATATAAATCTGGTGTCTCTGGTATCATACTCCTACATCAGGCGTTCGAGCTTTATTAACAGGCAAAGCCTCAATTTGATCAAAATGATAAGATTTTTCGCATTCCGGAAAATATATGTAGGTCCCCTACATACGCTACCGTTACCATTTTTTTTTCTGATTTTTAATTTTTTAGATAATTTGTTTCTGCTTGGAATTATCGTCGGTTGAACTTGTTTATAATTTCAGTTGTTTGTTACAAGCTGAAATAAGTTATCTAAAATATTCAAAAATCGGAAAAAGGGTAAGAGTAGCGTATTCATGCAGGTGCCGTTGCAAGTATTATGAAAAATATATTTTCAGGAAGGTGAAAAATCGGAAAATTTTTATAAAAATCGAGGCTTTTTCTCTTAATATTGCTCGAACTCCTGATGTCGGGGTGGGATTTTGAGACCTTTAGAAAAGTATGGTTTATTTCCAGTCTCAAATATTTTTCGGCCTGAATCTTTAGGTACAAAAAGTACTTACATGTACTGAGAAGATCTCCCCACTGTATATAAATTCAAGATTGTGTTAGCAACAATATTTGTACCATTTGTTTAAATTTTTTACGTATTGACATAATTTATAAATAAATTGTAAAATAAAGCTAATCTATTTAACAAATTGTTGAGCTAAAAATGTTAAACCCTTTTAGCACAGGATATTTTATTATAAACTTTGGTACGTTAAATCCAAATCTGACAAACAATAAATTTAATAGACCTTTTTTTAACAATTTCAGTGCCCTTTTGAAATTTGTACTTTGGAACTATGTTTTACAAAAACATAAGATAATTTAACATCTACACCTTTTGTAATTGTAATTCAGAAAATATCAATTGAAATTCAGAATTTCCCTTTAAAATTCAAAAAATATCAATGGAAATTTAAAATTTACATATGAAATTCAGAAAATATCAATTGAAAATCAGAATTTGCATTTGAAATTCGGAAAATATCAATTGAAATTCAGAATATCCATTTGAAATTCAGAAAATATAATTTGAAATTCAGAAAATAACAATTAAAATTCTGAAAATATCATTTGACATTCAGAAAATATCAATTGAAATTCAGAAACTCATAAATTGTATTTAAGAAAACATCAATTAAAATTCAGAAAATATGAATTGAAATTCAGAAAATATCACTTGAAATTTAGAATTCATCAATGAAATTCAGAACACATATCATTTTAATTTCATTTAATATTTTCTGAATTTCAAATGATATTTTCTGAATTTCAATTGACATTTTCTGAATTATAATTGATATTTTCAAAATATCAATTGATGCATTCTGAATTTCTATTGACGTGTTTCTGAATTATAATTAGTATTTTCTGAATTGCAAATATTTTCTGAATTTAAATTGATATTTTCTGAATTTCAAATGATGATATCTGAATTTCATTTGATATTTTCTGAATTTCAAGTGAAAAATCTGAATTTTAATTTATTTTTTTTTAATTTCAAATGGAAATTCTGTAATTCAATTGATGTTTTCTTAATTTCATGTGGAATTCCTGAATTTCAATTGATATTTTTTAAATTCCAATTGATTTTTTTTGAATTACAGTTACAATAGGTGTAGTCTATAATCGTAAATACAAAATAGTAGAAAATCGTTATCCAGAGTTACCAAATAATTACTAAATTTTTTTTTTTTTAAATTAAAAAATATGTGAAAAAGCCATAATTTTTTTATATTTCAGGGAGCGTTATTATTTTTCCTTTTGTCAAAAAAGGCAGATGCAAAAAGTTATTTTTGACTTTTATTTTTTAAGCAAAAATAAGTTATTTTTTAATTTTTATTTTTCTCAATGGCAATTAAAAATTAACAGGAAGGTAGTTTTTATTGGTACTACTCACATTTTTATGCCTGATATGAGCTTTTCAAACTTTTTTATTTAATGCATTTTTGTAAAAAAAAGACTAACTTTTTCCCGAAAAAATAAAAGTCAACAAATAACTTTTTTTTATAAAAGTAAAAAGTTAACACCTTTTATTTTTTTCCAAAAAAATAAAAGTCAACAAATAACTTTTATTAATGCTCGAAAATATAAAAGAAAAAAAAATAACTTTTGTATTCGCTGAAAAAGTAAAAATCCAAATTTTAAAAAGCAGAGCATGTTTTAAGAAACTTCTCCACAAGGATCAGTATACTTGAATCAGTTCTCCGACATTTATATCTCTATGCTTTTTTTTTGTTTAAAAATTTAAAACTAACTGTTCGGGTCCTGATTATTTTGATCATTATTTTAATGAAAAAATACGAAATTTATTTCTTTACTAAACATTAATTCAGCGATTGCACATAATTTTCAATTTTAAGTTTCAGGGGCACAAAGTAAAGAATATGTCAAAAGTTGTTATGTTTTTACTCAGAATATATAGCATAAGTTCTTTGAGACGCCACATAGGAATTGACCTTTAAATTTGATTAATTTTTTGTACACGCATACTCTATGGAGCCAAAAACATTATAGTGTTTCTTTTTAATGATCTGCGATGTTCGTTATGTGCAGATAGGAATAATATGACACTTGGCGTAAAACTTCAACACCGAAAATTTGAGCCAAATCAGAAAATGCTAACCAGTGTCACACGAGTTAACTTGGATATGCTGAACACAATTATGTTTAAACTTTTTAAATAGGCAATTCACCAAAATTCAAACTAGGTAACTATTAGGGTTAATGTCCAAAAATAATTATATAATCGCATGGTTTTGAGTCCATCACTAAAGATTAATAATAATAACAATGACAATTAGCGTTTAAAGGATATTAAAAAAAGTAAAAATTTCCTTTATGAATGTGACCCATCCCATGATCTCTGTGCAACACGGATTAACATAGTCCGATGGACTTAAACATTTTTCCAATTTTTTTGTTAGATCTAGTGTGACATAGTACAACCCTCGCGCATCTGAATTCAAAATTATTTTATTTTTTTTAAGAAAATTCAAAAAAATCCCAAAAGTTTGTAATTTTGAATAGTCGTATAATCAATTTTTAAGGTTGTCCTCTTTCACACTTATGCAATAAACAACACTAATTAAAAAAATAGGTATTTTTGATGCAAATGCAATTTTTATACGCATTTTTGAAATTTTTCTTCACTTTTAAAATTTTTTTGAAGATGCATAAATTAAGAGCCTAAAATTTTTAATACAAAATTATATTTAGTTTTTTCAGTGACCCAAATGTTATCAATTGTCCTATTCAATATATAAAATTTTAAAATTACACAATAAATAAAATTTTTGTATGGAAATATTACCCTTAAAGCAAAAGCTTCACTGTTTTTCGTAATACGAAACAGTTTCATTTATGCGAATGATTTCCCAGCACAACTAAATCATTGCAAAATCAGAATGTATGCTGATGATGTTCAGTTATACATAAGCACCAGAAATGGGAACGTTGATGAGTGCACAAATTTACTAAATAGTGACTTAAATCGTGTTTTCTTGTGGGCTGCGGCTAATGGACTAAGTCTCAATCCGCTAAAATCAAAGTGTATTGTAGTGCATAAAAGAACTTCCAAAATTTTAATTAAACCAAATATTCACATTAATGGTCAACCTATCGAAATTGTTAACTCTGCCAAAAATCTAGGAGTTTTTTTTAACTCTACACTAACTTGGGCTAATCATGTAACTGCCGTTTGCGGAAGAACATATGCAATGCTTAGGACGTTATGGCCGACTCAACACTGCACACCACTAAACATAAGAACTCTCCTAGCGAAAACATATTTAATGCCGGTTTTGATGTATGGTTCTGAGGTCTTCTCGAGCTGTGATACTGAAAGCAGTCGTAGATTCAACGTGGTGTATAACAATGTTATAAGATACGTCTTTGGTCTGAGAAGGTTTGATGCAACATCAAGATATACTAAAAAGCTATATGGAGTTGAATTTGAAAATCTATTGCGCATTAGAACACTAATTTTTTTACACAAAATTATCCACACACGTCAGCCCGACTATCTGTTTAAACGTCTAAAATTTTCAGTATTCCATTCCAGGACTAAAATTTAACAACTATCAGTCATCATAGTTTGATGTCAGAATGGCAATTTTATATAAAAGCTATTCGCCTTTGGAACAGGTTACCTATAGCAATTAAAAGTATCAACAACGCTTTAAAATTTAAAAGGAAAATCTTTGATTATTATTCTTAAATTGTGAACTCCTGATTTATTTTTGATTTTTTTGATTTATTTTATATTTTATTATTGTTATTAAATGTAATTATATTTTATTGATTTCTATATTTTTAATTTAAAACTAATATTACAATGTATTGTTTTTGTTTTTTGAAAACCCCTGTGCTAATAATATAAGACTCTAGTCTTACAGTACAGGTTACCAAATAAATAAAATAAATAAATAATAAATAAATATTTATGAGTGCAATGATGATTGGAAACAAATAATATTGCATTTAATAGTCAACACTATTCTGAACTTAACCCTGTTTTTATTACTATTTTTAAACTTACTATAAAAAAATAGTTTTTAATAGCACAAGTAAGAAAGTTTTTATATATTCAGATACAACGTTATACAATTATATTTTTTAATATAAATATTTATATAGTCATATAAACATTTATGCTATAGCATAAATATTCGTATCTAATCTGATGATACTTCTATCAGCAACATGTTTGCCGAGTTTTTTGCTTCAACATATTCCTCTACTTCCTTTGATAATACAACGCGATATCCATATTTTATTCCTGAATCATCGCTTATAAGTATTCCGTTTATACAGGAACAAACAGTTTTGGACAACTTGGTAAAACTGAAATGGTGCTACGCTGCGGGACCGGATGGAGTTCCAAGTTGTGTTTTAAGACGATGTGCAAACCTGCTATGTATTCCTTTAACTTTTCTTTATAATTTATCTCTTAAGATGGCATATGTCCCCGATATTTGGAAACAGTCCTTCATAACTCCAATATTTAAGTCTGGAAGTAAATCTGCTATCTCAAATTATAGAGGGATTGCGAAATTAAGTTCTATTCCAAAATTATTTGAAAAACTAATCACTGAAACATTGTCTCACCAAATATCCTCTATTCTTTCTCCAGAACAACACGGTTTTCGTAAATCCTGTTCAACAGTAACCAATTTACTCGAACTTACAACTTTTGTCAACGATGGGTTTATAAACAAAAAACAAACAGATGCAGTCTATACCGATTTCAGTAAAGCTTTCGACAGAGTGAACCATGACCTTCTACTGTTCAAGCTAGACCAGATGGGATTCAGTGTGCCACTTCTGAAGTGGATTAGTTCCTATCTTAAAGGCAGAAAACAGTGTGTTAAATTCCGTACGGTTCTTTCTAATATTATAACGGTTACATCCGGTGTTCCTCAAGGAAGTCATTTAGGACCACTATTATTTACACTTTTTATTACATCATTATTATTTACATCCTCCATTCAATATTCCAAATCCCTGATGTATGCAGATGACGTTAAGTTATTACACTCCTTTGCAAATCCTGTTGATCAATCCTTACTACAGATCGATATAAATAATTTGGCAACCTGGTGCAAAATTAATTTGATGGACCTTAATGAAAAAAGTGCAAATACATGATTTTTTCTAGATCACTTCCCATAAATCTCTCTTATATGATAAACAATAAACATCTGGAACTGGTGGAAACGTTCAACGATCTGGGAATTTTATTGGACAAACGTTTAGACTTCCGTAACCATATTTCAAAAACAATTAATAAGGCAACAGGTGTGCTTGGGTTCATCATACGTTGGTCAAAGGAATTTTCAGACCCTTACACAACGAAGCAGCTCTTTACGACACTTGTCAGGCCAATCTTAGAATATGGCTCAGTAGTATGGGATCCATATTACAAGGTACATTCCAACTCCATCGAGTCGGTTCAAAAACAATTCCTGATATTTTGTCTTTGGGGACTGGGATGGGATCCTAATGTACAACTGCCACCATATCGTAGTCGTCTTGCACTTATAAAGCTTCCTTCTCTTCAAAGTCGAAGAAAAATGCTTAATGTATCTTTTTTGTTCAATTTAATTAATGGCAATTTATATTCAGAATTTCTTTTGAGCAAAGTTAACATAAATACTCCTAATCGTTTATCAAGATACTATCAATTTCTTATTGTTAAATATTTTCGTACTAATTATGCCAACTCGGATCCTTTTCGTCGAATTTGTATTGAATTTAATGATCCTTATAATGTAATCGATTTTGATAAAAGTTTAGATATTATAAAAAGAGATGTAATCCTGTATCTTAATAATTAAAATTTTATTTGTTTTTTGTTGTATTTTTCCATAATTTTTTTAATTTCCCATGCCTATGTTTTTATACATTTTATTCTTATTATTATTGTAATTATTATTGTTATCTAAATGGTCTGTAAGGATTTAAATTCCATAGACTTAAATAAATAAATAAAAAAATTGTATATAGCCTTGTGTTGTTTTAAAATTTTGTATATGGTGGTATACATAGCAATATATTATTTTATATGGTTCCATATGTAAGTGTTTCTAATTATATATTACTATATATACAATATAAAGTTATATATGGGATCGCAAATATATAATTCAACATAAATGTTCACATAAATATGTATAACTACATGTGAACCAATAACAAAAATATTTTTTTTTTCATAATTTTTGATAAAACCACACAAAATTATATAAAAATGTATAAGGTCTCACGCTTTGAATATTTTTTAATAATCTCAGATATGATTATATATGGTCCATTATAAATCCACACTAAATTATATGTGCTGCCATGTCAACATTATTTTCTAAGTGATTTTAGATATAACTAATTATATAATATCCGGACTTTACTTAAAAAAATTGATTTTTGTTTGTGGCCGAATATAGCGAATAATAGCACTATTCGGCAGAACTATTCGGTTAAAAGAAAATAGCTTAAAAATCGGTATTTTTCATATAAAAAATTGAGAAATGTCTAGTTTTTCATAAAACTTCCCTCTTTAGAATGTCAAACACGGCTGCTTTTTCAACCAAAAAAGTAATCACGGTTCAGTTATTTTTTTACAGTTATATTAGTTTTTTGTTTTTATATACATCGAGATTATTTTTATGTTATTTTCAATTTATAACGAGCTTTCAACCTCCGTATATTTACAAAAATAAAGCAAATCAAACATATTAGCTAGGTTGATACTAGTATTTCGATCTGGCTAAAGATCTCATCAGAACCCGAAGTTTTAGAAAAGTTAGAGCCTCCATAATAGGCAGAACTTTAACAAAAAACCTATTAATAATCAATTTTGCTCCATTCTTGTCTTCTTAGTAATCAAGCACGTGGTTAGGTCTTTTCCTAACAAGCATCATGACGTTACTAAACTTTGAAGACCAAAAATGTTCTATTTATATAAAAAATTTTTAGTTTGTACTCTGGCTCAAGTAATATTTTTTACAGTTATATTAGTTTTTTGTTTTTATATACAAAGTTAAATTCTGTCTTTACCCAGGAAAAAATTACACATTCCAAAAAGAAGGTGATGCCCACACTTGCTTACATATCTCATTGCTAAATTTAGTAACTGCAATACCAAACTCATTCCAACGATAGAGTAAAAAAAGGAAGTAGTATTGTAATCAATTCTTTAAATTTAAACCAGAAAGCATGAACTCAATAACAAAGTAATTATTTACTTAAAAGAAAATAACAATATTATTAACTTATATGTATAACTTTTTGTACTCAAGAAGTAATCATATACTTTTTCTTAATAAAAGGACGTTATTGGAAGTAGTTCCTGATTTTGAAAAAAGAAGTTATACAATTTTAAAGAATTTATCTCATATATTTTTTCAAACAAATTTTTATTTGCAGGAAAATAATACTAAAAACAGAAATTGCATGTTGCCTAAATTTTGTTAAACTGTGATTAGGTATAAATTAGGGAAGTGCACGTGAGCAGAAAATTGTGAGTGGACGTTGAAATTTCTGACTTTATCGTGAGTGAGTGTAAAGAAAATTTTCGGTGGTGATTGTGCGTGAGTCATATTTTTGTTTTTCAATTTTGAATTGTTCTTTTTTTTGAAAAATTTATATTTTCGTGGTTTATAGCTCCAAAATTATGACAATCCCATGTTATCATAACAATTCGATGTTTCACTTTTTAGGATTTTATTTCCGTATGAGTTTTGATCGTTATATTTGAGTGACCTACGAGAATCACTTGTGAGTAAAAGTTGAATTTACTTATGGAACTACTTCTTTTTTTAAATTTAAGTACTTCTTATTTTTTCTATGGAACTATTTATTTATTTTTTTTGTGTAAGTACTTCGTAGTTTTACAATGGAACTATTGCTTTATGAAAAAATGTATGTAGTTCTTAAAAATATAAAGTAAATGGTTCTTCGGTAAAAAAAATAAGCAATTCTAAAGAATCAATTATTTTAGTCTCACGCCCTGTTAAAAGAATCGAGTAGGTAATCTAGTATGGAATGCGTTCTGCCCAAAATGCTTGATTACAAACCCGCTTACCTTTTTGAAATTTTTTTGCTGGGTATCTAGAGTACACTGTACTTTTATACAAAATTTATATGAAAATAAATATAAGAACTATTCGGCAAAGATTCTGTATTCAAATTTACTATTTGTGACGTTTCTATTAATCACACAAACAAGGTATAATTAAATATAGTAGTGTCTAATTAAAATTTTCGGAGTTATATATAATTTGATACAATTGTTGAAAAATCCTAGGAACTGTTCTTATCCACTCTTATCCAAAAATATTAAATTACATCTAATTCGATAAAATATATCCAAAAATGTATATGGGGAAAAAAGTTGAATTAAATTTTATCTAATATTCATCAAACTGTACTAAATTGTATTTAATTGCATCAAATTAGATCTAATACGATACAATTTGATGTATTCTAGATACAATTATATGTTCTCATTTTTCTGATTTTATATCCTCGCATATCTAATTTATATATAATTTAATTTTTTTTTACTTGGGTACTTAAAACTTCAATGTTTTACTTATTTAATAAACAAATGGTTTCTTTTTTGAAATTTTCTTTATAATTAATTAAATATAATATGTTTGGCATATGATACCATCCAAGAATATATACACTGCGTTGTGAAAATATAATAACACTTTAATTTCACTCAACCTCGTAAGTTAAAAAAAAGTAGAAGAGTTTAACCGGCAGAAAAGCAAAACCAATGGGCAAAAACAAAATTATTATTAAAAAAAAAAAAAACAATTCATTTAGTTTTTATTTTACTATTAAAAAAGGAATATCAAAATCAATTAGTGTTTCATAACTATAAATACACCACACTTAATATATCAAAATTTACAAACATTTAAGAAAAATTGTTTAAAGAATAAGTTTGCGATGCCTCCTTTTTTAATCATTTCGAAAATTAGATAAGACATAATGTGCTTGAAATGCCAAATCAACCATACCGTCGAAACAAAAAGCGCCCCAAACCATTAAGAATCCCTCTCCGAAATTTCTTTCTGAGAAATATCGTGGTTCCTTACGTAAGGCTCTGCAATAGCTGTTAAAACCATCTGGACCATCACAATTGACCTTTTTCTCATCAGACAAAATTGCCTTAAAAAGAAATAAGTTATACACTAAAAAAAAAAGTTTTTAAAACGACTTGTAAATCCAGTATACTATTTTTCAGCAAATTTTTTTTGCTAAAATTATGTTTTTAGCTAAAACTTTAGTTAAACTTATTCAGCATTTAACTGTTTTGAACTTATGTTTTACTAATATTTTACTAATGTTTTACTAGTTTATTTTGCTAAAAAAAATTGTGCTGATAAGCACATTAAAAAGGTGGACGACAGCCATATTGAAAGATATACGCAGAATGAAGAAGATGTAGCGTCATGTCAAGATGTGGTTGAAACGAGGAAAAAGATACTAAAAATACAACTTTTGTAAGACATATACAAAAATCAACCATGGAAGAGTTTTTTTTATTTGTTTTTTATACATAACACAAAATTGTGTGTTAAAACAACTTAAATTATGTCTTGCTACCAGCTTGTCAAAGTAATTGTCTATTAATTAAATTAAAGACAAAACAAAATATTTAACCCTCTAACCGGCCTAAGCCTTTTTGCAATGAAAATTATACCACTTATTCGGCACGAAAAATAAACAATATGTTATTCTACCAACATTTTTTTGTTGCTATTTTAGGCGATATGGGCCAAACTAGGTTTAGAGCGAGTCCCAAAAGCTAATTAATAAAAATAACTAAGTTTAGGCATAAATTATTCCTCTCACTAAGATATAACTACAGTCCAAAAATTACCATTTATGTGCTTTTGCTTCAGAAGAAATGGTGGTTTTAGTTTTTCGAAAAACACGAAATTGTGCGAAAACGAACATTAACTTCAACATATGTATATTGATTAAACTTAAAGGCTTTGCTCATACTACTTAATATAATCTTTTTGCCAAATTTCGTTTTCATGTTTAGACGATGTCCTTTACATTTATAATTTTGGAAGTACTTGGACCAAAGGAAAAGATTTTTTTTTTAACTTTAAGCTTCAATCTTAATTTGTGTTAATAATCAACGGTTTCTAGTCAACATTTAAGGGTTTTAAAAATTGTGTTCATTTCAAAATATTTATTTTTTTTAAATTCCGCGAAATTCTAACTTAAACGCTTTCTCGCTTTCAAACCGCCATGCACATCAAAAATTACTTTACAAAAAGAATAGAGAAAAAACAAACACACATTCATGCTAGTGTCTAATAACTTTTTCTGTTTTTTTTTTTTTTTTTTTTTTTTCTAATAGTCAAAGTAAATTATCATATAAAAATTATAATTGTTCTGTTAATTTAGAGAAAAATTTGTCATGATCTACAACCGAACGAATAAAATCTCATACAAAATATTTTGTAAATTTAGTTTTCTATTTAAAAAAACCCGTTTTGAGGCGTTCTTGACGGTTAAAATTAATAAAGATTAATATTTATTAAAAAGCATTTGGGATATTTATTTACTTGTAATTTGGTTTGTTATTGATTTTATGTTACAAATAAAACATGTCATAATTTTTACCGAAATTGGCAAACGCAACTTGTTTATTTTTCAAAAATATGGCAACCTCCCAAGAAAAAGCTTTGTTGCAACTCGACACATTTTTTGCACAAAAAGTGTTGCTACTCGACTCAGTTTAAAGAAAAATTTTGGTTACTGAGATGGACAGAGCTCGACTTTTTTCGAGAGGCGAGTGAGTGGTATTCCATCTCTTTAAAATAGATACTCTAAGCCATTTCTTTGATTTTTAGCACCCTTCTATTCCAAAATTACGATTTGTGTGAAATGTATGAAACATAGTCCACTTAAATCTGCAATAAAATCATTTTTAGCAAACTAAATATCTTTTTATGCACTTTGTTTGCATTTTTTATTGGTATTGAGTAAAATGTAATAAATTATTCAAAATGTCCAAAAAAAATTGAATTTGGGTTTTTCGCGTTTTGCGAAAATAAACGTGAAGAAATTTTTTCCAAATATAATCTAAAAGATCTCCTCTTTTCATCGGTACCAATATATTATATCAAAATATATCGGTTTTTTGATGACAGCTAAAGCAGTCGTTTGTCCCAACGTGCATTGCTCTATATTTTTGCAAAGTTTGGTTGAAAATTAATAAAATTTTTTAATAATGCCAAATTTTAATAATGGCTTTGAACATTTGGTATCTTTTAATTGCAATTAACTTATTTTGTTGAAACATATGCTCGTGCTTTAATGTCATATTTAATATTATTTAATATTTATGTATAACTCATCACATTTAGTCGCACTTGTGATTCGTTTTAATCAGAGTTTGTTTCTTTAACCCATTTTATACCACTCATCGATGCCGTTCGAATTTTTTGACGAAATTTCGTAGAAATATATATTGGTGTCTTAATAACATTTTTCTGAAGTTTTTGTACACTTCGCCCACTAGCGGTGGCATTCGCAGATTAAATTTAAATTTTGACGCTTTGTATGTACTTAACGGGGTATGATTTTTTGCAAATTATGATTTTTATTTATTAGTAAAGCAAATAAAGGGTCCGCCATCTAACGTTTTACCCTTTATCGATCGAACTGTGATACACAATTTGATCAATCGGATTTTGAACATTTTTGAGAATTTTTTTAAAATATTGGTCTGTTTTGTAATTTTTTCAAATTTGTAATAATTGCAGCTCTGGTGCATCAATTTTTAAAATTTTTTGTTTGTTGGAAGAAAATAAATATTTTTCACATTAAAAAGAAAATGGAATAATTTTCTATTTATTAAAGTTTTTACAAGTTTGGAAAGTTCTTGATCGCATATTTTAGTTTTACAAAAAATGTACATACTGTACAACAATTATTTTTCATCCCAAAAAAATTTCCATACATCCCTTACCATATCAGCATATACAATTTATAACACCGGTCTCCTTTTTATAAATTAAAAATTTTTCAAAAAAGTTCCCTACAAAAAGGCAATCCTGGAACAATAGTTTTTAATTTATTTTATTTATTTGTATCGTTAAGACTAGAAATCCTCACATGATTTTTACTGCGCTATTTTATCTCTCTCCTATCCAAAGTTATCAAGCCTTAGAAGTAGGTGTTGCTTTAAAGCAACGGCAGTGCAAAATGGGTTAATTACTTTTTTTGTACGTTTAATGACGCTTCAATACATGTTGATAACGTTGAAATTTTTATAAACGAAATAAATTTGAAACAAAAACCAGATTTTTTGTTAGCAACACTAAACGGTAGCTGATTAAATTATAGGGTGGAAGGGGGAGGTTTTGCCTCTGGGGTACATATGACACACCCGATTTTAGCTGCATTTAAAAGAGTTATTAAAAGGTTCCTTACCATAATTTGTGCAGTTAATACTTGAAGTCATGTCAACAAATTTTACACGTGTTCTTCACACTTGGTCGAGCATAGATAGACATGTATTGTGCTTTTTTTGGTTTGCAAAAAAATAATATAGAGTTAGTATATTTGGGATAACTTTTTAATTTTGCATATTAAACCAAAATACCCTATAAGATGTCGAAGCGTTGATATTAGTTTATAAATATTAATAATATTTTTTAGAATTTATTTCTAAAAAGTGTATAATTATCATGGGGTATATACGTGAGTTTCGTCACCGAAAATTCGTAGCACTTTAAAAGACGTATACGTAATATTAATTCATTACATGGTTATATGTGCTGCGAGGGTAAGACGCAATTTTCTTTATAAAAATTCAAAGAAAATTAACTTTTTGAAATTTTTTTGCTGAAATTACATTCAACACAGAAAAAACTACAACGGGTTTCAATTAAAAAATTTATTGAATCAATTAATATTTTAATTGATTTTGCACCTATCACCGCAATGATACTATCAATTAAACCTTTTATTAAAATTAAGAAGGAAAAAAAGTTATAAATAACTTCTACAAAAAAATATGATACTTACAAAAAAATTGTGTGTGATCTATACATACCAACGTATAGTGTGTTTTTTGCAATGCTGAGTCTGTTTGTGTGTGTGCTTGTTTTGTTTGTTAACTGCAAATGTATTTGGTATTTTATACTGAATTTAACCCATAGGTTGCGTAGTTTAACCAATTTGAGTTACTTTGGAAATCTTAAAAAAGGAATAATAACGAATTAAAGTTAAGATGTGTACAATTTTATATAAAAAAAATGTTTCCATAAAAAATTTTGCTTGAGTAACGACATTGCTTAAAAAAAGTGACGAATGCTCCCTCTTCTACCCTAAAATTTAATGACACAGATTAAACTTTGAGACACAATCACTATTCAAATTTAATTACAAAGGCCAGACAATTTTTGGGCCAATATTTTATAGTTTGAAAAAAATTTATTTTATATAATCTAGAACAGCGGTTCCCACAAACTTTTGCTTCACGGACTCCTTGGCGCACTTCTTCTGGCTCACAGAAAGTTGTTTTTTGCATATATCTAAAACAATGCAAAAGTATGGAAACAAACTAAAATTGGATTTAAAAAAAAAAAAAAACAAAAAACATTACAAAACTCAAATTAAAACTAAACGAAGATGAACTCCGAAGGACCAATTCGTTATAAGCGAGGTTTGTATTTACTGGAGCAAATAGTATAATATGGATGACTGGGGATGGTTAGGGTGTAAATCTAGCTTAAACTTTTTTAAATAGTGTGAAATTCTTTCATTTGATTTTATAAATATATCATTAATTCAAGGAACAGCTTAAAAAAATTTATAATTTTTTACCTGATGTCTAACTCTTTGAAGCAATATAGACAATTCCGCTTTTAGAATTGAAAAAAACGTTTTTAATTTTTCAAAAATTGTAAAAACTGATAAAAGCTGTGAACTTTGGAAAACCAGTTTGTAAAGTAGATGGCATATTTAAAAATGCAAAACTTATCTGAAAGCTTGATTTGTAATCAAAAAATAAAGGTGCATTTTAACTGCTAATGCAATTTTTAGAATGTATTAAGAACTTTTCATCATGCGATTTTACTAAATTATTTCATATAAAAACCTAACAATTTAATTTTTTTTTTAGGATTTTAATTTTTTTAAGACAGCACATTGAACAGTTGGTTATATTTCAGACAGTTTGTTGGCGCATTCGAATAATTTAAAAAGCGCTTAAAAGGTATTATTGTCTTCTAAATTATCTACTATTTAAAATGAACTTGCTGATTATAATGCAAATGCAATTTCTTGAAATGCAAATGATTTAAATTACGATATTACTTTTCTTGGGATAGGCGTGTCTGATTTCGCTAGACTAAGTTTTTGTGGAGAATAAATAAGAAAAAGCTTATTTAAAAAAAAAAATCCTTTAAACTAGTAAACTTGCGTTCCCCCAACAAATCAAAATCGTATTTAGTACTGTGACATTCAAAAAAAATTTCGATTCGATTTTAGTTGTTTTTGGAAGCGATGTGTTTCGATTTTATTAAAAGTGAGCAAATTGGTATTCAACGTTCCTATAATATATACGCTGTATCAAGTTTTTCGAAATTCGGTGTAGTTCGAGTTCTTATATCTCAAAGTTTGGCATTAAAAAAAAAAAACTAAGAAAAATAAATAATGAAAATGAAAATTATTCAAGTTCGAGGCCATACTCTATATTTCTTCATTAGGATATTGTCCTAACAAATAATCTATAGAGTTTTTTGTTTTCAAATTTATTATTTGACCCTTTCAGGAATGTGTTGATAGATCTATTTCGGGAATTTTCTAAGTTCCCATCATCAGAACACGTTTTGAAAGCCGTAACAATCCCATGCCAAACATCAAACATTCATATGAACTAGTTTACTTCACTACATGAGAACTAATATACATATGAGTTTAAAGTTAAAGATTATAACCATTGATCAAACAATAAATTGAAAACTTGTTTGATGTGCAAGATCCACCTCTGGTGGATATTCAATACACGTTTTTTGTTTTTCTCTCCTTTTTATATTTTGTTTAGTTTGTAAACAAAACAGGGGAAGTAAACTAGGCGGTACTTTGCCTTTTTTACAAAAATTCCCGAAATAGATCTATCAACACATTCCTGAAAGGGTCAAATAATAAATTTGAAAACAAAAAACACTATAGATTATTTGTTAGGACAATATCCTAATGAAGAAATATAGAGTATGGCCTCGAACTTGAATAATTTTCATTTTCATTGCACAATTAAAGGTCGAAAAAAACATAATTTTTATTTTTAATAAAAATTATAACAAACTTGTAAAAATAAATAATGTTTAAACTACACCAACTTTTTAAGTGTTTATCTCATATGAAAGACTGGATCTTCTAGTTTTAGATACTTGTTAGTAAACTATACAGTCTCTTTCTATAAAATTTGCAAAAATTCAAAAACTCTGGTAATTCGTGAATAGTGACAGACCGTATTATATTGTAAAATATATCAAAAATTTAGAGTGGGTTCAAAAGCTATTTAGATTTGAGTAAAAATTCTCACCACTTGTTTGATTACTAAGAAGACAAGGATGGAACAAAATTTATAATTAATAGGTTATTTGTTAAAGCTCTGCCTATTGTGAAGGCTCTAGCTTTTCTAATTCTTCGGGTTCTGATGAGATTTAGCCATATCGAAATACTAGTAAAAGCCTAACTAATATGTTTGCTTTATTTTTGTAAATATGAGGAGGTTAGAAGCTTGTTACAAATTAAAAAAATTCTCATATAATTATATAAAAAAATTAAATTTCTAATTTTCATGAATACACGATTTTCCGTCATATTCGGGACCTTACTACATCGCGAATAAATTTTCTTATATAAAAATCGTTACAGTATATTTTTACAGTACTCTTTATTTTTAAACCGCTTTTTGGATTAACTTGTTATCTTAATTTTTCCTCCGTTGCCAGCAATAACCAGTACAACATTCTATACTAAACTACTAAAATTTGAACGATCGGTTTATCTAAAAACAGATCGGTTTATCTAAAAACAAATAGAGATACCGGATAGATAAAAAAAGTATTTTGATAATTCCGAGTAGTATTTTAAGAATCCGTAACGAGTTCCAAGTATGAGAAGATATTCACGGAAAAGTTCCGAATAAGAAGAAAAAAAAGTATATTTTGTATTTGTAAGATAATTTAAAAAGTACACCCTGAACTATGAATAGTAGGTTTTTCGAAATTTGAAATTCGTGTGTGTTGAGAAAAAAAAACAGTCTTAAAAATACATTTAAAAATTGCATTTGCATTCAAAGTACATAATTGCATTTGTATGATTAGATGATTTTTAACCATTAATTATTTAAACATTTCAACCATTAATTATTTAAACATTTTTAAATTATTGAAATGAGATTGGAACTGTCAGAGATATAGGAGTTCAAAGTGCTTATGTCTTTATGTATTTTCATATGTTGTAGGAAAAAAAAAAACAAAAACAATTCTAAAAGCATAAAAATAAAAAAATTTAGTAAGCTTTTTTTTTTTAAAAAAATTTAAAAAATACTTAACTTTCTTTTCCAAAAAAAAATCAAAACTTGAAAAATTTTGTATTTTACAAAATGCAAACTTTTTTACAAACGAAGGGTGGTGGGAGGTAAGTGTCAGGTGGAAAGTACAAAATGCATTTAAAAATTTTATTTGCCTTAATTTTTAGATAGAAGCAGTTATGCCTAAATTACAGATAGTAAAAGAACACAACAGTAGCTTTCAGCAACTTTTAAAACTTTTTAAATAGTACATCTATTTAATCAACTATGTGTCTTCAAAGTTTACAACTTTTTTAATTTTTTTAAGTTTTTGAAAATTGAAAACCCTGAATAAAATCGCGAGATTTTTAAATTTCAAAAATCTACAAGCAGGATTGTCTTCGTTATAATAACAATTTTAAGAAAATCCGAACACAATTGGTCAAATTAGTGGCGATTTGTCATGTAGTTAATGATATAGGCCCATAATCATAGTCAGTCACTAAAGTTGGTTCTATTTAGAAGCAAGTTAAATATTTTAACCTGTTACTAATTTTTTATTAACTATAGTGAATATTAACATCAGCTTTAAGTTGAATGGGCTTTTAGTGGGTGATTGGTAAAATGTTGAAAACTTTTTATACAAACTGGTGTGAATACTTAACAAGTGGCATCTCTGCACAGCTGATAGATAAACACGGAAAAAAAGTAAACAAAAAATAAAAAGTTATTTGAAATTGCACAATGGAAATTGGTTCAATGGAAAATTTAGAAAAGGTATGTAGATCTAACATTTTTACAATAATGGTTCCAATTTTTACCCACAATTAATTTATAAATTGTCAACAGAATGAAAAGAAAAGGGAGCGAGAGGGAAACTGGAGCACCTGCGAAAAGGAGTTTTTGCGCGAGTGCATTATAAATTTATAAAAATTCACTTAATTTATTTCAATTTATTTAATCTTTTTGTTTTGTTTTGATTTTGTCACTTTTTTCAAGAGAGATGAAGAGAGAAAGAGAGAGAGAGTTAAAGTGATGTTAATTTTGTTAAAAACAACTTCAGCATGTTTTTAATTTAGAACTGACTTTTGCGAGAAAAGTATGCTTTTTCTCGTCTATAGTAGCTGTAAAGTATACTTTTCAAAAATGGTACTTAAAGTATACTTTTTCGATGACTATGATTATGGGCCATAGTTTTTGATACATTTGGGAAAGAAGAATGTCTGTGTGTTCATATTAAAATATGTTTAAATTTAAAGAAAATTTGCAAAATTTTGGAATTTTGTATTAATAATGTAAAATTATACGAAAAGTTGTTTTTGGGACTGTTAAGAACAGTTTATCTTAACCGAGTGTTCATACACTGCGTTGCATAACTATAATTACAAATGATACTAAAAAGTACAAGTCTAACATATACATATAAAAATATCTACCATGGAAGATTTTTGTATCTGTTTTTCACACATAAAACAAAATTGTGGATAAAAACAACTTAAATTTTGCGTTGTCACTAGCTTGGGAAAGTAATTGTCTATTAATTAAAAAAAAAGACAAAATAAAATATTTAAATTTAATAAAGATTAAATATGTATTTCTAAACTAAATGTTTATAGATTAATAATCTAGTGTGGTAAGTTGCAAACAAAAATATACAGACAGGTAGACGGACTAAAGCGAAAGACAAAGACACACATTTAGGTAGATTTTTATGTTTCCCTTTTCTTATTGCAAAAAAAAGGGTTGCATATGTCATATTTTTTTTTTTTTTTTTACGCTTTAAGTTTCTATAATTATCTGCGGTATTTACGTTTCTTTAAAATATGGCATCATGTAGGCAATCATTGATGTAAGAGTAAGATAAATTTATTTATGTTATATATAATTATTTATATTTTTTTAGACATTACGTCAATGTGGGAGTATGAACTTTTTTATATTTTGTAACGTATTGTAAATTATTTTTAAAAGAATCCCAAAAATATGTTTTATGATTTTCAGCAAATAAATTAACTAAAGTATAATTTTTCTACAAATTTTTGAGAGTTTTTTATCAGGCTGCTAATATTCAGAAACATTTTATTAACTTTTGGCAACGATTTTTAAATTTTTAATCAACTAAGTGTTAGCAGAATTTTTGCTGAGTCTACTTATTTTGTTGCTAAAAATCAGCTCGCTGATTTTCAGCAAAAGGTTTTGCTGACATTACCATGATTCTAAAATTTTGCTGACTCAGCACAATTTTTTGCTGACTTTACTAACTTTTTTTGAGTGTATAAAATTTTTTAGTTATATTTAAGTAACAAATCTGCTAAAAATTTAGAAAAAAGTATTAGTAAACATTAAGCATTACAAACAAATTTGAAATTTGCAGACTTTTTTAGATTTTTTTATGGGAATAAAAATCTGCTCTTTTGAAAGCAGCAGTCTATAATTTTTTAGCAAATATATCTGTGGATTTTAGCAAAATATATTGCAGTATACTGCATACTGCAGTTACATCAAATTTCATATTTTTGAAAATACATTGCAGCTACATATGTAAAAATAATTTCGAACATCTCGGTTTTGAGACATGCACAAAATTTTGTGAATATAGTGTGTTTTTAAGTTTATATATAAGGGATGTTTTTTTTTTTTTGAGGTATAGAACTTTGAAATGGAATAAAATAAAGATGAATTTTTTAAATTGACATGAAATTTACTTTATTCGAAAGATAATCTTCTGGCATAATTTAACTATGACTTCTGGCATATGACACCACGGCTGGCTCGGACGTAGTCTAATCTGGAAGTCCAATTTCCGATTACAATAACGCGGCGAATGTTGTCCTCCCAGTGGTCAATCGTTTCACATATCCCCATAGAAAATAGTCCAGTGGCGTTAAATCGCACGATCTTGGAGGCCAATTCACGGGTGCGAAACTTGAAACTATGCGGTTACCAAACGTTTAATTCAATAAATCAATTGTGGCACGAGCTGTGTGACATATTGCGCCGTCTTGTTGAAACCGCAGCTCCTGCACAACATGTTTGTTTATTTAATGAACGAAAAAGTCAGTAATCGTGGTCAGTTTCCAATTCTTGTGCGCGATGGCGGATAGACTGATTGTGGTCTTCCTCTACGCTCTACAGAAACAATGATTTCTTCTGTACGCACTGTTCGACGTCTCTGTGGATGCATATTATCATTTAGAGTAAACATGGTGCGAAAACGTTCCATAGTTAATCGAATTAATTGCTCTGATGGACGACCGTAAATGGCCGTAAAATGGACGTAGTGCGTGATACGTATTTTGAACAGAACCATGATTTTCAAAATAAATTTGCACAGTTTGGAAGCGTTGTTCAGGCGTCAGTCTATTTATGTTGAAATGCCAAACCAAACTAAACATAAATCATTTGACAGCTGTCAATATGGCCGCCAGTTAAAAAAGTGTTGCCAACTTAAAGTTCTATACCTGTATAAAAAACACCCTTTAGTTCATTTGGAAGAAATATGAAAAAACGCAAAAACAGAAAATTGCGTAATTTTTTACAACACTTTTTATCCTTAAATGTGAGATTGGGCAGCTAAAAAACATGGGACTCGTAATTTTTGATTCTTTTTAACATATCCAAATTTTATCGCAATCGGACTCTTCTTATAAGAAGTACTGTGGTGCTTTTACATTGTTCCTTCATATTCTCAATTGCTTTTAGTGCATTAAATAAAATTTTTTGATTTGGATGATTGGATGATTGACATACCCACTCAAGTTTGGTAACATAAAACATATATTACATAGATATCTAACTCTTTGACATTTTCTGTCAGCGGACTAACCTCTTGATAATGTGTTGGACATACGTCCTATATCTATACAAAAAAAATTTGAATGTATATGAAAAATGTGTTTGTTGTTAAAAGAAGAAGAAGAGTTTAATTTATATGTAATCTACACTTAAAATACTATGTAGGTAAAGACCACTGCAAATGTAGTTGAAAATAAATGAAATTTCACTTGAAGAAGTGACGACTTAAACATCAGTAAATTCAATTGACAATGTCATTTGTTTTTTACTGTTCAAAAAATGAACTACAATTATAGTATAAATGAACCAAAAATAAAATAAAAAATAAGCAAACATTTATTTTTTTTATTTTTTAAATAAAAAAAAAAAAAAAACTACTGTATACAATGAATGTAAAATCATGATATAGTAATTTGATGTGGTTTGTTTTTTTAAATGAACTACAATTGTAGTCAAAAATTAAATTTTTTCTACAAATGACTGTTTTTTCATTTAAAAATAAAGATTACTGTATTACAACTCAAACAACTACAAATATTTACAGCTCATTTTTTCTTATTTTAACAGCTTTTTGTATACAGCAATTTTTAACAAAATTTTAGTAGCTTTTTTTGTGTTATTTTTACGGGTTTTTTCTATGAGTGTATATATGTATATTTCTTCCCGTGACTTTTATTCGCAATTTTTCGGATGTTTTTGTTGATAATTAAATACGTTTCTTTTTCTTGGGGGCGTAAAAAAAATAATATTTATATTCTTAATATATCTTTTGTTTTGTTAATTTAATATTTGCACACATGTTGTTCTTAATATATTTTTACTTTTCTTCATTTATTAAAATTGTTTTTCATATTTTATTTTCATTTTTTAAGGTTCAATTTAATGCATGAAGAATGTATTTTGATATCTATTATATTTTTTGTTATTTTTTATTTGCAAATTTCAAGGCCAAGTTTTCTTTAAATTATTTTATATGAAAAATAAAAAAACTCGAAAAATATTTATAACTCTAATTAGTTTTGCAAATATTTCAGGAAAAATTTATTGCTTTTGCAACTTTAATATAAGATATTTTTTATTCGTGGAAGTCTCTAGTTTACGAGATAAGCAGAAAAATTAAAATCTATTAGCTGCGGTAAAAACTAGGGACATTAATCTAAAAAATCAGAATTTTCTAGTTCCTTAGGAATTTTTTAATTAATGGCAAAAGAATATTTATTAGCTAAGTTTCTTCAAAATTTCGCACTTAAAATTTGTACGCACAGTCGGTATCGAAAGACAAGGTGAAGGAAAATGAAAAAATATAAAACCTGCGTTTTTCATATTATTCTTAAATAAATCGGCACAAAAAACCACTTTAATAATTAAATTTTTAATAAATAATTAGTTTTTTTTTTTTTGTTTACCCGATTAAAAGAAATGAATATGGAGCTTTATGTAGTCATATCAATTTCTATGTGAATCTTATTAAATTTCATATAAAATACGGGCCCATATAATTGTATATACTTTTATGGGTTTATGTCTAATCTGATGCAATTAGATACATGTCCAGCACAATTTTATCCGAATGGCCCCATAGAATTGTATTGTATTGTATCAGTTTTGTATCTAATTGTATAAGTTTTTATATAAACTGATATAAATAGATATAACTATTTAAAAACCGGATATGTTTGTATGCGGATTTTGACCTGATATAATTATATATGATTTTATGTAAACTGATACATTTAAATATAATTAGATCCGAGGTTTAGTCTGGTAAAATTGCACTAAATGTTACATTTTTGTTTATGATTGTATGCAAATATACACAATTTCATACAAATGCATGTTCATCCTATCATATCCGTTAATTCCATTAAAAATTTTTTACAAAATTAGAAAACATTTCAGGTACGTAGCTAGGAACTATAACCAGCGGAACTTTTAAAAATATGTGCACACTTTCATTTTTTTTTTATTTATTAAAAATTAGGTATAATAATTTCAAATTTTTATTTTGATTATGTATTTTTTTTAATTTGGGAAAACTTATAAAAATATGTGCACACTACAGTTAATACTTTTTTTTTTTTTTGCTAAATTTTACCTATCGGCAATAAATTTTACCTATTGCAATAATGTATTAATAACAGAAATCGCTTTTCAGGTAATTTAAAACCAAAACCTCCCGCATAAAGTGCATTTCCCTAAAATGCATTTTTTTTAAGTTTTTCACTTTAAAGTTGTACTAGTTGCCCAATAATACTGCACAACATATTTTAAATAATTTTTTACTTACTTAAAAAAAAATATCTCGCGAAACAACGCTTTAATCTGTTTTATTAAAATCCGCGAAACACGTCAAATTTGAAAACGTGTGCTGGATATGCATCGTTATTGTCTAATTATGTTAAAATTTAAAAAAATTTGTACTAATTTTTAGTTTAATTAAACAAAACAAGATTATGCTGAAACCTTTTTGAAAACAGCGAAAAAATAAAATTGCGTTAGTTTATATTTTTATGGACGAATATACGGCTAGGGTAGCTAAAATTTGATAATTGCAAAAAAAGTCAAAAGTTATGGCACTAGTGCACACAGAAACTTTTAATAACCCGATTAAAAAAAATAATATGATGCTTTATATAATCATACGATATTTAATATGAGTCTTACAGTTTTATCAGAGAATTGGGCCCATACAATTATAAAAGTTTGAATTAGTTAAGTTTTAATTTGATAATATCAGATTAAATTACATCCAAATAATGGCGCGATACAATTTAATCCGATTTCATATCTTGGCAATCCCGAGCTGGCTTAATTATGCCAATTTCAATAAAAATACTACTTTTCCAATTAATAATTAACCCCTTAAACCACACCACCAAATATGTTTAATGCATTAATCAGCTATAGAATCTTCCAAGGAAGAGGTTGATACCCTAATCTTGGATAAGCTCCTCCTACTTCATGCGACATAGTCATCCCTACCTGTGTTAATTATGCCAATTTCAATAAAAGTACTACTTTTCCAACTAATAATTAACTCCTTAAACCCCACCCACAAATATGTTTGATGCATTAATCAGCTATAGAATCTTCCAAGGAAGAGATTGATAAACCCTAATCTTGGATAAGCTCCTCCTACTTCCTGAGATATGGCCATCACGAGGTGGGTTAATTTCACAATAAACGTCTAAAATTCAAAAAAATTTTCCGCTATAGCGGAAAAATTTATATCTGAACTGATGCTAATATATACAAAATATATAGTTGTATCCGGTTTTTGATTTTAAAACTTCATTAAAATCCGAAATATTTGCAGAAATAATTACCGTTAATTACGGGTTTTGCTTCAACATTATTAACCCTTTTAGACTTTAGACACTTGCAAAAAGTGTACGACTTTACAATTCAAATGTCAAATTCCTTTCCATTTGGACATTTTACTTAGGAAAAAAGTTTACTTGAAATTACATAAAAAAGAAGTTGTTTGAGAAAAAAAAAACTTTGAAAATGAAGATAAAGGGTCCGCCATCTAACGTTTTTTTTTTCAACTAGTGCTTATTTCGTGAATGGTAACACTTAGCTCATGTCTGATTTGACAGATAATTAGTTTTATCTTTCCGCTGAACGAATATGGTTGTGTATGCGCTTGAATAACGCTGGGAAATATTGCAACATTACTGTGAAAATCATGGTAATGTTGCAGAATGTGTGCCGAAACACCCAAAACGAGTGACTGTTTGGTGCGGATTTTGGTCCAGAGGCATAATTGGGCCATTTTTCTTCGAAAATGAGCAAGGAGTGGCCGTTACAGTCAATGGCGATCGTTATCGGGCCATGTTGAACGAATTTTTGTTCACAAAAATTGAAGAGGAGGAAAAACAGCTGCACACAATCGATAATGTGCTTAAAAATTGGACCGATCGTGTAGGCTACTGCATGGCCAGCCGAGGCAGCCATTTGAATGAAATTATTTTCCATTATTAACCGGAAGGATTGTACTTTCAAATAAAAAAAGAAATTTGAGAAAATATTCAGTAGTTTTTTTTTCTATAGCATTTTCAAAAAAAAAAATTATTTGGCGGACCCTTTAGTAACTTACACCAATGAACTTTAGTAACTTACACCAATGAATAACAAACACGGAATAAACTTAATTTGGCTTTTTACCTTGAAAAAAATCTAAAACTAAATTAAAAACTCTTAGAGCTAGTTTTTGGGATGTAGTTCAACCTTGTTTATAGTTTTAACGAAGTTTAAACTTAAAATGCTGTTTTTGAGATCAAGTTTATTATATTTTAATTGTAGTTTAACCGGCCAGCGTTGGCCGTTTAAACTAAGTTTTGAGTTGTCAAATCATAACAGCTGTGAATGAAAAGTATACATAAATAAAGCAGCTGTTAACTAAAAGTCCAAAAAAAAAAACAATATATACGAAATTTTTGAAAATGTGTTTTTATTTATATAATGATTTGGAGTTTTATCAGCGCTTCCGCTCGTCCAAACCATCGGCTTATATTTTTACATTTATTTTAGAGTCCATTTTATATTTAATTACAACCAATATTAAACAAAAGAAATATTTAATAGTTGGGCACAAAATAAACAAACATTTTTTTTCTATGCGCGTTGTTTTGTTTGTTTTTCATTTTTGACATTCGCAAGTGCTACCATATTTCTTTTGAAAATGGCATTACTCTTTTTGGTGTAAAATATGGTAATCTTATTTAATTTGAGATTTTTTAAACCATCACTGAAAAACAGCATGGAGGTTTAAAAGCAGTTTATATCTTATTTAAGTTTAACTAAACAGCTGTAAAACTAAGTTTGATCGTCCTCCCAAAAACTGGCTCTTAATGTTACAAATGAAACAAGTTCTTTTTTTTAGGGTTCCTACACCTTTTTTTTTTTTTTTTAAAGAGAAACAACACTCAGGAAATTCTTCCTATTAATTAGTGTGTTGCTTTCTTTGAAAAGGGGATATTGGAGAGATGAAAGGTGTTGAAAGATGAAGGGCTTCAAACATGGCAATACTGTAATTGCGCGAGTAGATAAGACTTAGAACAGTTGTTGCTCGCCACCTGATGTATAGTTGGCGAATTTATTGAAGCTTTTTGTTTCATAGCCCTGATTCATTATTTTACTTCGGTGGGGTTAAGTGCTATGGGAACACCGAAGGTGGGCGCAGCGATACATATAAGTGATAGAAAACTCATACATATTATTTTTCTAAATTGATGTTGTCGTCACCGGGAATCGAACCCGGGACCATCTGTGTAACAGTCCAACGCGCTAAGAACCAGAAAATTAAAAAGATAAAAATTATGGTAAATTTTGTGTATAAAATTGTACACAAAATGATATATGCCATTAATTTTACTAGTTGTTTTTTTTTTTTTAAAGGAGAAGCAACACTGAGGAAATTCTTCCTATTAATTAATGTGTTGCTTTGTTTGGAAAGGGGATAGTGGAGAGATTAAAGGTGGTGTAAGATGAAGAACTTAAAACATGGCAACACTTTAATTGCGCGAGATGATAAGTCTTAGAACAGTTGTTGCTCGCCACCTGATGTAGAGTTGGCGATTTTATTGAAGCTTTTTGTTTCATAGCCCTGCTTCATTAATTTACTTCGGTGGGGTTAAGTGCTATGGAAAGCAATACCGAAGGTGGGAGCAGCGATACATATAAGTGATAGAAAACTCATTCATATTATTTTTCTAAATTGATGTTGTCGTCACCGGGAATAGAACCGGGGACCATCTGTGTAACAGTCCAACGCGCTAACCATTACACCACAACGCTTATTGTTTTGTTGTAATACATGTTTATATCCGAAATCTAATTGCAAATTTTCTAGTGTGACTGCATGGGGTAATAATCTAAAATTAAATTGTGTTTTTTAAATATGATATAATATATAAATATATATTATTTTGTATTTTCTAATGCCTAGGTATATATAATGTCATTATTATTTGGATTAGTTTTAGCTTATTCTAAATGCAGTATATAATTATATATTGAGCGAAATGCGATAAGACGCTCAATGTCAAAATTGTAAATTTTCCAAGGAAGCGTTTAAGGCCACTAAAACGTCTATTCTTCTTCCTAACCTCGACCTTGCTAAATTAAATTTGGTAAATGCATATTAATTAAGAATTAATTGCGACTATCTAAATTGCGTTAAAATAACACTGAAGAAAAAATATGCAATTGGTAAATTCAAAAATATACCTGACATCGGCCAGGTCTTAGTTAAATATATAAATTATATATTTCCAATTCACTTTGATTTATATTTTGGACGATTGAAGATGCTTTTCAAACGTTCTTGTGTTTTACTCTTCATTTTTAAATTTTTGGTCAATAATTACAATTTTCTTTAATAAATTTTTTAAATAAAAGCCCTTTAAAATTTCTAAAAAAAAAAACAACATTGTTATACCACAAAGACTAGTTTAGCTGCTTAATTTTAAAATGTCAAGGAGCGTCAACAGAAATTTGGGTGGGTCCACTACATGTTTTAATTTACAATAAGTAATAAATAAAATTACAAGCTTCAAACTAAATAAATAATGCTGTGGTAGCCCAAAATTAATCTAAGGAAATTATAAAAATGTTTTTAACATAACACTTTTAAGCACTATTTTGTCCAAAGTACCTTAAAAAATGTTTGGTTGTTATCCATTAACAGCTCAATAAAACCTATCGTTTAAGTGGATATAAAAAAGATCCACATTTTTTCGGAATAGAACGATATATCTTTACATATAGAGCAATTCCATATGAAAACGATCAAAATTGGCAAATTTTTGGACGACCCCTCTCCGATTTTAAAATAAATAGTCTCAATCGATTGCCCAGCAAAAAATAATGTACCTACATATTTTTTTTTTTTATAGTGACTGGTTTAGTGGTGGTGTGCACCACTGTCATGTGACAAAATTGAAGAATTCTTCATAAGGGACCTCATTGAAAGTTGTTTTAAAAAAAGGAAAATTTTATTTTTCAATTAAAGCCTGATTCAATACCTTTCCAACGAGCTATCACTCGTTGCGATCGCTTTAGTAGTTTTTTTTAAAACAACTTTCAATGAGGTCCCTTATGAAGAATTCTTCAATTTTGTCACATGACAGTGGTGCACACCACCACTAAACCTGTCACTATAAAAAAAAAAAAAAATATGTAGGTACATTATTTTTAGCTGGGCAATCGATTGAGACTATTTATTTTAAAATCGGAGAGGGGTCGTCCAAAAGGTGATCGCTTTCATATGGAATTGCTCTATACCAATGAATAGGATAAGATATAGTTTTATCCAAAATGAAATACATTTTTGGAATATTACACTATATGTTATTATATATAAATTTGATTTGTGTTATATCTAATTATGCATGTGTTCAGTGGCGTAGAAATGATTTCGGTTTTTTTTTCGTTTTGTGAATTTATAACTTTTTGTGAGTTAAACATTTTATTAAGCATAAAAAAAATTACATAGTGTTACAGTCATAGAAATACACCTTTAAAAATAGCAGAAAAAGCCGCAGAAATTACGTTGCAAAAAAAAAACTAATAAAGTTTGCAGATTTTTTTTTTTTTTTTTTTGATAATTATTAACGAGATAAGAACATCAAAATTAAAGAAGTTAAATATACAAAAATTTAACCATATTGGAGTTGAATTTTGGTAAAATGAAAATAACAATTTACTTTGCTAAAATTAGCAAAACAGTTGGCTAAATATTTGTTGACAAAAACCGCCAAACAAAAACCCTGATATCAAAAAAAAATTTATATTTGTCTTAAATATAGTTGAATGGAAATAACAGTTTATTTTGCTAAAATCAGCAGAAATATTTGCTAAAAAAATTGTACACTGCTAAAACTTGATTAAAATTTAGCTCAAATATAACAAAATTTTTGTAGATTTAACAGATTTTTGTATTGTTATACTTACTTAAATAATACTTAGCAAAAAAAGCTTCTAATTTAAGCAAGTTTTTCTGGCAACGTCATATTGTACTAATTTTTAGTAGTTTTAGTAAAAATTTTTACTGGCTTTTTACTGTTAGTGCAAGTACTAAAAAAGTACTAAAAAATTTTTAAATTTCAATGAATTCCCATCAGAAACGTATTGCTTCATTTAAAGTTGCAGCAAAATCAAATTATTTTGCCAAACAAAATCAAATTATTTTACCAAAATCAAATTATTTTATCAAATTTTGCTAACAACAATCGTAAAAAGTTTAAATTCATTCTTATGACAAATGATTTTCTTAAAGAAACGGGTATTTAGTTGTTTGTACATACATACGTACTACTTTGAGTTCAATCAAAATGTGTGTAAAATTGTGAATTGAGGGAAATTTTCAATGATAGTGTAAAATAGCGAAAAATTGGAAAAAAAGTCAGTTTTTAATATTGGAAAAAAATAACGCATTTTTAGAGATAAATAAAATATCCCAGTAAAAATATGGTAATGACTACTTATTACTTTATACATTACTTTGTAATGAGTACTAGCTACATTATGCATTACTTTAAATAATAAAATAATGGGTTACCAATATGAAACTTATTGGCATTACTCTCATGCAAAAAATAATTAGTCCGCAATAATAGGTTATTCATCTTTTTACTTCCAGGCAAGATATAAGATACAACATTTTTCTGGAAATCTATTTTTGGACTCATTATAATTCGTATTTTTGCAAGCTTAAGGGTAAGGTGTTAGTTTTAGTACATCATGAACGAATTTATATAGAAGAAAAATGCATTTATGTTTTAAGCTATCAAATTTTATATGCCTCGGCTTAGGGTATAGAGCAGCTGCCTGTTAATCGATCGATATCCGACTCAACCATGTTTTAAAAAAATGTAATAATATTTATTTAATTCTTTTTTTTAAATATATTTTTATACCCATTAGTTTCTTTCTTCTAGTAATGGCTAATTATGCATACCCTTGTATGCTTATAGATAACACATTATAATTCCTATTTACGTAAGACTGACAGTAATGCATAACTCATTACTTTTGAGACATTTCATATAAAAAAAAGTTAGAATTATAATATAAAGGGTAAAATGTCCAAACCTTCGAGTTTAGATTACTAGACTCATTATTTGGTAAGGTGTTTTTTGCTGGGATCCTGTTAAAAATAACTACTTAACCGCCAAAAAAAAGGTTTCTCGAATATTCGAAAATAAAAAAACCGGGTTTCGGTTACGGTTTTGGACACTACAAATACAGTCAAATAATAATTGTTAAAAAACTAAAAAAAAAACAAAAATAATAACTAGGGCAACCAAAAAACAGCTCTAAAAACATAGTTTTAGGAACTTAAAAAAAGCTCAAAAAAACTGAACTCTTAGAAAACGATGAATAAAATTCAAAAATCCCCAATAAAATATATCAAAAATTTGCTCCCTGGCAACTCTTCCCTAACTACGTGAATAGCCAAACTACGGTATGTACAAAAAATACATCATAGTAGCGCCAACTCACAGAATGTGGGAAATAGTGGAAATTAGATTACATATGATTTTCTAACAATTGTGAATTGTTGTGGTGTTTGTCTTAGCTATCTTCTGCAATTACAATTAAATGTAAAATCGACCCCGTGTAATTGAAACTGGTTTTAAGCCACAGCAAAAATCGACCTTACTTAGATCAGTTGGTTAGAGCCTCTGTCTAAGTGTAGTGCGAAGTGCATGTGGCAAAGAAAGCAGGTTCAAGCCACGGCCAGGATTGCATTTAATAAATAAACATTTCATATAGATGCAATCAAACAATGAAAAATAAGTAGTTTAAATAAAAAATATGCCGTTCAATTTAAAAAATTAACTATTGAAAATTCCACTACAAATACAATTTATATAAAATTTGTTCCTTGGAACTTGGTCAGTCAAACAACGGTGAAATAGAGAAGTTGTTTTTCATAAGCATCAAAGTTCAAGCATGTAACATTATCGATTGGTAACAAATAGCAAACAAGCTGTCTTTTAAAAGAAAAAAGCCTTAAATAAGCTCACTTTTTTAAGAAAAAAGACAAAAAGTAGCTTATATTTACAAAATAAGCTAAACTAAGCAAATATCAAAAAATAAGCTAAACAGGCTCTAACAAATATAGCTTAAAATTTTCATAATTCCACTAACTAGTATTTATTCTAAATAATTCTATCCTTTCGAATAAAAACCAAGATATAGCTTATTTTTGGTTGCCTTAATAACAACTATTATTTATTTAAAACTAACAAGCGAGCACCGCTGATTTATGTGCTCCGATTGCAATAAAATTTGGATAAGTGTTAGATATGTAAGAGAAAATTAATAAGAATGGGTATCTTTTTACGGCCAATTTCACGTGAAATGGTTAAAATTTGGGGTCAAAAATATACCAACTTTCATGCTTTTTTCAAGAAACAATACACGTATTTGGTATCAAATAAAATACTAATTGGTATTAACCTTACCATTGGAGTGCTGAAAATATTAAAAACTTTTAATACAAAAAAGTTTCGGGCAACTTTGAAATCCATTTTTAACTTGAATATGCGATTGGCCCGTTATGTTTCTTATAAATTTTTTATTACTTTTGTCTCCTTTATCTTATATCCGAATTTCAACGAAATTTGTAGGAATCGACAAAAAATAATATTATAATATGTATGTAGAAAATGTTACGTTTCAATATTTAAAACTAACCATTTGATATTTGTCATGCAAAATATATGTTGGGCCACCCTCGAAGCAAAATCCTGGGTACGCCACTGATTATGTTCGCACATAATTATATTAACCATATATAATTTTATATGTCATATAAAAGTATATATTGGTCAATATGTAATAAGACGAAATTATATAAAAATTCAGAGTTAAAATCGTTTTTATATAAATATACATAAACATATGTATTTACATATAGTAGCAAGCAATAACATATATATATATAAAATACTGTATAATTATATGTAAATGTTTTTATTCGTGTTTTTGTTTGTAAACACGATTTTATTAACATTTAATTTTTTAAATTTCCTTTATGTCAGATTATCTCATCTTCTTTAAAGAATCTCTGCAAGAAAGCTACAGATTTGCAAACATACCTAATTAAAACCCCCTGATTTAAGTTACAGAAATATCTAATTATTTCGAGTCAAGAAGCAGTTTTTAATAATTTTTTGCAGAAATTTTGAATTATTTTTTATGTTTGACGAAATTTTTGACAAAAAGTTTAGCTCACGCTAAAACTTTCTGAACCGATAGAAAAACATGTGACTTTTTTCGAAATTAAAACTAAAAAAAAAAGTTTGCCTGATTTTTATATAAATTTGGTAATGTTTCAATATCATATATATTTTATAAATTCCTCATATAAAGCTCTTGGAAATTGGAAAATACAAATCCAAATTGAGTTTAGGTTAGATTTAAAGTAATTGCCTGACAAGCAGGAGGTTGGCTGTTCGAGCCCAGTTCGCTGCATAGAAATTTTTCATTAATAAACTAATTTTAAAATAATAAAAAAAAAAATTTATAGTTTGGGTAACTCTAATGAAATATTGAGAATAACAGCCGAATTTCTGTTGTACATACAAATATATTTTTAGACAAATAATTAAGTTTGAAACCAGAAAATATAGAAGGTTGATATTTAAAAATACATTTTTAAATTGGGTTTAGTACTTGCCTGACAAACGGAAGGTCGTCAGTTCGATCCCAGTTCGAGGCATACAATATTTTCATTAATGAAATAAATTTTTATAGAATAGTATAGTCCATAAACATAAAATATTCAATTGCTACAATAAAATTTCGAAATTTGTAAATAAATGTCGGTTGTTACAATAGTATTAAAATTTAAAATAATAGTGATATAACGTGGAACCACAAAAATTCGGTTGGCAAAATATCGGTTGTAACAACAAAACAGTTTTCCGTGTGTACGATTCCATTTTCGACTGGGTAGTTTATTGCATTTAAATACATTAAAAACCACAAAATTGGCATAAAAATACGTAACTTCAAAAGACCACATAAATGAAATTCGAGCTAAGTTTTGCAAACCCTTTGGTGGTTTTGATCTACTAATAGTATCCCGATTAAAAATAAAATTGATATGATGCTTTATATAAACATACGTAATTTTATATGTGTCTTTATAAAGTTTTATCAGAGAAATGGGTCCATATAATTATATAAGCACTTGGCTTTGAAATCCTCATCTTGTGGTAGAAAAATTTCTAAATATATTTTACCAATTATGAGAAACAAATGTTAATCGTATTATTAAAAAAGGTAATTTGCGCGGTAAAAACGATGTATATGAATAGGGCAACCAAAAAAAAAAACAGCTCTAAAAAGAGTTAAATAAGCAGTTTAAATATAAAAATAAGCCATTAAATTTAAAATATAAACTGTTAATTTTATAACTTTTTTAATTAAAATGTTACTACAAATAAAATGTTTCTAAAATTTGTTCCTTGAAACTTCGTCAGTCCAACAAAGGGGCATGGATAAATTGTTTTTCCCAAGCTTTAAAGTTCAAATTGGTTTATCAAAATATTTTTTTTGTTTGTAAAAAAATACTTCAAAATACCACTTGGTAAAATATAGCAAAAAAGCTCTCGTTTAAAAAAAAGCTAAAACAAGCTATTATTAAAGAAAAAAGTCAAAAAATGACTTAAATTTACAAAATAAGCTAAAACAAGCGAATACCTAAAAAAAAGCTAAAAAAAAAGCTCTAACAAATATTGCTTAAAATTTTCCTAATTTCATGATCAGAACTTGTATTTAGTCTAAATAGTTATAGCCCTTCAAATAAAAAACAAGCACTAGCTTATTTTTGGTTGCCCTGTTTGTGAATAATTAAAACACAAATTTAAATCGCGGTTACCAAAAAATGGTTACTTGCTAGAAAGATTTTAAAATTAGCAGATTTTACAAATAAAACAATTTTCGATATTTAAATTTTGTGAAATTATGAAAATTTTTATAAAATTTTAATGCCTGAATGAAAGCTGTAAGATTATGAGGATTATATTTATAAATAGAAATAACTACTTTTTTAATTTAAATAAATTTTCGCGGAAAACTCAAAATAACTGTAAACATGTGTTAACATGACGAGTCTAAAATAACAAACAAAATACAAAAAATATTTAACATAATAAGGTTTTTTAAGTTTTTTTTATCTACATACATGACTAACAAAAGACCGATTTTTTTTATTTATACACTGCATTGCATAACTATAATTACAAATGATTTTTGCAATTTTTTCTAATATTTGAAAAGTTTTTTAAAACTTATATGTACCTGTTTTTAAGAGTGTGATAACTGATCTGTTATTGTGTAAAATTCAAGAGATTACTTAATTGATTTAAGAGAAAAATTTATTTTTATTTTTTTATTTTATTAATTAATAATCATATAATTACAAATTATATACTATGACCCCAACCGAGCACTAGCTACTATGGCTTTCGGCTCGTTGTAGCGAAAACAGACCAGTGCCTCTGTTGGGAATCGAACCCACGACAGCCGCACTGATAAGCAAGCACGCTACCAACTAGCCTACCGGTGCGCACGAGAAAAATGTAATACTAATATTTTGTTAGTGTTTCATAACTTTAACTACATATAACGGTAAACAAAGAAGAATAGCAAATAAAGAAAAATTAAAAAATAAATTTTGTTGTTCATGTAATTTTAATCAATTTGCAATAAAATGCCCCGTGGTTCATATCTAAGTGATTCTGAAAAAGGGAACATTTTGGGCCATCTAAAAAGTGGCTTAAGTTTTCGAGAAATCGCTAGTAAAATAAATCGTTATCATTTGATTGTCACAAATTATGCAAATAAACCGAGTGCTTATGGTAAAAATAAAACAGGCGGCCAGAAAAAAAGCTTTCTGATCGGGACCGTGGTAAAATAACACAAGGCAACAATTTTGAAAAAATTTTAGGGGCTTTGAAAACCACTATACAATTTTGATGTATTGTGGTCCCAGTAGTACAAATATGGTTCAATTTTGAAATTCTATGGAGAGGTTTTTTTTTTAAAAATTTTTAAGTAAAATTATAAATTTTTTTAGACGTTTCTCCACATAATTAATGATAACTAAAAAAAAATTAGTCCGATATTATTCAAATAAATTTAGAAAAACTGAAATTTACATAGCCTTTAATCCGTTAATATACATATTGCGTTTCAATCGGCTCAGTAGTTTCGGAGTTATAATAAAAAATTGAGGGAAAAAATATTTTTTTTACGTGAAAATAGCAAATTTTTTTGTTTTAAAAAAATCATAAAAAATCGAAAACGGCAAAAATCGTTCAGATTTATTGCTTTATCGCAAAGCCACATATAATAGGAACAAAATGAGATATCGATCATAAAAATCGATTGATTTTTTTCGAATTTATTCACAATTAAGTGAATTCGCTCATTTTCACCAAATTTTAGTTTTTTGTCTGATATACATAAAATTGAGTAGTTAATGTTCTTCTTTCGATTGATTGAATTTTGAAAACATTTTCCCCATGCTATGTACAAATTTTCACATCATAAATGCATTACATAGTAACATTCGTGTATTTTTTGGCAAAACCCTACCTAGAATATACTGATTCTATTCTTCGGAAAGACATTTGTGTTGGATGGGCTTAAATGTAAATAAATAAATAAATTAAATAGTAGAAAATTTATATTTTATTATTCACATTTATTATAATAAATAAAACAAGAAAATAAATAAATAAATATGTATTATAAACTACAAACTCTGAAATTTTCTTTTAGTCGATTTTCTACTATTGTTGAATAACGAAGTGTTACTCTGAATACTCCAGCAAAAATCAGCCATCATGTGTGCATCCCAGCGACCCTGGTATCGTTCCTCCATTGTCCGGATATCTTGGTGGAATCGTTCACCCTGTTCTTCACTCAAGTCTCCTAGATTTTCAGGAAAACGATCTAAGTGACTGTGCAGGTAGTGTACTTTGATGCTCATGTTGCATCCAAGATTCTGGAAGTAAGTTAACATCTCTTCAACGTGCGCAACGTAATCATCACCCTTGTTATTTCCTAAGAAATTTTGAATAACCCATACAAACGAATCCCATGCATTCTTCTCAATTTCTGACATTGAACTGCCAAATTCAGTATCGTTCACCAATTTGCGAATTTGTGGGCCATCAAATATGCCTGCTTTCAGCTTTTCCATACTTAGATTGGGAAACTTCCTTGAAATATACTGGAAACATTCACTATCTTTGTTAAGTGCTTTAACATATTGTTTCATCAGACCAAGTTTAATGTGAAGAGGGGGTAATATGATGCGATCTCGGGGCACTAGAGCCACATTTATAACATTTGGCGTACCTGGAACTAGTGTTTCCCTAGAAGGCCATTGTTTTCTCTTCCAATGTTCTGTTTTAGCTCTGCTGTCCCATAAACATATAAAACAAGGATATTTTGTAAAGCCGCTTTGTTGGCCTAAGAGGAAATTTACCATCTTAAGATCAACACAAATTACCCACTTATGTTCATCATACTTTATCTTCTTCATGACCAATGCAATTACAGAGTATTCTTCTTTTACTTTGGTTGAATGTGCGATCGGCAAGGAGTGAAATTTATTTCCATTATGCAAAAGGACACACTTCAAGCTGCGTTTTGATGAGTCGATAAATAAACGCCATTCGTTTGAATCATATCTCTGTAAGCCCATGGCAGTCATCAAACAATTTTCTACATTGCTTGTAAATATGCGATACCTTCAATTAATTGTAAATAAAAATGTAAAGCATGCATCGATTTTTATGATCCATATCTAGTTTAATTCGCATGATATGTAGCTTTACTACAAAAAAATAAAAAGTAATATTTTTTGCAGTTATCGATTTTTTCCAGATTTTTGTTTTTCAAACTTTTTTTTTTTAGCATTTTTTTTTTTTTTGCTAACAATTTGTTTCATAACTTTGAAACTATTGATCGCATTAAAAAAATTTGTACAAAGATATTGTAAACCTTAATTTTTGTAAATTTAATTTGACAAAATCGGACTAGTTGTTTTTGAGTTATGACAACATAAGTGGAGAAATGTCGCAAAATATTGTCAATTTTACTTAAAAAATTTAAAAAAAAAAAATTATCCATAGAATTGAAAAATTTTACCATTTTTGTACTTAGGCAGCCATGATGCATCAAATCTATATAGTGGTTAGTCAAGCCTTTTTTTTGCTGTTGACCTGTGTAATCAACTATGCCAGCAACACAATGAAGAGTTTCAATCAGATAATCGATGAATGAAAGGTAAATGTGTCCAAATCAACCATAAGTAAACTCAAGAAAAAAAATCTGTAAACCCAGCTGAAAAAGATCATATATTATTATATATGGCCCATGTATGAATATATATGAATATATATGGATCCATACATGGAAATGCATGGAAGCATATATGGAAATGTTTGTTATATATGGAAGCATATATTGAACCATATATGAACAATTGTTGCATATATGTTTTCATATATGGAACCATATATGTAAATGTTTACCATATATGGAGCCATATATGAAAGTGTTTTCCATATATGGTTACATATATGAAAACATATATGAATGTATTATCCATATATACTACCATATATGGAAGCATATATGCATCATTTTACCATATGTGTAGTTTAATTTATAAATAAATTTATAAATTAAACTATAGTTAAAAGATTTTTGGATGAATCTTCTGTTCTATATTATCTTGATGTATACAAATATATTGACAAATAAAACAAAGTATTACAGTTTGGTAATATCTTTCATTATTTTTGATAGATCTATCAACACATTCCTGAAAGGGTTAAATAATAAATTTGAAAACAAAAAAACTTTATAGATTATTTGTTAGGACAATATCCTAATAAAGAAATATAGAGTATGGCCTCGAACTTGAATAATTTTCATTTTCAATGTATATAAAATATACATTTTTTATGTAAATATAATAATATATATTTAAACAATAATTTTGTTAATAAAAATTGAATTTTCAAACTAACAATTGTTTTTGTTTTATGAAAATATACGTAATAGGAAAATATATGAACATATATGGGTAGGATATATATGGACAAATGTATGGACATATATATCCATATATGTCCATATATCCTCAATTTTCGGATACAAACCATATATGGAACTCCATATATGTATATATATGGCTCATATATGAACTTTTTCACCTGGGAAGTTACAAAAAAAATTTACCCATATATGGTTAATGTTTACATTGTTCTCCAAAAATTCCCACTTGGAAATTTACAGAATAGCATCTTTCAGATTTTTGTTAAATTCGGTTATGTGATAGAGGGTACAAAACTAACGAACAACAATTCTCTATAGTCCCAATATTATTTTTAAGTCTTACTTGTGACCCCACCTTTTTAATTCTAAAAATTAAGATTGCGACTATAAAGAATTGCGCTTGTTCGTTAGCTTAGTACTCTCTACCAGATATCCGATTTTAATAAAAATCAGAAAGATATTATTCTCTAAATTTCCTAGTTGTTCGCTGATGGTGAAAAGTGAAAACATTAACCCTATATGGATCAAGTTACATAAAATAATAATATTTATCCAGTGGATAATTTTTTTTATCCATTTAAAGGATCAACAATCTTGTAGTCATAATTAAAATTAAGGTTAATGGGTCTTTTTTGTCCCCAGACCACTTAGGGTTAAATACTGTTTATATAAAAATAAAGATAATTATTGTCTAATAAAATTTAAGTGATATTTCTAAGAATATTATGCAAACTTTCATAAAAGCAATTAAATGTTGTTAAATTTTTAACAAAATAAATTTTTCATTTTGAATTGTCAGGTTTGAGATCATAATTGAAATGTTACTATTTTAAATAGAAAACATTAATTGTTAAAGATGAAAAAATCTTGTGAGGATCAGCGCTAGAGGGAGTGCCGCACTTTCGACCTAAGCGAATAAGGTCATCATCAACCTCATTCTATTAAAATTCGTGGGTTTGTGTGTCACTTTGAGGACGTATTACGGATAATTTCGAAAATATTGTTAGCTGTACTTTTTATTAAAATAAATAAATATACATATTTTCTTAAAAAAATGTAGAAAACTATTTATTTCATGTAAATAGTAAAAGCGTCCTGAAAGCATTGTGCGATTTGGCTCAAATTTTAGACCTATTGTGACAATATATATTAGCCGTTACACAAAAGACCGACCAAAACGGGAATTTTTTGACCTTCGGTCTTCCGATTTCATCATGTTTCCATAGAAAAAAAACAATAATTTGTTAATTTTTAGAATTAAATTAAAAATGTGGTGCTTTGGCGCCGTTTAAATGTCTCGCTTTTAAAAACTATACATTTAATTTTTAAGATTTCTTCTCTATATGAAAGAGAAACGAATCTATTTAAATATTCAGTTTTTAAAATTAAATTGTTACCTTTTTCAACATCATGTTTTTTTCAACACCATTTTTGCTGGAAAGGGTTATTGAAGAATTAATTTTCCAACAAGACAATGCCTCAGTACATGTAAGTCGTCAGACGATGGAATGGCTATCATCAAAAAATATAAGAGTATTGAAATGGCCCGCATGTTCTCCGGATGGAAACACCATTTTGAATAAATGGGGAGTATGAACCCGTCGAGTTCATGCAGAAAACGGTCAATATGGAAGCGTTTTTCATCTAAAAGAAGCAGTTATTGATCCGTGGAGATATGTAACGGAAGAATTCTGGTAGACAGTATGTCTGATCAAATTTTCAAGTTGATTCAAAAAAGAAAGTCTGTCATTATTAAAACAGATTCCTTAAAATATTATTCTTAAACTTTTGTAAATTTTGATATATTCAGTTAAGTGTATTTATAGCTATGAAATAATAATTGATTTTGATATTCCTTTTTAATAATATATAAAAAAAAAAAAAAATGAATTGGGTTTTTATTTAATATTCCATTGGTTTTACATTTTTTCCGGTTTACCTCTTCTACTTTTTTTTTAACTTACGAAATAAAGAGAAATTAATGTGCAATTATAGTTTTGCAACGCAGTGCATACCAACTTGTGATTATATTTAGCAGGCGCGTGTAAGACACGAAATTTATATTTTTGCAAAATAATAAATAAATTGTATCTATATAAGTACCCTGTTTAAAATCGACATATATGGATCCATACATGAACACACATGCTTCATACATGTGCACATGCATCCATACATGAGCCATATGTGTTCTTATATTAATATGAGGAATCAAATATGATCACCAGTGTACAATAACGAAAATTGAGTTAATATTTACATATATAATCGTACATGTCTATACATTCACATATATGGTCATATGTGTACATTAACGAAAATAAAGGTAACATTTACATATATGACCACATATGAAATCGTATGAACATATATAAATAATATATGGTGGTTTATGGACATGCGTGACCTCGAATCACTTCATATATGACCATGAATGGGTTCATACATGTTCATAAATGTGTGCTTATGTTGATTTTTAACCGGGTAACTTTAAATAAATGTTGTTTATTTTTTAACAAAAAGCCAAGTAAATACTTTTTTTGTACTTATGCCAAAAAAAATATTAAAAACAAAAACAACTTATTAAATCAAGGGGTGTGTTCTTTCAATTCAAATATAATAAATAGACCAGTAAATGTACTTAAAGCAATTCGCATAGACGAATTATTTAGACCTTTTTTGTTAAAAAAATATTCAAATGTCATAAAAATCGGAAACTTAAATCATGTTATAGTAAAAATCTATCTTATTATTCTCTTGTCGAAAATCATAATTTAGTATTTATTGTCATATTTCTCTCTCTAACTACAGCCATATTATAGTTGCGCCAACTATAAGATGATCAGACTGTTTTTTATGAGCGTCTTCGCTCTTTTAGGGTCATTCTTGTTTAAGATATTGGGAAAAGAAGTTGTAAGAAGCAGTCAGTCCGAACAAATTAAATAATATTGAACGAAAACAACTCAGTGTTAATTGTAAAGGCGACATTTTTAGTGGCAGAAGGAATACGTTGGTAGTCTCAATCCAGTTTATGGTCATTATACGATAAATAGGACTATAATATTGTTATAGTGCAAATATTATGATTGCTACAAACATGTTATGATCATTATAAATGTATTGTGAAATTGTATTCTTAACAATGAGAAAAATACGATTTGTGCTGAAAAAGAGAAAGTATAGTTTTATGTTATTTAATATTAGATTTAAACATCGCATAGCGACAAAATAATGGTTTATGTAACTCCTTAATAACACAAATCTTATTTCATCAGCACAAAGAGAATTTGATAACTTGAATTATTTTAAAATAAGTTTATTTAAATGTGTAAATTATTAAGTACGTTAGCACTATTTAAAAAAACATGCATAACTTTTTAATACAGATTCAATAGAATGCTGGAAAAATAAAGTAGCGATCATCAGTGTTACCATATTGCTAGTTTTAACTGTTTTTTCCAGTTTTTTAGGATGCGTAACAGTTTTCCAGTTTTTCATGAAAAAAAAAACAGTTTTTGTTTCATTTCAGAATTTTTGCCCAGTTCTTAACAGTTTACCTGCTCGATTTACTTTCTTTTACTCGAATTTAGAAATTTAATACAAAAGTTGCACAAAATGTTTCAATAAAAAATAATATTACGCATTGAATGCAACTGTGTAGTAAGTTTTAATTCCCTTTTTGGCATTTGTTTGTGTTAAAATTTTGTGGA
The DNA here is from genome assembly GCA_021234595.1 of Delia radicum. Classification (NCBI taxonomy): domain Eukaryota; kingdom Metazoa; phylum Arthropoda; class Insecta; order Diptera; family Anthomyiidae; genus Delia; species Delia radicum. The sequence continues at coordinate 114,832,387 of CM037852.1, forward strand.
ATCAAACGAAATGAAAATCAAATTTAATCAAAAAATGTATAACTGATATTTTTATGTAATTAAGTAAGATCTCAAAATGTGATGAATTATGTTTTTTATGTTGTTTTATGTTTACATAAAATGCAATTGAATTCAAAATGCACATATTAACTGTTTTTTCTACTGTTTTTTATTAAAACAAAAAAAACAGTTTTTTCTTTAAAAAACAGTTTTTTCTTACAGTGTTTTGAAAAAAATACATGGCAACACTGGCGATCATACAATGTATGATTATTTATAAACATTTAAATAACCATAATATGGTAATATTGAGATCGAATAGGAAACATAATATGCTAGTATAATTGTCATATTATGAGTAAGAAACAGACTATAGTAACATGGTTATCGCAATCATAACTCTAAAAATTTGGTTCGAATATGGTTGCCCCGACCATGTTTTTTCTGTGCGTGTAACATCCAAAGGGACCATATGCAAATGTGGTATCGTTGGAAGGGAATTTGTAAAGGCTATTTCCAAGTACTTTTTTTAATTTTTTGAAAAACTGGTTTCAAATATATTTGAATAATTTTTAAAAATGTTTTTGATAAACACTATACAACAGTAAATAGGTAATTTCCATTTAAAAGTGGACCATGATGGAGTTGTAAACCATAGGATATTTTTTTAGAAAAGTTAGATTTTTTAAAATGGACCAGGTCTAATTTGTTAAAATTAAAGTGTTAAAATTATCAAAACTAATTTAAAACCAAAACAAACAGGAATACATTTTGTTAGATTAACATATTTTTCTTTTAAAACAACAAACATTTTATATTGATTTAATAAATTTAGATGCTGTAAAAAAGTTACAAATTTGAATTAACTTTTTTATTGAAAAATTTATAAATTTTTTCTAATATCTTTTTCGCTGCTTGTAGCTCTATTTTCATGTCGTATATTGCATATTAGTGCGAAAATTACGTCAATTAACTTAAAACGTCACAATAAATAATGATAGAAAAAATGCAGACTATTTTTAATACTACACTTAGAATACTATGTAGGTAAAGAGCACTGCAAATGTAGTTGAAAACAAATGAAATTTCATTGAAATAAATTCAACTAACATTGTCATTTGTTTTTTAATGTTCAAAAAATGACTAACAATTGTAGTAAAAATGAACCACATTGTAGTAAAAAATAAACAAACAAAAACCAACTGTAAAAAATGAATGTAAAATCATAAAACAGTCATTTGATGTGGGTTTTTTTTTTAAATGAACTACAAGGTTAGTAAAAAATTTAAATTGTTCTACAAATGACTGACATTTACATTAAAAATAAAGAAACTGTACTACAACCCAAACAACTATATATTTTTAAAGCAGAAGTTCCCTGAGTGTATAAGCTGTGTTTGTGTTGAATGCATATCAACGTTATCTAGAAGAATTTTGGCAGTATAAAGATGGAATACGTTAAAAAAAATGCCAAAATCGTTTGAGATAACGCTAATAGATAGTCACATAAACGCACTACACTCCAATAAAAAAGTCTGTAAAAGTTACATAAAAAACTGTAATTTTACAGAAAAATTAACTATTTTTAGGCCACCAGATCATTTAGCTAATTTTAACAAAATGTGTCTGTAATTATTAGTAAAGTAAAAGTTCTAGGAAAAAATTAGTAACTATACTTAAATTTCGTAAAATGTTTAGTAAACTTTTAATGAATATAGATTTACAAACATCAACCATTTTTTCACTAAAAATTAGTCAAGTTTTTTTATTCAAATTTATTTTTATTATTCTTTGGCATTTTCGATATAAGGTTATAAAAATGTTCGACTTGAAAAAAAAAACTTTGCACTCAACTACAAAAAAAAACGAAAATTAAAAAGTATGTAATTTCAGCAACTGAGGTTTAAAAATTTGGAAAATATTTTGCAACGAAAATTAGTAAAAAAAATGTTGTAATTTTTATAAAGAATATAGAAAAATTTTTTAGTAAAAAATCATTGCCAGGGAATGTACCCAATTATGGCGTGTTCCCTAAAGTGGGAAGTGTTGTTGCCTGAATATTTCAAAACTGCCAACTGCGATCGAGTTTAATTTCAGTTATCACTATTTTAAAAAAGATTCGACTTGAATGTACACGGTTTTCTTGGTTTTATTGTGTCATTTCAAAAAACGCAATATAAAGTATAATTTTTCGTAAACATAAAAAGTGAATAACAAACAAGTTTTAAAGAATTTTCCAAGTCGAATTTTTGTATAGGGTATTTAAAATTTTAATAAAACTAATTGATTTCATAAACAAATATAATAAATAAAACAAAAATGTGAAAAATTAAATTTTAATAATGTTCCCTAAAAATATCGTTTTCTACCGCAATTAAAAAAGTTACCATTACACACCTTTTTTCTAATAATTTATTTGAAAAACCTATTACTTTCTTATTTTATCTTGAAAGTTCGTTCAATACCGATTTAAACAAACAAGAAGAAAAAATAAGAAAAATTAGGTTTCCATATAAAGTATTAAAAAATGAGCACAAGTTCAAAAAATTAAAAAAAGTTAAATATTTTGGGTTTGCTAAAAGTGTAAACATATATATATTTGGAAAGCTTAACTATTCGTCTTTCTAAAACTGTTCAAAAATTTAAAATCGGTTCAAAACTGACTTACAACGGTGGTATTCCGATCAGAACCGGCAGATCTTTATGAATTTCGGATATGTGTTAAAGAATAAAAATTTAAGGAACCGAGTTCTTTTAGCTGCCTAATCTCATGTTTAGGCGTTACTAAGTGGGGTCAAAATATTCCACATTTTACATTTTTTTCGGTTTATTTACAAATTTAGTATCAAATAAAAGATTTTTTAAAGACACAGCCACTGGTGTAAAAATTATGCCAAACAATTTTAAAGTATTTTTGTTATTAAAAAAATGTGTTTTGAGTAACATTAACTCTGGCGTTTTATTAAGGCATTTCAGTTGTAGTTGTAGTTAAGCCTAAAATAATGCATAGCAATGCCCATTTAATTTAATCGGGCGGGTGTCTGAGCGTTTTGCGATATTTGAAACCGTTCGGTTTTCATGGGCATTTTCCCGATTGAACCTTTTTCCTCTATATTTCAAATAATTGAAAAATGTGGTAATTCTGGGTGCACTTTATAAGCAAAATGGTATCAACATTTTTGATTTCTTAAGTACTTTAACCCTGCGTACAAATACATCAAGTGAATTAAAGACAAGTTTTCATACAAAAGCAAATTAATTATTAACCCTTCTTTTTAACCCTTAAACGTTAGATGTTTTTGCACCTTTACAACATATCTAAAGTTCATTAAAATATGCGAGTTCGGGTCTGGATACCTCCCTGTTAGTGGAGTCTTGAAAAAACGTTTTTTAACGATAACTTCAGATTTTGAGGGAGAGATTTGAGATGAGATTTTGAGTTTCTGAAAATTGAAAAGTGATTTACGCAACTAGGCTTACAACCTACACTAGGTAATTTTAAAAGTATATTTCAACTTTGACACTGTGTTATTTATTCTAATAACTTTGAACTTTTGTTTTTAAGTGTAGATTTTCTAAGTTTTTTACTTTTACTTTTTTTCAATATTTGCTTTTTGCTTTAAATATATTGAATTAAACTTTTTTCTGATAATTATATATATGAAAGTGATAGATTATTTTTGGTTTATTTTAACCATATACATATTGCTTATTTACTTCAATAACGACATAACTCAAAAATTTTGATTTTGTAGAAAACGAGTTTAAAGATATCCATTTACTCCAACCTTGAAGAAAAATATAACGACATACTTTCTCTAAAGAGGTGAGTATACAAGATAGCAATACGATTTGTTTACACAATATGATACGTGATATAACGAATAATTCTGCGTCATTAACTCAAAAATCATGTTCTTTGAGTTATGACGTTCTTGAAGTAAATATTTATATATAAAAGTTATAGCATTTTTCTTCTTAATTTTTGCACATTTAGAATTTTATTTGATGCCATATATTACTATATATAAAAGTGGTAGAATTTGTTTGGTTTTATTGTATCATATATACTTATATATATATATAGTATATATGATCTCATATTTAGCTATATCAAGTATACATGAGGAGATAAAAAATATCAACTTATATATAACATGATATATAACGATATATGAAGATATATAGCGGTGTGTTAAAAATTTTCGTAAAAATAAATATGAGACGTAAATATATATTGTTACATATGGCCTCATATGTAATTATATATAATTATTTCATACACACAGAGAAATAAAGTGTCAACCGAATTGAAAAGTGTATATTAATGGTAACAACTTATAAATTCAGTTATTAAGGCGATATTTACATTAGATTTCTGAATATTTAAGGTGGTGCAACTAAAATTCAGTTGAATTAACCGAACTTTGTTGTGAAAACGAATATTAAGTTGTGTCAACCGTCTGAAATTTGAAATAACTGAATTTGAGTCGTAGTAACGGGATTTCAGTTGGCAAATAGCTAAATTTATCTCTGTGTGTACTGTTTATGAATATATATAAATTTTTTCATCGGGTTGGTAATATTTTTTTAAATTAAAAATTTTTTAATATGAAAATGAGAAAAATACAAAATCGTACGACTTTTTCGATGACGTTTCCTCCATTATGTTTATCTGGTTCGTTAGTGTAAACAAACAAATAGCGTAAACAACAATTCTATTTATTTTAAAGTAAAATTTAATTTAATAAATAACTTAAGCCAAAACAGCTCTCTTTTTTCATAATTCTGCTCTCTCTTAAGCTCTTACAAATTTACAACTTTTATTTTGCAAATGTGTGTCACTAGGTGACTGTCTCACTAGAAAAAAGGGGGTGTGTGACCATATTCCTCCATTTGCTCTATCGACAACAATGACCTCATAAACATCATCATGATCATAACATGATCGTAAACAACAACAACACGTGACTGCGTCACTTTTTAGTGTAAATTATCGTAGAAAAACAAAAATATTAAGAAAAAATAGCACAAAATAACAAAAACTACAAACTTCTTTATAAATTTATATTACAAAAATATTTACAATTATAACTGGCCTGATACTCGATCGCACTTATTTGGAATTTAGCGGGTAATAATAGAAATAACAATAACAAATGACGTCAAAATCAAGGTTACATGTAGTATTATTAATTTTGTAATAGGGTAGGCCGGGGACCATTCGCTACTTTTTTTGTTTGAAGCGCTGTCTTTACCAAACCAATAATTGTGTCCCTTTTGTTTAGATTTTGGACATAATTACGTTATAATTATTAGTCTACATTAGTTGAGAAAAGACAGAGCCAGCAAAACTTTGGTAATGGGTGCGATAAAGTAATGCATTTCCTTGTAATGTATACTCATTACCTGTACAATTATTTTCCAACAAAAAGTAATAAGTTACCGATAATGCGTTACATACTGCATTACTTTGTAATGAATACTCCTTACTTTATTTCGGAACATAGAGTAATGAGTTACCACTAGTTGGTTATGTAATGCATTAATTTGTAATGTATACTCCTTACATTCAGCATTTTTTTGAACCATAAAGTAATGAATTACCAATAATTGGACACTCATGGGTTACCTTGTAATGATACATCATTACTTTTTACATTATTTCAAAACATAAAATAATGACTTACCGATCATCAATTAAATAATGCATGAAATATAAGCGTAGAGTAAAAAAATAGTATATTGAATATCAATATTTAGACATATTACTTTGTGATTTTTTGTAAGCATGAGTGTAATTTATATATTTTCAACATCACAAACGAAAACTCGAAGCACAACAATTCATTTACACTTTATGCAACCCAATATTATATGTGACGAAAGCTTAGATGGTAGAATTCTCGCCTAACAACCAGATACCCCCGGGTTTAAATCTTATCTCGAACACGTTATTTATTTAATTAAAAAAAATTATTTGTGATATTTTTTTTTATAAATTAGTTTTTATGAAAATCTCTTTATAGACACATTACTTTTCCGATCCCGGTAACAATAAAAGTAACCAGTTACTTTACCCCCTGCTAGGTAATGAGACAACCCATTACTTTTAGGCTCATCGCTTGTAAAATTCATCAGTGAAGTAAGGTGTATTGTAATGCGTGGAGCTCTATAGCTTTACCCATTATTTACCCATTATTTGGTAATCTGTGATTTTGATGGGGAAAAGATGTAGGAGTGTAAGTTACTGGTAGGTTTCACTGTATTTATTGTCTTTGGCGAAAGTTGAGCATTTGTGAATCAACCGCATCAGAAATATTTTCAAAGAAACTACTATGGCTGCAGGATTGTGAATGTACCCCAGGTGCAAAAACTCACATTTAAACATAACTTTTTTTACATTTTTCCAATTTTTTTTTGGAAAACCCACATCGGCATTTTTTTATTGAAGTCAACAGAACACCAACTGAAAAAGTTATCAAAGTATACACTTACTTTCATATATTTTTTAAACGCCTCTAAAACACAAAAATGTGTCTGTCCAAGATTACCTTTATAGTAAACCCCTAAAACCTAAAAAACTAAACAACTTGCCATTTAAGCTTTTTTATTATCTCTCTTAAATTTAGAGTTGATAGGGGGTGGCGTTTGTGCCCCCATTGGCGAAAGCTCCACCTGCTACCCTACTACGAAAAATCATTATTAGAATAATAACAATGAAAATAGACAGAGATGGGAATATGTATCTTATTAAGGATATTTTTGAAATTATGTTTATAAAGAGTTTAAAATATATTTTTATTTAGTCCCGTCCGATTTGGCTTCGAGGCTTTTAGTTCTATATTAAAAATAAAATTATATTTTTAATTTACAACGAGCTTAAACACCCGTGTATTTACAAAAATAAAGTAAATCATACATATTAGCTAGTTTGATACTAGTCTTTCAATCTGGCTAAAGATATCATCAGAACCCTACGTTTTAGAAAAGCTAGAGCCTCCAGAATAGTCAAAGCTTTAACAAAAAACTACTAATCATAAATTTTGCTTCATTCTTGTCTTTTTAGTAATCATAATAATTATTGAAGCAGTTCACGTAACATGTGAATTCTATTTATGAAATTTCTGCGGTAACTAAAATAAGATCTTAATAGTTCGATATACTTAAACTATAGCCGATACATATATTTAACTTTTTCACAATTTTCAGAACTGTATTTTTTCATCACGAGATACCAATCTCAAATTGAGAAATGGTTTTTGTTACTATAGTCTAAAATAATTGCATTTGAGAATTGGTATTGTTGTAGTATTCAAATTAATGCAAAAATTCATACAATGTAGAGATAATATGGTAAAATACATTGATTATTTATGCATTTTTAACAATATTTTTTTCGTTATTCGTTCGATTAATCGAATAATTTTTAAAATTTAATTCTGGAATGAAAATGAAAATTATTCAAGTTCGATGCCATACTCTTTATTTCTTTATTAGGATATTGTCCTAACAAATAATCTATAGAGTTTATGTTTTCAAATTTATTAATTGACCACTTTCAAGAATGTGTAGATAGATCTATATCGGGAAAATCACACACTCCCAAAACTTCTCGGTAAACAATTTCAGGCAGCTGCGACTACGGAAAAGACTTTAAATTTATTTTCATCGGGATAAACATTAATTGCATTTATAGTAATTAAATGTGCTAAAATCCCAAAACTTATTTAACAAATTTTGAAAAGCAATCTGATGTAGGCGTGTCCCTATCCGGATTTTGGCCATAAAACTAATGTTCTGCTCCTGTGTGCACTGTGCAGTAGAGCGGATTTTTTTTTTTTTGTATGAAGAAAAACTTTTTCCGGAAATTTTTTATTTATTGTTCTTGCACTAGATCTTAAAGTTATGTGTTGCGAATTTGAAAAAAATCGGAAAGCTTTATCCCGTGGCGCCCTGCTACTAAAGTTTTAGCTTTTTGAAACTTTTTTTTAAATACCCCACGGGAAATGGACTAGTCACAGATCTGGTGATGTGACTGGAACTTTGGTTTTCTTATATCAAAGTCAACGGTAACTTTAACATGGGCTTGTCATAGAATTTCTCAATTTTCACATTTTTTGCTCCTTGTGTCATGTCGTAAAACTTGTTGAATATAACATATCACCGTACTGGTTTAAGGGAATACGCAAAAGAACGAGTTAAAATTATGTACTATGCAACAACCCAGTCAGAAAAATACATTCGGCACGAACTTCCATAGTTGGCATAACGTTGAAATTTAAAAAATTTGGTGTTTTTAAAATAGTTGAAATTAAATTAATTTTGAGAAATGTATATAATAAAACATATTTAAAATGCAGCAATACAGTTCAGTCTTAGTCTTATAAATCACATTTAAATGTGTGAAAAAGTACTAAAAAATGCTTCTAATTATTTGTAATATTGGTAAAAACAGATTTGCCAAAGAATTTTGCGAGTTGGACTGGCACATACAAATAGTGTGTTCCTAGTAGAATATTAATAAATAAATAAATATTATTGTACTTTTGGTAATTTCCAATAGGGTGGGTTTTACAAAAATATCAGTTTTTTGTCCGTACTTTTTTTTTTTTTTTTTTTTGTAAGGCTGTCAATTTCTACCTGGGTAGTCTCATAATCGGCATTATTTGATATGCGAAATTAAATATTACGTGACTGGTTTTAGAGTTCATATTACAGGACTGAAGAAAATTATTTGGTAACAAATAGTTACTAGAGATGTCACGAATATTCGGTTACTATTCGATATACGGCATATTCAGTCAAATGAAAAATCTGTATTTTTTATCTAAAAAATTGAGAAAATCAAGTTTCTCACAAAATGTCAAACACTGCTGATATCAGAAGTTTTTCAACCTAAAAAATATTACTGTCCTTTTTAATGTAAACAATATCTTAAATATACTTTATTTTAATATGAAAAGTAATAAAATAACTATTCGACAAATGTCCGGTTTAAACCGAATATTCGGTAAAGTGTCGAATACACTATTCGTGACATCTCTACTAGTTACATATTAATTGCAATGTGTTATGTTACAGAGCTAGTACAAAATGAAAAGTTTCGTGATATATCACTAGACAGCTCTAAGTGAACAAGTAGCAGGGTAAATTTAAAATAATTTTAATATTACATGTCACTTTTTATTCCGCCTGTGTCATATTATGTACCAAAACTCGGACGGATCCAGTCACTAAACCCTCACTATCTGTTTTTATAACATTACGAAAGACAAAAAAACACTTTTTTTAAATATGTTCACCTTTTCTAACAGCTAACACAAACATGAATAGTCCACATGCCTTTTATGGGCCGAACTCTTCGGTCAAACTCTATTAGTTTTATAATTTTGCATACTCTACGCTATGGAAAATTGATACAAACTGCCACCGCACAGTGCTTTGTCTCATGGACAAAAATAAAAAAAATTTGTGTCTTCGTGTTTAACGAAATCGATTTTTTTTTTTTTGGATATGTACTGAAATAACTTAATCTTATAAAAAGTATCCTTTGTGATGTAGTTCATTCTGTCGTCACAAGGTGTCGCTAAAATCGCTAAATTTTTAATGTATCTTGTAATTAGAAAAAGTTAATTTTTTAAATTTTACTAAAATAGTTGCCAAAAATTCATTTATAAAGTTAAGTATTAGATTGTAACACTAGAATAGAAAAAAATATTGATTTTGAAAAAAACTTTTGTTTTGTAAGTTTAATTAATATTAAAAAACTATGTTAATTGATTTTAAAATTTTTATTTTTGTTTTATTTTTTTTTATATTTGTTTATTATGACTAAAAAATAACCGATTTTTTACCTAAACTTTAAAAGCGTTTTTTTTTCTTCAAAGTACGGAAAGTCATATTTTAGTAATCTCTACTTTTGTGACTAATTAAAATTTTTGTAACTTCTAAGTTTTTATCGAAATGGTCTGATGTTTTCATTAAAGCGTTTACTATTATCTATGTTTCCAGACAAAAAAATTAACTTTTGCAGATATTTGTTATATTTCTTATTAATAATTCTTAAAATATTCCATATTTTCGGATTAAATTTAAAAAATTAAAAAAGTTTGATAAAATTAAAAAAAAAAAATATGTTAACCCATTTTAACATTTTTATTTTAATAAGTCTTGAAGTATAACTTATTTTTGGACAATATTTTTAAAAATGACCAAAGTTTAATAAAATATTAAAATAATATGTTAAACGATTTTCATATTGTTATTGTTCTTGTAAAGAATAGACTCTTATCTATAATACAAAAAAGTTAAGTCCCAGGGGAAATCAAATCATATATGCACATATATGATCATATATGCACATATACGATCATATATGAACATATATGATAATATATCATATATGAACATATATGATATTGTATATGAGCATATATGGATATATCTGATCATATATGTCCATATATTGTTTAATACATGATCATATATGGTATCATGTGTGACCATATAAACTCGGATCCGAAATTTAAGGGTATAGGTAGTGTATGATCATATATGAGCATATATGAATCATATATTGGTATATATGAACATATATGCTCATATACGTCCGAACATATATGGTCATATATGACACCATATATGACACCATATATGATCATATATTGAACTGTATATGAACATATATGAACAGATACATCCATATATGGTAATATACAAGCTCATATATTATCATATACAAGCTCATATATGTCATATATGTTTAATATGGAACGATTTTCACCTGCGGTACCGATTTTTTGCTAGAAATTTTTAAATATTTTTTTCGGAAAGTTTTTTTTCAATGTCTCATTTTTGCCATTTAAATTTTGTAGATAACAAGATTGGTTGTAAGTTATTTATTTTTTAAATGACTAAACTTTAAAAAACCGTCAAATTCTTATGACCCAATAAATAATCCCAAAAATATAAAATGCTGATCGAAAATATAAAAAAAAAAATTTTTAAGTCTTACAGAGAAAACAAATTTATTGTGACACCCGAATTTTTTGCCATTTTGTACGAACCGAATTATTATTTTGCCGTAATCAAGTTTATTCCAGGGTTAATTGAAGTATATTTTTCCAGACGAAATTCTGTAACATTGCCGATTTTTGGTTGTTGCAAACAAAAATATCGATGGTTGCAACAGAACTATGCAGTTGGTGAAAAATTACATTATCGCAATGAATATTTTTATGCACTTAAAAATATTTTTGAAATGTTTTTTTTTCTTAAAAAAAAAAAAAAAAAAAAAAATACGATATAGTTAGTTTAGTAGCAAGATCCAAATAAGAAAACGCTTTTGTAATTTTTAATAATTAAAAACTGTATTGGGAAATAAATTTTAATGAAATCCTATTATTTTTTTAAACGAAATAAAAACTTTTGAGAAATATCGCAGCCATATATTTTTTTTATTTTTGAGGCATTTCTTTATAAACCGATTCGATAAAAATTTTAAATAGTTGAAACCATATCACACACCTTATCGTTTTTAAAATGTTGTGTTATTTCCATAATTTTTAAAAGAAAAAAGGATATATGACAGATGTGCGGGTTCTTGCTGCGATTGAAATAAAAACTGTAACAAATATTATTGATTTCATTTCAAGAATAACAACCAATTTTCGAAACATTGTAAGTAGAATTATAGCTTTTACTCAAAATTAACAAAATTCAGGATATATGGAGTTTTAGAATATCCTTTACAATTATTTTATAAAAAAAAATATAATTTTTAACTCTGACAAAATAAAACTGCCGCACTTATTTTATTGGATGATTTTCTAATGATTTATGGCCTTTTAGTCCTTCCTGCGATTGAAATTGAATTTGGCACAAATATTACTGGTTAATTTTTGAGAACAATAACCAATTTTTGAAACATTGTAAGGACAATTATAGCTTTTATTCAAAATTAACAAACTTCAGGAAATGGTGCATATCCTTGCAACTATTTTGTAAAAAAAAACTCTTTTTATATTGTTGACAAAATTAAAAATAGAATGGACCGTTAATATAGAGGTTGTTATTGCACTCGGTCTCAATTTCCTTATTATGATAATCAACACAAACGACAAGCCCCTATTACTAATGCTTATTTTAGCAATTGAATTGTTTACTAGAAAAATTACGGAAAACAATTTTTTTTTTATTAAATTATTTTTCAAAATTGCAAAAAAAGAAATATTTTCAAACAATATTTCATTTGAATGCTACTACATGGTAAACAATTTTTTTATACTAAAAGAACATATCGTATGATAAATTACACAGTGTAACAAGAAAAATCAGACTCAATGGTTAAAATGGGAAATGATAGTAGGCCATTGAAGAAACAAAATTGCCGAAGGATTTTGCTAAGTTAGTTCGAATTACATTTTTTTAGACTCTTGAAATTGGGATATTTTTAAAAATTTGTTCAACTACTTTATTTAAAAAAAATTATAGGTGAGATAGGCCTGGTCAGATATAAGGAGAAACTAAATTTTTGGTTGATATAGATTTATTATGTTTTTCGGGACAATACTAGATCAATGCATCAGAAAGTCTATTATACAGGCTACTGAATAGCGGAATTAATTTTCGGAATATATTCTGAATATTTTGAAAAAAAAATATAATCGATTTTTAAGAAAATTGTTTTGTTATTTTTCTTTTATGAAATATGTAGTTAAAAAGTTTAATTGCAATTATAAGTTCAAATGCACACACAAAACAAAAAAAGTTAGTTGAAAATTTACTAAACGCTTTTGTTAAACATTGTTAAACGCTTTTACCAAAAAATTACTTTTGAACTAATGTTTAACTAATTTAACTTGCTACCAAAATTGTGCTGATAAACAAACACATTAATAGCATGAGTAACAAGCTAGGTTGGTCACCGATACATTTTCAAATCTGTTTCAAATTGATAACCGATACAATACCATAACCGAAACACCTGGTTTTTAAAATACCGATATACCGCAACCGTTTTAATTAATTAATTAATTAATACGATACCGGTATTTAACCGGTTTAAAAAAATAATCAATTTTATATTTTTTTTTTGCAAAAAACACAACTTTTTTTATATAAAACCTGAAAACTTGATAATCAATTTCAATTTATAATTTTTTTAATGGAAAATTGTATTGCAAACTTGATGTACGGTTAAAAGATTTTGATTTGCGTTGACAACACTTTTATATGAATTTATAAACTTATTTTCTTATATGATCTCGATACAAATGTTAAATATTTGTAGTAAACCAACTTGTTTCATATAAATTTTATTGCTATATACAATTAAATACAAATATATATGCTTTGAAAAATAAGAATATTTAAATTTATACATTGAAACATTTAAATCCCAGCAACATTTTTTAGAACATATTACCTTTTAACCTGTTCTTTTACTACTGGTTACATGGAACCGGTTCCAGAACAGGTTCTTGGAGTCAAAATATAAGGTGTTACTGGCCCAGAACCAGTTCTATAATGGCTCTAGAACCTGTTCTAAAGCAACCTGTTCTAGTTGTAGGAAAAGAACCTATTGCAAATGGGACAAACTCCATATAAAAAGAATCGGTTGTAGAACAGAAATTAGAACCTGTTTATAATACAATATAAGTTGTTCTGCAACCAGTTATTTGGATTTTACTGGGATGCATGAAATTATATCTGAATATATATACATTTTTTTACTTGGGATGGTTGATGACCCAAAATTTGTTGCACAGTGTTATAATAGAATTTTGACGCATTTGAAACAGTTTTTAACTAAATTTAGTTTATATTTAAATGTGTACGTTTTAACTCACCTTTTAAATAAAAACGCATGTTTTTCACGAAAAAGTTTAAGAAAAATGGGGAATATTTATTCATCAATTTATTTTTATACGCGTTAATAAAAAAATAAACTTGCGTCACATTTCATAGAAAATTATAATGCAAAAAAACGGTTTCAAAAACAATATAGTTTATTTTCTTAAAAACAAAAAACAATGCAATTAATATATATTTTTTTTTACAAAAAAAAACACGTTCAAATCAAATTAATATTTTTAAGAGAAAAGATTTTAAAACTTAAGAGACTTGATATTTACAAACACATACACAATAAAAAAAATAAGAGATTTGTACTAAAAAAATCTAAGAAATGTAAGTGGTTTTACATGATATTGTGAATTGTACTCCGAAGTACTGTCTGTGTGTGTTGGTACTTGAAATTCGATTTTGAAAAGTAAATAAACAAATGGGTACGAAAACTGTTTTGTCTCGTAGAGTATGGACAACAAACAATATAGAGAAACAAACTTTGAAAAAAATAAAATAAATTATGATTGTATATTTATTTTGGGATCGAGCGAATGATGTACTTTCAACACGTGTTGCATCAGACAAATTCTTTTACATCATATTAAAACTCGGCATTGAAGAATACCACAGACATTTTTAGTGAATTTGTTTTTTGTTGACAGAAGTGATAAAAAAACAAGAGATAATTATTACACTTTAAATTTGAGTCGAAACAAAAAAAAAAACACTATTTATAAGAATTTAGTAAAAATGAAAAAAACTTTTTGAATACACTTAGATGATTTCTCAATCACATCAGTTTTCAGTTTTTTATGGCAACACAGTTCTAATAAGTTTTAGAGAAGTCAAGACCCTAGGATAGGGTTGCCATATTTGAAAAGTGAAAAAAAAGTACATTGATGAAAAAAAAACAGTACTTTTCAAAAAAAAAAACAGTACATTTTTGTATTTATTGTTAACATAACTTTTACTTCAATACATTACATATTTCCTTAAAATAAGTTAATACACCGAACCAAATAGCGTAGGTAAAATCAACAAAAAAATTTTTGTAGATCTTTAACGAAATTTTGTCAATTTTTGTTTTAAGATTTAACAAATTTTATTCAAATCAACAAAATTTCGTCAAGTTTACATCCTCTAAAGAAGTTAAATTGACTAAATTTCATCAAATTGACTAAATTTCTTCAAATTGGCTAACATTATTAGTTTGGACGCCATTACTTTTTGCATTGGGCAGTGTCATGAAAAAAAATTGTGTTTACAAACATCCATTGCTTGAAAGGTAAACAAACCAAACTTATATATGTACAAAGAAACAAAGTGGAATTAATACAGGGAGATTCAAAAAATTTATATAAAAAACTATTGTACACACAAAAAAAAACATGGTTAAAAATATATATATTCTTTGTACACGCAAAAAAAACTTGTTTATATAAAAATATGTAAAATATACAAAAAAAAAACAGTACAAAAACAGTACAAATCCAAAAAAAAACAGTACTTTTGCGTACTGTTTTAGGTGTTGTGAATAAAACAGTACATTTTTCAAAAAACAGTACATGTACTGTTTAAAACAGTACGAATGGCAACCCTACCCTAGGACTAGAACATACTTTTCTACAATTTCTACATCAGATTAGAGTTATCTCAATATAAAATTTAGACACAACCGGAACGATATAACAATGCGTATTATCACTAAATTACAACGTTTTTTATTTCATCTTGAATTCATCCCTTTTGTTTTGAAAACTTTCTCATATCGTATTTCTTCTTAGAGAAAACTTCCGTTGTGCTTATGGCGAAAATATTATATCAAAAAAATTTTAACGGACGATTTTTTCGAAACGGAATAAGATATTAAAGAGTGAGATCGAAAAATTCCTGGGACACATTATCACTTATAACTTCTTTTTTATGTTTAAAAGTGAACTTTTTTTTATCAAATGAACTTCGAACAAAATGAGGACAAATAAAGTAAAATTTTACTTTATGCTTAATCGCCTATTAATGCTTAATCACCCGTAGCCACCAAAATATCAGCCGCGGCATTGAAGAAAAAGTTTCATAAGAATTTTGTTGCTACAGCAGGTATAAAATCAAAATTTTTTCAAAGACAAAACCCATGCAAAAAAAGCAAGCAAGCTTAATTTATTTTTGACACTGTTGTCAACTTTTGTTCGCGAAATCTAAAACAAAAACCCGTTAGAAATAGCTTAATATTTTTTAGCTAGAAAAGTGAAAAAATAGCGAAATTTTAGGGGAAAAAAACCGCTAAAACTTAAATATAGAAATTATTGTACAAATTGTTATGTTTTTGATTAAAATCGGTTAGTTTTACTAAATAAAGCTAAGTAAAACAAAATTTCAAGGATATTTAGTCCTAAAATGCCAAGAGTACATATGAAAATAAATTTAGTTAGCTTTAAAAAAATGTAATTGTATTATTTTTTATATGGCCAATGGTCATTGAACATCTATGGGCAAACACAATACAAAAAATTATTGTTTTTGGAATTATTGATGAAATTTAAAGTGTTTAAATCATATTTTATACATTTTGTCCGTGGACTCGAAACTATGTTTAAAAAGCGGAGATGGTTAGAGTTAGTGATTTGGCGAAATTTTTTGGAATTTATCTTTTTGTGCTTGATCAAAGGATCATTAAAAAAAATCTTTAATTGTGTAAATTTAAAACAGTTATTCGAGAGCCGTTATGATATTATATTAGCACACAGTTATTTTTAAAAAGTCGGCTCTTGCAATTATGATACATTTAGCTTTCATTTGAGTTCAGAAATCAAAAAATTCTTAAATAAAAACGGTGAAAAGTATTATTTAACTACCAGAAATTATTTAAAATTCGGAAACATAAATTAAATATTATTTGATGTGTTCTTGATTTTAAATAGAATATTTTAAATTTAATATAAAACGTTTAAAACACGTTACTTAATATTTATGAAGAAGCCTGTCATCAATTTGCCTTTTTATGAAACAGCTTCATCACATTTATGAAGTGTTATCTTGGACTTAAATCAATGAAGTTATTCATCATATTTATAAAGTTTTTCATAAATATGATGAAACTTTTTCCCTAAGTGTAGCATCTTTAAATCTGAAATTGTAATAGTTTATACACGCAGGCTAATTGTGTATTATTCTCCACATTCGTTCACACAAGTTTCCAATACTGTCACTTTTTTTGAAATGATCTGCTCCTAGCAATTAGGGTACACACTAAAGGGGAGCATGAATGTTTTAAAAAATATTCTCTTGTGTACTGTGACGCCAGTTCTGACGATTTTTGTACTTAAAATAACAAAAAACAGACTATTTAAAAGAAATTTTATTTTTTTTTCATGGGATACTTTAATTGTGTCCATGTTTTTATAATTTTCTAGATTTAATATTATCAGAGCAGTAAAATGTTGTGTTATAAAAAAAATGTCTTGCGAATGTCTTTTAAGACATTCATGATCCTCTTTAGTACACACATAATCTGACAACCTTCTTAAGGGTAATTCGATTCGAAAAAAGTGCAGTGTAGTACATAAATGCAGTTGCAAATTACAATTCAGATTTAGCTGAACATAAGCCTTCTGAAAAGTATGTTTTAGTCACAGGGTCTTGATTGCTCTAAAATTAGGTATGAACCCCTGCGTTGTCATAACTGTTAAATTTTTCTACAGATAAAATAGGGTTTTCAGAAATCGAAAATAAAGTCCCTTTAAACCCTATACTCACTTTTTGTGGAGTTTATTTTATTTTGGCAATACCTAATACCAGAACAATTGTGAGGGGAAATGTCATACGATACCGTGTACAGAAAAGAAACAAACACTCTGATTTTATACACTGAAGTGTTATGTTTCTCCTTATTATATTAATATTAAAAATAGTTTTACAAACACAAAATCCAAAAAGTATGTAAATATATGATTATAAAAAAAAGTAAAATTATCCTCAAAAATTAATATTCAATATTTATTGGAAAAATAGTATCCGATAAAAAAATCATATCTCATTTGACATAGGTATGTAGATCAAAAGTCAATCTTATCAAAATTGCAGTATCCAGTAATATTCAGTTAGATCCCTCAAATATATTACTGGATTAAATCAGATCAAAACTGACCTCAAAATTAGGGAAATCCAATAATATCTAATTAAGATCCTGATATATCCCAAAATATCACATAGGCTCAATTTAGATGCAATTGGATCTAATTAGATCAAAAAAAGAAGTCTATTACAACACAAAATTCTTGAATTCACAAAAAAAACGGGCATGTTAAAAATCCGAACTAACCAAAAACAATAATTTAAATACACATTTTATAATAAACTAGCTGACCAGGCAAACTTTGTTTTGCCTTCAAATTTTAATTGTAATTAATTCTTTAAATCAAGAAATTTCTTTTACGCAAATAATAATATAATAATAATATATTTTTTATGTTAAGTATACCTGTTAAACATGAATTGTTACTTAAAACCATATCATAAAATTTATTGTTTACTTCTTTACCTTTTTTATTTATTCTAGGACTATGAGGAACGCTAAAACAATTTTTGAACAACATTATTAAATAAGCTTGCAAAAAGTCTTGAATGTGATAATTTATTTTAATGCTTATTTGTTTTTTGCTTTTGGTACCACGCCCATTTATCCCATTTATCCCATTCCGCCCATTTTCAGTACGACTACTAATATTTGTAATTGATGGACTCGTACAAAATTTGAAGGCTATATAGCTTATATAGAACCCTAGATATTTAATATTAATATTAATTTTGTATATGAGCTAAATAATCACTTTGTATGGGAGCTGCCACGCCCACTGGTATGATCCCGCCCAATTTTCCCATGACTATTCATAATATAATCAACGTGCACAAATTTCTAAGACTCTGGCTATTATAGAACTGTAGATATATGATATTAAATATTTACTTTGTATGGGACCTGACACGCCCACTGGTCCGATCACGCCCATTTTTCCCATGACTATTCACATTAACAAATAATCAACGTGCACAAATTTCTAAGACACTGGCTATTATAGAACTGTAGATATATGATATTAAATATATACTTTGTATGGGAGCTGACACGCCCACTGGTCCGATCACGCCCATTTTTCCCATGACTATTCACATTAACAAATAATCAAAGTGCACAAATTTCTAAGACTATGGCTATTATAGTACTGTAGATATATGATATTAAATATTTACTTTGTATGGGAGCTGCCACTCCCACTGGTCCGATCCCGCCCATTTTTTTCCCTGATTATTGAAATCAGTAACATATGGGATACTGCAATGTTTCAAAATTCTTGCTATCACAATAGTCAAGTTATATATGATGTTATTCAATTTATGTGGGAGGTGCCACGCCCACTTGAAATATATATAGCCTATGTCCATCCTGGAGGACCAAATTAAATATTGGTAAAAAAAATTTAGAAATCGTATGATTATTTACGGAGATTACTTTCTACAAACAAACAAACATACAAACATTACCTCTTTATAATATTATATTATTATTATTATTATAAGTATAGAAGTATAGATTTGGCACCTTAAACACAAATTTGAGAGCTTTTGAAATTTATGGATTGTCGGGTCTCAAACAGTACAAAATAGTGCTTCACTTCTATTCGTATTATCAGAATTTATAAATTTTTCTGTTTTATAATCAAAAGATAAATTTTTAGTTACAATTTTTATTAGTTGTTAAGCTGCAAATTTAAAAAAGAATTTGTGAAATTTACCAAAAAAAAAAAACAATATAAAGTAAAAAGGTCTTGTCTCGTTAAATTGGTTCTCTCTATACTGATTTTATTTTACTCATTTTTAACAAAAAGATTCTTCTAATTTGACTGCTTTTTCCTGCAACGTAATTTTTAACTAATTTTTAGTAACTTTTCTTGCTATTTTTACAGACTTATTTTTATGAGTGTATGATAGAATAGTAAAAGTGAATAGGAAAATTATGATACAAAAATGCGTCATATAAAACACACGTCCATTTAGTATTATCTATTTTGAAATTTTAAAAAATAAATCAAAAATGCGCAAATATTTTGAAAAAAATAAAATTAAAAACAACTCTTTAAATGAAAAAAAAAAGAAAACAACAAAGTAAAAAAAAAATATAAAAAAAATGCTAAAGAAATATTTTAAGGTCTGTATTCACAAATTCTTAAAGAAACATGGAAAATGTTTATAAAACTAATTTGTTATGGAAATTTTTTTTTTTTACTATAAGGTGTATTTAAAGTGGAAAAAATAAAATGTATGACACTTAATTATTTACTTTACAATAAAAATTTATAGGTCCTTTGCAGTTCCTAAAATTTTGTTTTGTTCTTCAACAAATTGCCTAGCAAAGTGTTCACACATCATTACCCTGCATGTACCTAACATTATTTTCAATTAAATTTTTATATATTTCTAATAAAAATGGTATATAGAGGGCGGGGGCGAGGGCGGTCCCAAAATAACCGACCTAACAAGAAAACACAACAAATTTCGGAAAAATTTCTTTATTTCTCAACATAATCTCCGTTTAGCTCGATACCGATATTCAAAGCATCGATACCCTGTTTATAGTAAGAACCCACCTCTTCATTGTTGGCAATATTTTAAAACCGAGCCATTTTTTCACGTTTGGAAAAAGAGAGAGCTAAAGCTGGCGAATAAAGTGTGTAATGAAGCAATTCGAGCTTTAGTTAATTCATTGATTTTGGCCATCGCAATAGTATATGTGTGAACTGGTGCATTGTTGCCACTTTTCACAAAAGTAATTGTTTTCAAACTACTGCCGCCATCTATACGCCATTTCGGCTAATTTTGTGACCGCCCTCGTATTTCATGAAATTAGCACAAAGAAAAACATAATATTACATGATTTTAATAATGTTTATAACTTTTTTATAACCCAGGGAAACGTTGGTAATGAGTGCGATAAAGTAATGCATTACTTTGTAATGTATACTTTTACCTGCATCATTATTGTCGAACAACAATTAAAGAGTTACCGATAATGGGTTACACAATGCATTATTTTATAATGAATACTCCTTACTTTCAGCATTATTTCGAAACGTAAAGTAATGAGTTACAAAATATTGGACACCTTACCTTACCTTGTAATGACACACTTACCGATCATTAATTACATAATGCATGAAATATAAACGTAAATTAATATTTAAAATATTTTTTTTGAAATCTATCTAGGCATGAGGGTAAGGTATATATTTTTAACATCACAAACGAAAACTGGAAATACAACAATTCATTTGCATTTTAAGCAACCCATTACTGTATGTATGTGACGATAGCTAAGTTGGTAGAGTTCTCGCAAAACAACCAATGACTACAGGTTCGAATCTCAGCGCGACCACGTTATTTATTAAATTAAAAAAAATATTTGTAATAATTTTTTTTTTTTTTGAAAATGTATTTATAGACACTTTACTTTTTTTATGAAAATGTATTTATAGACACTTTTAAGCTCATCGCCTGTAAAATTCCCTATGGCGATACATTACTTTACCCATTATTGGGTAATGTGTGGTTTTGCTAGGAAATTAATATTTTTATGAAAGATTTTATTTTGTCCCTGAAGGCAACACATCATTCCCCTTTAAAATCTTATATTCGTTAAAATTTAAGTTTTCAAACCATTGTTGATTTGCAAATAATTCAAATTTGAAAGAACATTATATATTCTTCGTAAAAACGTGGAATGTTTTTCGCCAACAATATTAATAAAATTATGGCATACGTGTTTTGCCTTTCGTAATGAGTTTTCACACTTACGTTAGTCATTCCAGAGTGTTGTTTTTTAAAAAAAGGTCAATACTTTTTATAATTTGATGTGAATTTGCGATTCATGTTATTTTTTAATAGTAAATTTATATTTTAGAAAGTTTTGTAGAGATTCGTCATTCCCCTGTGATCATTTCCTCTCAAATAGGGGCCCGTAGTTTTACTCCAGTCTGCTAAGATTACAGACAAAATTAATGTTTTAAACCAATTTTTAAAAATTTCACAATATTTTTTTACAATTTTATTAATACTTTAAATTATTAAAAAAATTTAATAATTCGTAATTTTTTGGACTCAATCAGTTATATAAATTCAATCTCGCATAAAATTGCATGTTACATACAATAGGTCTTTTTAGGTCTTTAAAACGATTAAAATTCAATTCAATTGTTCTGAGCTTTTTCAGATATCAGAATCGTTAGATTTTTATGCTAATTTTCCCGAAGGGCCTATTTCCTCTATATTTCAAATAATTCAAAAATGTGGCAACTCTGTGTCCATTTAGTTTTATTAATTTTTTTGAGTACTTTAACCTTGTGTACAAACAAATCTAGTTTTCGTTAATTAAAGATAAATTTTCATACAGAAACCAATAACTGTTTAACTCCTCATTAACCCTTAAACGCTTTTTTTGCTCCTTTACAACATATCCAAAGTTCATTAAAATCTGGTTCGGGATACCTCCCTTGTTAGATTTTATTAGTAACATAAAATAATCCAAAATTTCACATTTAGAAGTCAGGCCCAAAAATCGTATCGACCAGTGTAATTGAGTAGATATTCTTAAAAGGATTAAAGCTACCTATCTGAAATACTAAATTTCGCAAAAAACTTATATGTCAATAATGCTGGTGAAATTGTCACGTAATATCAGGATCACCTATAAATATTTCAACTTTACTACACAGATGAGGTAATATTAATTCGATTATAACAATAGAATTTCGAATGCCGCAACAGTAAATCGGTAGTCACAACTGAATCATTCGGTTACCACGACCGAATCTGTTTTCTGAGTGTCACCATTTGTGAATACAGGCCTAAATACCTTAACTCATATATTTTTCATCTATTTCAAATTTAGTCCAGCATATTAAGGGTAGAAATTTTTAACTAAACATATTTTGCAACGTTTGACAAAATCATATTCAAATAATGTCAAAACTTAAATATTTGAAAAATCATTAAAAAACAAATTTTGATATTTTTTTGCTAAAAACTTAATGAACTATTAATTGCATAAGTTGACATTAAAAATTATTTGTAATAAATCGTACGTATTTAAAGTACGTTTTTATTGCCAATATTAAAATGCTGATGTAATTTTAAGCACAATTTTAGTGGGAAATTCTAAACAAAATATTCTAAATTTTCTGTTATCACTCATTTAAATTGGTTAACGCAACAATTTAAATGGCATATAAGTACTTGAGAAAAAAATAGGTTGAAAATATTACATTATCTATGAAAAAACACATTAAAGTTGAACTTCCTTTTCTGATTTAAGCAATTTTTAGTATTAAATATACGACGTCTAATTTAATAGAAAATGGTGCCATTTAATTTTGATAATAAATTACTTAAATTGAGCTAGCGAAGTAAAATAATTTGATGCTTTTTAATCATTTAATTATCTTTATCCGTTTAAAAAATATAGCCGTTTTAAAGTCCTGAATTGAAAACGGAACAGTGTTTTCAGAAAATTTCTGCTAAAAAGGTCTTTACTGCTCTGACCAAAGGCAGATCTATATTTTTAACCGGAAATATATGTAATTAAAAAAAGTACGGAGTAACGATTTTTTGCTCTATCTCGCTTAGTTTCCGAGATATAGCCTATTTTATGATTATCAAATAAAAAGTGTGAGAAAATAACGCCATCTACAAGTGAGATTTATAGCGGAGATACGAAAAATAATTGTTTGAAAACAATTGTGGTTTAAATTAACTGGCTAAGGCTAAATTTGTAAACTTGAGAATCATGAATTCCTAAATTTTAGGTCGAGAAATTAGTTCAAATACTAATGAAATTTGTTCTTGAGGTAAAATGAGTTAACTAATAACTTTAGCTATCTTACTAATTTAAACAATAGCAGCAGAAAAAATTAGATTAACTGAATTGGAACAGGTTTAACAGACTTTATAACTAACTCCTTTATGAGTGTAATAAGTCTTATGGAACTTATTTGGATGATGACAACTAAAGCGCTGTATCAATTCCGTTAAAACGAACATTAAATAAAATATTTTAATAAGCTTAATACAAAAATCGAAAAGGCATCAACAAATTTTAAGGACTTTCATTTTTATAGAGCAAACAAAATTTGAATAACATCAAAAAGCCCTATATAAAATTATTAATTTGGCGAATTTAAAAGTATTTAATATGATTTCCTGGAAATGAGCAACACTAAATATACCCAATTAAATATCATAAAACCGGCAAAAAAATGTGTGATTTCCAAAATAATCTCGGCGTTCTTTTTAAGTTCTAATATATGACAACACAAATTTTTGAGGATATTTTTATAGTTTTTGGTAAAATGTGATAAATACAATGAGATCTATAAATTTATGTAACTTTACATGAAGCAAAAACTGTAATTTTAATATCTTTAGTTTGCTTTAAACTTAAAACGGACATAATTTCTCAGCCGTTTAAGATAAGTGATTAAAGCGAATGAATTTTAAAGTTTTGAAAATATTTTGCATCAAAGTTTTGAAAATTTTTTTAATTCCTCATATCGTTGTCTTTACATACAAGTGTTCAGGAGAGTGAAAAAACTGTATAATTTGGTCAAACTAAAAATATTTGCTAATCGACCTTCTACAACAACGGTTCCCAAATGGGGGTCCGCGGAAAAAATTAATGTTTAAAACTTATTTTAAAAAATTTCACTATATTTTTTACATTTTTATTAATATTTCAAATTATTAAATAAAAATTGAATTGAATAATTGAAAATTTTTTGCACTCCATTAGTTAGATAAATCCGTTCCCTCCTAAAATGGCCGTTCCCTCCTAAAATGGCCTGTTACTTACAATAGGTCCTTTTAATAATTGTGCACCAAATTTGAAAGTACCTGCCAATAATTGTTTTCATAATTGATTCTATTAACAATTTGTAAAGCATATTTATACGAAAATCACTGTGACTTCAGTAATGACTGTATTCCCCATTAAACTCTAGCTATGACTGAATTCTCATTGTGTTTGTTGATGCAAAAGTCACAGATAATTTTATTTATTTGAAATTGAAATGACAAATAAAATTTTAATTTTATTGTTGTTTTGTATAAAAAGTTGTGTCGTTTAGTCTATAGCATAGGCTTAGGACAGTCACAGTTTTAAATTGTATTTCTAAAAATGAAAATTTTTTTATGAAAATTTTTTTGGAATTTTTTTAATTGTTAGCTGCATACGCCGACAAGGTTTTCTAACAAAGAATCAGACCGAAGGTTTTAGACGTGCTGAATCCGAATCTGACCTCAGAGATAGTCTAACCTAAAAGTGCATTAACACGTTTTTTGGGTACATTTAAGGTCCTGTAACTTCCTTTTTTTTTAAAGGTCGTTACGGTATCTAAAAGTGCTACTCCTAACCCTTAACCCACTGCATGTGCAAGACGCAAATAATGAAGTGTTAAGAACTGTGGTATCACTGCTTCTCAGTGACAAAATGTCGTATTGATCCGTATAGTTATTATTTTTAATTAAAAGTTTGCTTTTTATTTCTGCTCTTGAAAAAATCTGGCCAATCCCTTGGGATCTCATCTAATATAATTTGATCCGAAAAATGGGTGTCTAGTTTGATCAAGTTATATTTAATTTGATAAAATTTGATATAACTTCATAAAATTCTTTGGAAACCCGCACTACTATTATGTTTCACATTCCAAATAATTATGAAAATTTAAATATAAATCAATGGATTGGAAAGTTATACGTGATTTCAATTTGACTAATATGTGATGTAAAAGTGATAGATTTTTTTATAGTTTCTCCCATATATGTTTATATATAATTATTAAGGAACACAAATAGCTTCTTTTACTCTTTTAGTTTTTTTCCGATTTTGAGCATTAAAACAGATTTTCTTAAGATTTTTGCGCTTTTCGCTGCTTTTTTAAGATTTTCTGACTTAAACTTCTTTTTATACTCATGAAATATTATTTACTTATTCACTTTAAACTTATGTTTTTAAGTGTAGCTTTCCTAAGTTTTTAACATTTTTTTTTTAAATATTTTTTTTTGCTTTAAATACATTGAATTTGTTTTTGTTTGTCTTTGCTGATAATTATGTATAAAAGTCATAATTTTTTTTTTGTTTATTTTTACCATATATATTTATATATAAAAGTGATAGAATTTTTCTTTTTACTTTTAACACATACTTATATTGTAACGTGCCGTTACAAATAGTACTTACAAGTATGCTTATAACTGAATACCGACTTTTTGGGAAGATACTTTTTCACATACCGAATACATACAACTACTAGTACACATACCCAATAGTGCTGTTATGCTAATAATTCTCACTGAGTCTATGAAAAGTATTACTTATAGTGTGAAAGTTGGTACACTAAAGTAAGCTTGAATCCAGTTGGAGTTTCAAACTATACTTCGTCCTACCAGCCGAATTATAGCAGATAAGCCGACAAGATTCCAGTTTCCGACACGTGCCGTAGTGTAGACCAGTAGATTTAGCGTTTTTAAGGCAATAGCCGAGATCTGTAGTATTCATCTCGCTATTTATCGTTTTCTTTAAGGCAATAGCCGAGATCCGAAGCATTCATCTCACTATTCATATTTCTAAGGCAATAGCCGAGATCTGTAGTATTCATCTCGCTATTTATCGTTTTCTTTAAGGCAATAGCCGAGATCCGAAGCATTCATCTCGCTATTCATATTTCTAAGGCAATAGCCGAGATCTGTAGTATTCATCTCGCTATTTATCGTTTTCTTTAAGGCAATAGCCGAGATCCGAAGCATTCATCTCGCTATTCATATTTCTAAGGCAATAGCCGAGATCTGTAGTATTCATCTCGCTATTTATCGTTTTCTTTAAGGCAATAGCCGAGATCCGAAGCATTCATCTCGCTATTCATATTTCTAAGGCAATAGCCGAGATCTGTAGTATTCATCTCGCTATTTATCGTTTTCTTTAAGGCAATAGCCGAGATCCGAAGCATTCATCTCGCTATTCATATTTCTAAGGCAATAGCCGAGATCCGTAGTATTCATCTCGCTATTTATCGTTTTCTTTAAGGCAATAGCCGAGATCCGAAGCATTCATCTCGCTATTCATATTTCTAAGGCAATAGCCGAGATCTGTAGTATTCATCTCGCTATTTATCGTTTTCTTTAAGGCAATAGCCGAGATCTGTAGTATTCATCTCGCTATAACCGAAATCTCACGCACTCGTCTCGATATCTGTTGCATGCCTCGTAGTTAGTGCCCCTCCTAATCTTCGAGATCTTTAGAATTCGTCTCGAAATCGTAGAAGTTGCTACTATTCTATTTCGCAGGTCTCCCATCCCCCAGAGCCGAGCCGAATATCTCCAGCCCTCGCTAAGGTTGCCGAAGACTGCCGACCCGACTGCCGTTAAGGGGGTTATACCACCGATTACGCCCGAGCACGATAGATCACCACCGATTACGCCCGAGCACAGCAGATCACCACCGATCACGCCCGAGAACGATAGAATAACTAAACCCTAAAGATAAGAGAAATTATAGTTATAAGGTTATTTTGGTTAAATAAAGTTGTGTGCGCAACACGATTATATTGTTATTACAACTCAGAAAATCGTGTGTTTTAATTCAAAGGAAGCAGACCTTTGACGGACCTGGACAGACTGAGTAATACCCCAGCTGAAAAGAAAACTGCATCACAATATCCAATTATATGTGATGCCATATATTATTATATATAAAAGTAATAGATTTTGTTTTGGTTTAATAGAATTTGTTTGTGTCATATATACTTATATATATTTATACATGCAAGTCTATATGATCTCATATTTTGCTATATCAAGTATATATGATGAAAAGATCAACTAATATATAATATGAGATGTAACGATATATGATAATATATAGCGCTGTATTCAAATTTTTCGTAAAACTAAATATGAGATGTAAATACATATCGTTACATATGGCCACATATGTAATTATATATAATTATATCAAGTTATATCAAGCTATATATATACTTTTTCGTCGGGTTATACTTTAGGATCCCGACGAGAAAAGTTCCGATATAATCATATATGATTATATATAGTATCACATATAACTAAACATCACATTACATTTCATCTGATCCGAAAAATGGCATACATAAGCTGATCTGATGGTATATTACAGTTTTATCAGAAAAATGGGTCTATCAAATATGATAAAATTATATATAATTTGATACAATTTTATCGAATAAGTTTTTTAATTAAAAAAAATTTAAAATGTAGAGAGCACTACTTTTTATTCAAATCCAATTAAGTACCACTTGTAAAAATAATGTTAAATATGGCATCTTGGAACATACATATAATAAATTTAAAACGCTAGGTAAAACAAAAAAACAAAAAAAAAACATTTACCTAAGAAGAAAATCAAATTTTTTATTAGCAAAATTTTCAAGTATAAGACTTACAGATTTTTTCTGGAGCAAAAATAAACAGCAAACTTTTCATGTCCTTGTTATACAAAATGTAGATCAATAGCTATACAATCAATATAGATCAATACGATATTTTTCAAAACAACTATTTCGTTAAACACAAATCAGGATCAGTGGTAGAAAGTATATTGCCTATAGTTGGACTAAACAACTATTTAATTTTTAAAATTGAATATTCAGAATCATTTACGCATGTTATAATTGTTGGGTGTTTAATTTGTTTAAACGTTGGAAACGGTCTCATCTAAAAAACCTTAACTTTTAAGAGAGTTTCGAAAAAAGGTGTTGACAGTCTTACTTTTAATTATTTAACACAAAATTTGTATACTAAAAAATATACATTAAAAAAACCTCTAAAAAACTGTTTTTCTTAAAACCAGTTGGCATATAAAATTTAACAGATGTTGAGTTTGAGTACCTTTGTTATTCTTTAGTCGTTGGTTTAAAACCAAATAATTATAACGTTGATTTTCAGTACTGTAACAAAAAATGTTAATAATCATTACAAAACAATTATATAAAATGTATATTCTAATCATAAACGGTACTAAAAAAAAATATATAAAAGTGTATAAAGTATAAAAAGTTTTTCATTAAATTTTACTATATATATTTATATATAATTATATGTTTTGAAATATATAATCGTATATAAAAGTGATAGAATTATTTTTGATTTAGTGTACAATGTACACTTACATGTGATCATATATGGTAGAATATATGGTTATATATTGATCAATATATATTTCATATGATCAGATATACAGAATATTTTAACATACGATACAACGATGTATGACAATATATATCGACATATTAAAAAATTTGCATAAACTAAGTATAAGATATGAACATATATTTTAACATATTGCCACACATATTGCCACACATATAAGCATATATGATGATATCAAGCTGTATATGAGTATATAGAAACTTTTCTCATCGGAATGTGCATTATTTTTAGGTGCAGGATCCAATAATTTTTTTTTTATTATAAAATATGTATAAAAAACTTTAAGTAATGCTAAATATTAAGAAGTCTAATTTGATTTTTGTGTAATCGTTAAAAATTTCTTTAAAAATGTTGTTTACTATCACTTAATATACTTTTTTAGTTCAAATAAAAAAAAAGTTTAGTACACACTTTCAACTGAAACGAATGACATTTCACGGTCCCTCTTTCTCTTTTCTCTGAGTGAAAAATAAAAAAGATCGACAGTAAATAACTGAAAAATACATAATTTAATATCACACTTGTCAAACTGTCTGGAGGAACCTACAGTATTGACAACAACAAAATTAAACCTGCCACCTTAGCATCAAAACCAAAAACTCATGACACCGAAATATGAATTGGAAAAAAAACAATCTAAAAAATTCAAATACACAACAAAAATCCAAAAGAACTAAAACGTACGAGCAAAAATATACTATAAATATTTACTTTGCCAAATGATCAAAATGGTAAGTTGTATGAACAATGCATGAGCAAGAGATCTTTTTCGTATACTAAAACACTAAAATTTGTATCTGTACTCGTGCTCTGTAGGAAAAAGAGCCTACAAAGCAGGCATTCGTATGCCAGACCAGAACCTATAGATAGAGGCCGCATAGCAGGCAAATAATTCAGTTATTGCCGTAACTTGAAGCTGTCAAGACATATAGACTTTCGAAAAAAAAAAAATATAAAAGAAATATTTAAAAAATATATACATATATACACGAAGAAGTGTTTTTTTTATACAAAAATAAAAAATCTTGAAAAAGTAATTGAAGTAAAAGAATTGAAAAAAAAAATAATTCAAAGAACAGTGCAAAAAAAATATATATAAAGACTTATTTTGTGTGGAAAGCACAAAAGAAAAAGTTCAATACAACTAAAAAAAAAAAAAAAATTAAGTGCTGCAAAAATACACAATTCATTTTTGAGCCTGCAATTTCTAGAAAAACTAAAAATCTACAAAACATTTTTTATAAATTTTATTTGAATTCAATTTGAAAAAAAAAATTTTAAAAAATGACTAGCAAAATGGCTATTAATGCTAAGGTAAGGTTTATTTCTAATTTCCTTAAAAACAATTGCTAAAAATTAAAAATATTAAAAAAAAAATAATATAGAATTTTGTAGCTCAAAACTGTAAGACACAATTTTTTTAACTTTAAAGGATCTTCCTAAATAAAATTTCGACAAGTTCTTAAAAACAAATATTCGAAAATTTTAAAAAGTAGTCGTACATAATACTCCATATCTTGTTAACGGCTTAAGCTGCGAGAGTCATTGATGCCCCATTTTAAAGCTACTTAAATTGTGGTTTTAATAGTGCAACCAAATTATTAATTTCTAACATGCAGGAATACCACATAGGGATTTGGTAACGGTATAGAAGAATAACTTATAATTAACATACATTTTTTTTTTTTTTTAATTTTATAAAACCAGTTTCTTGAAATACAGTGTTTGAACCATGGATTTTCAAAAAAAAAATGAATTTTACCGTCAAGAAGTGAATTATTGTTATGAACCAGTAAAACCACGATTTAAGTACCTTTAAAAATGATGACTCCTATAGCTCAACTCGTCAAAAAGATATGGGCAATTATGTAGTTTTACAAAACTTTTATTTTTATGTTTTTCAATAAATTATTTCTTTTATGTTAATATTTTTTTCTACTATATTTAGTATCGTTTTTTAGATTTTTATCCATAACTTTGAATCCCGTAAGAACTTCACATATTACTTTAGCAACGACTTAGTGGAATAAATTAATTAATAAATTAATTTTTTGAAATACAGCGGTTTAAACCGCGGATTTTGAGAAAAATTCATTTTTTTACTTATATTATTTAAAGCGCGACAACAGTGGCTTTAAAATGAGTTATCAATGAATCACATAGCTTTAACCGTTATGAAGATATGGACGATTAAATACGACAAGTTTTGTTAAATTTTTCAATTTTTTTCATATTTTAAAACACGATATTTCCACAGCCGTTAGAGCTAACAACCCAAAACTTGTACGATAACATATTTATATGAAACTGGTTAAAATTGAAGGGGATAGAGGTCGAAAGTTACATATTTTTTGATTGTTTTATATGGAATGAGTCTATATATAATTTGCTCTCTGGCGATCCGTTTCATTTTCACTAAATCTTTTGTAGCGATTGTAGCTAGCGGTTTAATAAAAATTTGCAAAATCGACCAAAACTTATAAGTTTGTATTAAAATATTAAAAACATATCTTAAACGCGGACATACTTTTTTATTGACATTTATAAAAAAAAACCCGAAACTAAAGACCATAAACGTTGCTCCATTTCTTATCTGCTGGATTATTTAGCCGTTACTATTTGAATATATAAGATTTTGTTTAAATTTTTGTTGCCATAACAAATAGAAAAATGTATAATTGATATTGTTTTCTTATTTAGTTATCAATTCTTTTGTTTATAATAAGTTTTTATATAATATACATATATTTAATATAAACAAATTGCAACAACAAAAAACGGAGAAATGGAAAATCTAAAAAAAAAATAATTATTAATCAAGTTGAAATGGTACTGAACTTGAACTTGAAATCAAAATTTATAATATTATTATTTTTATCAAACACTTATTCAACATGTGTGCATATTTAATGCAATATATTTCTTAAAATTCATATTTTTGAACGAATTTATTAAGTATGACTTTTAATATCAAATATTGAAACGCCATAAATAATTTTGCTAAAGTTCAAGTTTATGTCATCCTAAATATGCATTTTTTTCCAGAGGCAAGGTTTAAATTCAAATTTATTTATTTTTTTAATCATTTTTTTTTTTTTTTTTTAATTTTGAGTCTAATTGACTTCTTCTAATTTAATTATTAATTTTATTATACATTTGTTGTCATGGAGTCAAATTTAATCTTAAATACTATAATTTTTATATTTTGAGAACGAAATTTTGAAAACCGTTGCTTTCAAAATTGATTTAAGCAACATATGATTTCCGGTCAAAATGAATTGAAATGTCTCATTAAGAGATCTACCTTTACCAATTTTTTGGAATTTTTTAAGAATAATTTGCTTATGGGTACTATTACGTACACACAGAGAAATAAAGTACCAACCGAATTGAAAAGTGTTTTTTACTGGTAACAACTAATAAATTTAGTTACTACAACGATATTTACATTCGATTTCTGAATATTTTGTGTGTTGCAACCAAAATTCAGAGAAAATAATCGAATTTTGTTGTAAAAACCAATGTTCAGTTATACCAACTGATTTCAGTCGTATTAACTGAATTTGAGTCGTAGTAACCGAATTTCAGTTGGCAAATAGCAACATTTTATCTGTGTGTAAAATTGTCCAATTTCAGGACACCCTAATTTGTATTAAAACTTAAAAAAAGTGTATGAGGGAAATTTTCTGAAACCCGCAAAAAAGTAATATGTTCCTTGATATTTTTTTTATGAATTTACCAGATATAATAATTATATACAAAAATGTAACTTTTGATATAATTTTACCACACTAAAACTCGAACACAATTATATTTAGATGTATCGGTTTACATACAACTTTATATGGTTATTATACAATTATATCTGGACAAAATTCGGATATAAATACATCTTATTTTTATATAATTGAATCTATTTGTATCAAATAAGATATAAACTGATACAATATAATGCAATGCTATTGGGCCATTTTTCGGATAAAATTGTACAGGATATTTATGTAATTGCATCAGATAAACCCCCTACCAATAAAAACAATTATATGGACCCATATTTCGGACAAAATTCAATAATATTACATAAAGCGTCACATAGAAACTGATATGACTACACTCAGGAGATTAAGAAGGTAGAAATGACTAAAAATTATAGTTGAAATGACTACAAAATGGTGTCAAAAAGGATATGACTGTATGACTAACCATGAGTGAAATGACTAACCATGTAGTAATTTTTAACTGCAATGGTAGTAAAAACGACTAACGAAGCGGTCCGAAACAACTAACTAACTAAATTAATATAATATTTTTTTATATCAAAATATAATTTGTAAATAGAAAAATGAAAAAATTTTTACTAAAAAACTATTTTATACTAAAAATTAGTACAAGAACTGTTAATTTGTATAAACAAAGTTTTTTTTTTTTAATTTTTCTACAAACTTTTTTATTTGAGTGTAGTAAATAAGCAATTAAGAGTGTATTAAATAATACAAACTTCATTCATACAAGAAATATTGACCTTAGAGAAAACCACTAAAGCAAAAATATTTTTTAATACAAAACTAATAAACAAAATCTCAAAGTAAAGGCGTCAAAGGTACTAAAACATATGGGAGGGGTGTAGAAACAAAAAGTGCTGTAAATACTTGTAAACAAATGAGAAGAAAACAACAAAATAAAGATAAAATAAAGGAAAGAAATCACAATGCAATTGCAATAACATCTGAAGTAGACATGAGTTGTACTTTCCCAATATTAAAACAACCCCAACATGACAACAGAAAATTTTAAAATTCCTATAATAAATTCTACTACCTGAATTTTACTGACCCTCTTTGCTTTAACACACCACTAAAAATTATTTTATATTTAGTGTACATACGCACATTGAATTTTATGTTTATTTTTTTTTGTGTTTTTATAATTCTCATTGTGTTTATATTTGGTTTTATTAATATAGTTTAGTTTCTGCTGTGTATCATTAGCTTTGCGCAGAGGCGATATCGTAACCAATGAAGTTCTACTGAGGTGCGATTATTGCTAGTTGAAAACTTTAACCAATACCCCGCCATGGGGACGTGAAATACCGTCCACTACGGCAATTTTTGCAAGCCCGAGAGGGCTAATATATAATCAATTTCAAAACAAAAATTTAATATTTTTAAAATTAAAAATATACATTGACAATTAAAATGTGAACATTTTAAATTTAAAATATTGGCTGTGCTTTTTAATTTTGTTTTTGTCAATAAAAATTTTATTAAGACAAAAAATTTCAAATACCGTTAAAATGTAAATGGAATTTCAAAATAAAAATTGGAAAATTAGTAATTAAAAATGGAAATACTGACGAATTTTCTTTTTGTAATTAAAACGTTCATTAGAAACATTAAATTATTTATAAATAAAATTCCTTCTTCAGCATTGCTATCAATATTTTAAAAAGCAAAAGTTTTGCTTCATCTGTACCCTACAAAATTTAAAATAATGTCACACATATGAGGAATTTAAAAAATTTTTGAGACAAAATATTTTCAAAAAAATTTTTTCTTTGACATAACCATTTGTGTATGTGTTAGCTGATGTTAAAGCAAACTAAATCCAACCGCCTTAATTATTTATCTTAAACGGCGCAAAAATTATGGCAGGTTTAAGTTTAAATCAAATTAAAAATATAACCTGAAATTTATGATTTTTTCCCCTCTTATTATGCATACACTTGTATGCATATAGGTAACCCATTATAATTATTATTTACATAACGCTGCCAGTAATGCATAACTCATTACTTTTCGGACATTTAATATAAAAAGATAGAATTATAATATAAAATTTAATACTTCCAAACCTTCGAGTTTAGATTACTAGACTCACCATATGGTAAAGTGTGTTTTTGCTGGGATACTAAATAATTTTTTTGTCATATATTAGAACTTGCAAAGAAAACAGCGATTATTTGGGAAAACATACATTTTTTTAAAGTTTTGTGATCATATTAAATACTTTTAAATTCGCAAAATTTAAAATTTTATATGAAGACGCTTCTTGAGGTTAGGAAAATTTTGTTTGCTCCGTGAAATTTAAAGTCCTTAACATTGCTTTTTCGATTTTAGTATTAAGCTAACTAAAATTGTTTATTTGATGTATGTTTTGGCGGAATATATACAGCGCTAGGCATGGACAACAATTTATTATTTTGCATTTTATAAATATGAAAAAACTGCAATAGTTTAAAATCTAAAAATTTTAATTTCACTTGTAAACTACCATAAAAATTTTCACCAAGCAGCGAAAATGGAAATTACTTTTTTAGTGAATATATCTCCCAAGTCTAGTGACACCATTTTTTATTGGCTTAAATCTGAAAATTAAAAACAATGAGCAAAAAAAATTAAATGAAGGAAAAAAACCATGTAAATTTCAAGTCACGTATTAATTTTTCGATTTTTAAATGGCCATCAATTCTTTAGGTAAAAAATTTTCAACGTGAAACTTTGTATATCCTAGTTTTTAAACAAAATCTAGTTAACCCTGTAAATCGTTTCTCTCAATCCAGTTTTAACAGATGTGAAAATTCTTTGAAATTACTTATATACATTTAAAACATTTGTTTGCTTTTATTTACAACAAAAACAAAATATTAAAAAATAAAATTAAAATTTGGACAAAAAAAAAATGTAAACAATATTTGAAAATATTAAAACAAAATTAAAAATTATAAAATAAAAATAAATAAAAACTTCAAGTTTAAAACGAAATGTTAATGAACACCCATAATATATACATTTAAAACATTTGTTTGCTTTTATTTACAACAAAAACAAAATATTAAAAAATAAAATTAAAATTTGGACAAAAAAAAATGTAAACAATATTTGAAAATATTAAAACAAAATTAAAAATTATAAAACAAAAATAAGTAAAAACTTCAAGTTTAAAACGAAATGTTAATGAACACCCATAATAAAACATGCATTAAAATACGAAATTTAATTTTTGTTTTTTGTTATGGTATGAATTTAAAAAAAAATAGTCGAAAATTTTCTTTCAAATACAGTGCACTCGCGAAAATATGCACACCCTAATATATGAACATCCCAATATATGAACATTTTTTTTCTTCCATTGACTACTCTAAAATATGAACTTAGTGCCATAGCTTTAAAATATGAACAGCATATTTTTGTATTTTTAACGTATTTTTCGCAAAATAACTTTTAAATTTTGTTTCTTTTTCAAAAATTAATTGTTGTTTTTAATCCAATAAACAATAAATAAAAAATTTAACATAACAAACTTTTATTTTTATTGGAAAAACGTTTTCAAAGGTAAAGTAGATGCCATTCGCAAATATGAACAATCTTGCAAAAGTGAACTGGCTTGGTTTTAATTAGTTCATATTATCGCGAGTGCACTGTACTTTTAAAATATGGTTTAAATTTTATAAATATAATGTATTTATTAAATGTCATGCAAATTAAAAAAGGAAAATAGGCGCTTAAAATTTGCAGCAAAAAAATCGAAATATGCACAAAGACCCAAATAATATGCACTAAAAATTAAAAAATATGGACTTAAAATCAAAAAAAAAAAAAATTATGCACGTACAATTTTTGGATTGTCAAATATCGATTTATTACTCGATATAATTGGTTTTAAAAATGAAATTCAATATAAATGTCTAACAAACGACAATTAGATGCTATGTTTAGGGTTACAAATGTTTTATTTTGTTAGTTTTTAATTAAAACTTAATTTTAATTATTTCAAAATATGCAAATAAATTGAAAATATGCAAAATATGGAACAAAAATGCCAAAATATGCATTTATATCAAAATATCCAAAAATATGCACTTATGTACGTATAGCAGAATATGCAACAACAAATCGATGGCATTTCTATGCAAATTCTTTGATTCGAAAAAGTATTTGTTCAAAATAGATTTTGGGCTACTGACTACAAACATGCATTTGCATGAAATTACTTGCCCTAATAATATGCCTTCACCGTAAGACATTTAACACTTATTTGCGGCAAATTTTTTTTTTATTCGATTTCATTGAGAATTTATAATACAGTAAAACCAACTTGGGTACTGGAAATAAATTTGTAATATAAAAATCGGAAATAAGGTATAATTCAAGCTAATGCAATTGTAAATTGTATTCTAACAATGGAAGTATAATTTGCCATGGGTCAAAACATGATTTCAATTTTGAAATAAACAAATGGTAATTTGAATTTAGCGAAAGAAAATTAATGTTTAATAATTTTTGCATTAATTAAAAAAACACTGCATAACATCAAAAAAATAATAAGGATTTGAGCATCAATTCTATATATTTCGGGCATGCAGATTTCAAAGGAGTACTTTATTCTTTGAAGTATGGTACAGTTTTTCCGCAAAATCATTTTAAAGTTTGGCGCATTTTCATGCTGTTTTTATGTACAATAATTTGCATATGCTATAAATCTGATTTCTTTCTGTTTAAATCTTAGGACAAGTATTAATTATTATGGTACATATATGATTCACAAAGCTTAAAATAAAACTCGCTGTCAAACGTTTTTTTATAATTTTTGCGGTTTTTGCGAATTCTATCGCTAAATAATTGAACGAGCCAATTAAATGTTCACGCAAGAGTCATTTAGAGGAGTTCTATTAGTAAGAAAAAAGTTCTTTTATCAAAGCGTTTTTTATGCAAAACTCACACGCTGAAAAAAAACGCCCTGCAGGAAATATAAATACTGTTAATATACTTTTGTTTGGAAAACATTTCCGTTTTCCATGTTTATAACATGTTTACTTGCAATTATAATAATGTTTGTAAACATATATATGACGTTTTTCACTTTTTCCAAACATATATATGTTTACAAACATTATTATAATTGCAAGTAAACATCACTGCAAATATATATATATATGTTTATTATAAGTGTGTTTGCACGTCCCAAACATAATTTCTAAACATTTTTAAATTGCAAACATAATTTGGTTTAGGTTTGAAAATTTGAATCATTGTAATAAATCATTATCTGCAAACATATTCAAAATGTCTTTTTTCTGCGTGCGCGATTTGTCAAAAATTTTACATGGCACCATAGCATTCCAGGATGATCCCAAAGTCCAGCTTCTAGTATGATGTGTAAATACATTTCAAAAGTATGTTTCCAAATTTTCAGTTAAAAATATTTATATTTGAAAAGGAATTCCTACACACAGAAAAAAATTTAGCTATTTGCCAACTGAAATTCGGTTACTACGACTCAAATTCGGTTATTACGAATTTCAAACAGTTGGCACAAATTTTTATTAGTTTTCAAAACAAAGTCCGGTTAATTCAACAGAATTTTAGTTGCAACACCCAACATTTTCAGAAATCGAATGTTAATATCGTTGTATTAACTGAATTTATAAGTAGTTACCATTGATATACACTTTTCAATTCGGTTGGCACTTTATTTCTCTGTGTGTAACAAAAACCTTCTTTTTGGCACATATTTGTTACAAAATAGGGTTTTTCGTATATAGACATTTTGGGACGATTTTCTGCACATATACTTTTCATTGGTATTCACATATCATACTAAAAGCTGTACTCAGGGTTCATCTCGGATAGCTTAGCTGCCATATACAATTTTTGACAAACTGCGCGTTTTGCATATAAGGCACCATATTAAAATTATTGTTGTGTGCCCCGGTAGGCTAGTTGGTAGCGTGCTGGCTTATTAGTGCGGGGGTCGTGGGTTCGATTCCCACCAGAGGGGGAATTATTTTATTATTAATTAATAAAATAAAATAATTGTTTTCTTGCTGAAACACCTCGTCCTAATAAGCTCTTTCTACTGCTTGACCATTTGTTAAGGTCAATTGCTAGTTTAGCGATAAAATTCGCTTGAAATGTAAAAAATGGAAAATAAGAAAAACACCTAAAAATCGGGTTTAATTTAAGTTTGTTTTAAATTTTTTAATTTAAATTTGTTTTAAATTTTGTTTTGGGGATTTACCAAAAATAAATACTCCACAAAAAGTTTTAAAAACAATCTGTAGACAAATTTAAAAGTTATGCGACACTTGCCTACAAAATGTTAGAGAGGTCAAGAAATAAGGACTAAAATATACTTTCCTAAAGGCTTGAGGTTCGCTGAATTCGAATTCAATCTACAGTTTTTTTTTTAAATAAGTTTTTCTGAAATCGGAAATATATTGCTTCCAAAGCATATACTCACTTTTTATGGAGTATTTTTTTGTCAATACCTAATTCTAGACCACCTGTGAGATTGATTGCATTTTAAAAACGTTATATGTAAAAAACTGAATTTAGTATATGTTCCAAATTTTAAAGTCATTGTGTGGAAAAACTGTACCATAGATCTAAAAATAAAGTATGCCATTGAAATCAGCATGCCTGAAATATATAGAATTAATGGTTATAAGCTCATTAATTTTTAAAAGTTATGATTTTGTCCTCCTGTGTAATTTAAAAAAAATTGAAAATATTTTTGAAAATTTCGTCAGAAAGTTATGATTTTGTCCTCCTGTGTAATTTAAAAAAATTTGAAAATATTTTTGAAAATTTCATCAGATTGTTTAGAACATTTGTGTGACTTGCAGTTTTATTAAAAATTTTGCAAATTCTTATTTGTATTTTTTTTAGAATTAAATTAAATGACTGCTCAATTTTTTGTGTAATCAGTTGGTTTAAAATTGGTTTACGATAATCGAAAACGTTTAAAAATATACCAGAAATATGTAAACTACAGTATATTAAAAAGATAATATTTGACCTTATTATATAAAAATGAAGTGTCATCGAAAAAAATTTATAATAAAAAACTTAAATGTCAAAATGTTATCAATGAAATTTATCAAAAACAAATAATATTACTAATAATAAACATCTGACGAAAATTACAAAAGTTTTACAGAAGATTTAAGTCACTTTTCAAAATATTTGTCAAAAAATAAAAGATTTGCTTGCTAAAATTAAGAAATCGACCCTCATAATGTTAAAACTGCTAGGTTAGCAATTAACAATATAAAGAAAAACTTGTAGCCAAAGTTTAATTTAAAATTAAATATGCTGAGATTGAATATGCTGAGATTTTTGATTGATTGAAAAACTTGTAGCCAAAGTTTAATTTAAAATTAAATATGCTGAGATTGACTAAACAAAATTGAATTCAAAAAAATGTGATAATTAACAAAACTTTTAAAGTCAATGTTCGTTTGAATTTTTACAAATAAATTAAAATTAAATTTTAAATGCGACGTAAAAACATAAATAATGTCATAAACTTCTAACACACCATGCAAAATATGATTTTAACTTAAATCACTGTTCGTTTTTTTAAATTATGTTCATAGTTTACATCATGTAAACATTATTATCGGTGTAAATTTCATTAAAAAGAAGTAGTTAATTAAAAATTAGTCAGAATACATCAAAACAGTGATCTACAATAACATATCGTTATACTTCACATTATGTCAACAATGTAAAAAATAAATGTTTGTAAGAAATTTTTTTGAAAAGCATTATTTCTTAATAAATGTAATTGTTTGCATAATGTAAAGAATTAAGCAAAATTTAAAAATTATGGAAACTTTACTTAGTAACATGTTTTGTCAACAAAATTTGAACTATAAAGCTATAGCAATTATTTACATGATGTCAACTTTAAAAAAAAAAATATATAAAAATGTTTCTCCAATACTGAGCCATAACGTAATCTTATTATTGTTTACATAGTGTCCAGTATGTAAATTTAAAGAAATTTTTATTAAAAACTATGGTTTTAAGGACGACTTTATTTAAATGGTACATTTTAAAAATATTTCATTCTTAATGAAATTCATATTCATTCTTAATTTCATAGTTTCCATCAAGCAACATTAATATTGGTTAAAATTTTATTAAATAGATTTAGTTTATTAAAAATTGGTCGAAATAAATATAAACATTGCTGTTTAAAAACATATTGGTATACTTTACATTATGTCAACAATGTAGAAAATAAATTTGTGTAAGAAATTTTAATAAAAAACACAAGGAATTTATATAAAAGCATTATTTCATAATAATTACAATTAAGTAAAATTTACAAATAGAGGAAACAAATGAATGTTGAACTAAACAACTATAGCAATTCTTTACATTTTGTCAACATTAAAAAATATGTATGTAAAAATATTTATATTATAAGTTTGCATTTCACGGTTTTAATTTAATTGTTTTAATGCTGTCAATAATGTAAAATCAAATTTTAATTAAATTTCATTATAAATCAAAGTTTTGGTTTCCATTTTAATAAAAAAAAAGATATACGTCATAAATTATATTGTTTATTTAATGTAAATAATTAAGTAAAATGTCTAAATGAAATAAAGTTCTCGTCAAAGCTTAGTTTATTAAAAGAGTGATGGAATTTACATTTGACCGAATTTAAACTTAATTGTTTACATGATGTAAACAATGTAAAAAATTAATATTTGTATTCACTATAATTGTAAATCAAATTTTGAGTCTCGATTTTTTTAAAACAACGCATTGGTAGTTTAATTCGTCAAAATAAAGTAAGTTCAGTTTAAAAACTTATTCTATTAAAAAAATGAAATTTATTTAGTTTCACGAGGTTTAAACATAATTGTTAGCATGATGTCGAAAATGATGAATGAATAATTGTGTGTACGATGTCAAAAAATATTTTTAGTTCAACTGTAAAAAAATTAAAATTCTTTATGAAATTTTATACAAATTTAGTTTAGAATTTCATGAAAAATATTTAATTCGTCATGTATTTAATTGCTTACATAATGTAAAATATTCAGTAAAAAGTTAAATAGTCACAAAAGATATATCATTTATTACTCACTGCTCGGTATTGAATTGTTTTCATGAGGTCAGCAATGTAAAAATTCTAATTTTCGTACAAATATTAATTTAGTCAAGATTTACAAATGATGGAAACAAATGAATGTAGAACTAAACAACTATAACAATTCTTTACATTTTGTCAACATTAAAAAATATGTATATAAAAATATTTATATTATAAATTTGCATTTCACGGTTTTAATTTAATTGTTGTCAGTAATGTAAAATCAAATTTTAATTAAATTTCATTGTAAATCAAAATTTTGGTTTCCATTTCAATAAAAAAAAATATATACGTAATAAATTATAATTGTTTATTTAATGTAAATAATTAAGTAAAATGTCTAAATGAAATAAAGTTCTCGTCAAACCTTAGTTTATTAAACCGAATTTACTTAATTGTTTACATGATTTGCATTCACTATAATTATAATTCAAATTTTGAGTCTCGATTTTTTTAAAACAACGCATTCGTCATAAATTCGGTAGTTTAGTACGTCAAAATAAAGTAAATTCAGTTTAAAATCTTAGTCTATTTAAAAAAACATGAAATTTATTAAGTTTCAAGAGGTTTAAACATAATTGTTTGCATGATGTCGAAAATGATGATGATGATGAAAAATTAATTGTGTGTACAATGTTAAAAAAGATTTTTAGTTCATTTAAAAAACTGTAAAAAAAATTAAAATTCTTTATGAAATTTTATACAAATTTATTTTAGAATTTCATGAAAAATATTTAATTCGTCATGTATTTAATTACATAATGTAAAATATCACAAAAGATATTTTATTTATTACACACTGCTCGGTATTGAATGGTTTACATAATTTTCGTACAAATATTAATTTAGTCAAGATTTGCATTTCCAATTACATGAAAATTAAAAATGTTATTAAAATTTTAAATGTTTACGTAATGTAAACAATTTTGTAAACATTTAAATTAGTAGAAACTTATTGAAAAATTATATTTTACTTAAAAATATGTAACTTTGCTCAAACATAAAATAGCACCGTAAAATTGCAAATAAAAATTTAACTTTTATATGAAATTCGCTTTAAAATCCTTATTTAACCCTAAAGAATCTATATAAATCACGAAAATCTCTCATTCTCTAAAGTAGTGTAAACAATGGTATAAATTAAATGTAAAATATTCAATTGTCTACACTGTACATTGAACTTTTTATATTGAGAATTTAATTAATGAATTGCAATTACAAAAACATGCAAATGAAAACAAAAGAGTTGGTAAAAATTATACAAAAAAAAAATGGGAACAACCTATAGAATAAATTTTAACAAAATATACTACATAATATCAACCGAAAAAAACGGAACAGCTTAAATTAAATTAAATTAAATTAAAAAAAAAAAAAGAATAACGTCATAATTCCAAAAAGAAACGCATTTTAAAATATTTTAAACTAATTTTAAATTTTATATCTTTAATTCCAGGATATATTCCGCAATCAACATCGATTAATACGTTTTATAGAACAATCTATACGGTTGTGTAGTAATCAATCTTTAAAAGCTGCCCAACAACAATCACAATTAGACACAGATTTTCAAATTAGTCAATCTATAACATCCCAATTATCAAATGCTGTACCTGAACCCATTATACATGATGCTGATGTTGGTCAACAATTTTCCGCTTCACAATTATCTGTTAGATTGGCCACACCACAACAGTTGCAACCTAAACCCGATAATGATGAAGAATTAGGATTTGGAAAATTATTTACCGATCATATGTTAAAAATATACTATCACAAAAGTTTAGGTGGTTGGCAAAAGCCCGAAATAACACCATTGGAGAATTTAGTTATGCATCCCGCCGCCAAAGTATTGCATTATGCTGTTGAGGTAAGTTGATGGAATAAAAAAAAAATATTTTTTACAAAAGTTATGAAAAAACTTAGGTAAATGCAGCAACAACTTAGAAACATCTCAACCCCTAAAGTTTGGTAAAATTATAAGAAAAAATATTCGTGGTTTCTTGTATCCAAACCTTGGTAAAACATTAGATTACAAAAAATAAAAATAGAAATGGTAAAATTCTCGTAAAATCTTAGTTTATTAAAACAGTAGTGGTATTTACGTTTTACCGGTTATAAATTCAATTGTTTACATGAAGCCAACAATGTAAAAATAATATTTTTTAATATCATTCTAAAACAGGATTTGAGTTTGCATAATGTGTTTGCATAATGTAAAGAATTATTTAATATGTTTAAATAAAGAAGATTACATTCTAAATCTCAGAAATTATGGAATTTACATTTCACCCCGTTATGATGTAAACAATGTAAAAAATTCATATTTTTTAAATTTCATTGTAAACTTTTTTTTGAGTTGCGATCGTGTTAGCAAACAAATTTGTTATAAATTCAATTGTTT
Source organism: Delia radicum (assembly GCA_021234595.1). Taxonomy (NCBI): domain Eukaryota; kingdom Metazoa; phylum Arthropoda; class Insecta; order Diptera; family Anthomyiidae; genus Delia; species Delia radicum. The sequence continues at coordinate 114,876,815 of CM037852.1, forward strand.
ACTTAATGTAAAGAATTAAGTAAAATGTCGAAAAAAGTGAATTCCTTTAAGATCTTAGTTTATTAAAAACTAATGTAATTTAATCACACGGGTTTTAATTAAATTGTTACTGTATTTTTACAAAAACTTAGTCAACATTTTTATTTTTATATTGGGAAGCATAACAAACTATTGAATGATTTAATTTTTTCAGTTCCAACGAATGTTAGGAATTTAAAATTAAAATCTGGGCTTGCTTAATAATCTTCAAAACAAATTTCGCATCTTGTTTTTGTACAATTATACAATAATATTTTTTCTTAAAAGTTCAACATCTTACGATACACTTGACGTACTGCAAACAACTTTGACGTAATTGTTGAGCTGTTACTAATCAAAACACGTGCAAATATGTTTGATTCCAAAATACTAGTTGCTAATCGCAAGATGATTTCAATATTTTTAATCAGATATTATATTGAATATTAATAGTTTCTAGTTGTTATGGACTCGTTATCAATTAATTAATATTTTCGAAATTTATAATTAACAGCTTGTTTACACCTTTTTCCAAATGTTGTTTACATAAAAAATTTCAAATTAATTGTAATTAATTAAAAACATTAAATTAATAAATATTTGTTTTTTAATTTTTCTAGCTTTTCGAGGGCATGAAAGCTTATCGTGGGGTCGATGGTAAAATTCGTGTCTTCCGTCCCAACATGAATATGAATCGTATGAATTTGTCTGCCAAACGTACCGGTTTACCCACATTTGAGGGTGAAGAATTTGTGAAATGTTTAGCCCGCCTGATATCAATTGATTCCGAATGGGTACCCCATACACAAACTGCCAGTTTATATATTAGGCCAACATTGATTGGTATTGATGTAAGTATTTTAAGAAATTTTTATCGAAAACACAGTAGAGGAAATTGTTAAAAAAAAATATATAGAATTTTATTGCAAATTACACTAAGCAACTCGAAAAATAAAACAAGTGTACCGATCGACCATTGATCATAAATATTTCGGTCATGCCGATTTTAATGGCGTACCCAGTTTTTTCACTTAAGAGCCAGTTTTTCATGCATAAAATTTTAAAATTAAAATATTTTATTTTAGTTTTTTTTATGGTAAATACACAAAAGACCTTCATTAGCATTCGGGTATCAAATTTGGTTAATAAATATTCAGCATTAACAAGTAAATCTGAGTTTTTTCTCAGTATCTACACTTAGAATTCTTTGTAGGTAAAGACCACTGCAAATGTAGTTAAAAACAAATGAAATTTCACTTCGAGAAATGACGACTTCATATCATTAAATTCAACTAACATTGTCATTTGTTTTTTAATGTTCAAAAAATTACTAACAATTGTAGTAAAAATGAACCACATGTTAGTAAAAAATAAACAAACATTTATTTTTTTTTAAACAACAAAAAACTACTGTAAAAAATTAATAGAAAATCATAAAACAGTCACATGATGTGGTTTGTTTTTTTAAATGAACTACAAGGTTAGTAAACAATTAAATTTGTTCCACAAATGACTGACATTTACATTAAAAATAAAGAAACTATATTACAACCTAAACAAATACATATTTTTAAAGCAGAAGTTCCCTCAATGTACTACATTTGGTCATTTTTGCACAATTTATCATCCCATTACGTAATCGATCAGATCATTTTTGTCCATAAGGACAACTATGAACAATTATTTCGTGTAAAAAGGGAAAATAAAGAAAGTGTGGTTCGTGGGAAAAACGCGAAATGTGCCTAAAATTTATATGACAGCATAGTGAATAAGGACGACCTATGAGTTCATATTTTAGTATAATATGTAAATTACTTAAAAAATTATGTGTACCAAAATTCAGCCAAAAAAGTTTATATTTCCGAAAGTTATTTTAACAAACACTCTCATTACAGTGAATGTATACACAATATTTTCAAATTTTATTTTAATTAGAGGAACGTTTTTCAAACTAAATTTGAAAATATTTTGTAGACATTCACTGTAATGAGAGTATTTGTTAAAATAACTTTCGCAAATATAAACTTTTTTTTGGCTGAATGTTGGTACACATAATTTCTTCCCATTAACCGGCACTTTATTATTTTCTTTCTTCTTTGCACGAAATAGTTGTACAGATTTGATTTTTTGCTTCTGCACAAAAATGATTTTATCGATTGCGATATGCAATGATAAATTGTGCAAAAATGGTTAAATATAGTAAAAACTGAGCAAAAACGCGAATTTACTTGTTACTGCTGCACATTTATTAAACAAATTTAATACGCGAATGTTAATGAAGATCTTTTATGTATTTACCAAAAAAAACTTATTTTAGTTTTCAAAATTGTATGTATAAGAAACTGTGTTAAAACATGCAAAACTCGAATGAAAATTTTGCGAAAAATCTGGAACATAAGTGAAAAAACTGGATACACCATTAAAATCAGCGTGGCTGAAATATTTAGGATCAATGGTCGGTGCTCTTGTTTTCGATTTTAAGGGTCCATTTTGTAGCTCTGTGTTATTAGAGCGTTTTGAGGTGCTTTAGCTCTACCCTTACACAGAGAGAATTTTGCTGAATACTGAAATTTTACAGTAAATTAAAGAAACTTTTCTTCACAAAATAGATTTTTGCTAAATTAATGAAAAGATTTATACTTTTTAAGAAACCAGTTTTTTAATGAAACTTCTTCATTGAGTGAATGACACTTTTAATAAGTAAACTAATATTTTTCAAAAATACCATTAAAACTTGCATTAATGTAATGAGAAGTATCAATTTCACTTACTTAATGCAAAAATTCATTAATATCATGTAGATAATTCTCTCAGTGTAACAGTTTTTGTGTATCGCGTATAAAAAATTTAATTTATTTTTTCTGATTTTTTTTTTAATTTTAGCCCACATTAGGTGTTGCTTCCTCCAATTCCGTCTTATTATACAGCATTCTCAGCCCTGTCGGTAGTTACTTTAAAAGTGATAGCAGTGGTGCTGTGTCCCTATTAGCTGATCCCGCATATACAAGGTAAATTTTATAAAATCTTTAAAATAGTTAAAAACTATTTTTAAATTTACATTTATTTATTTTATCACTTTTTAGAGCCTGGCCCGGTGGTGTAGGCAATCGTAAAATGGGTTCAAATTATGCTCCTACCATTAATGTACAGAAAGAGGCTGTTGCCAAAGGTTTACAACAAGTTTTATGGTTATATGGTGATGATCATCAATTAACCGAAGTAGGAACTATGAATATCTTTATGTTTTATGTAAATGAACAAGGAGGTAAGTTTAAAAAACATTTTTTTTTTAATTTCCATTATAAATAATTAAAGGAAATTTAAAATAAGTTTTGTCCAGAGATTTTAAAGGACACAAATATTGAACTGAATTGAATAGCAGTTTAGTTCATACCGAACTTAAATTAAATCAAACGGAATTTCTTGAATTTAGTTTAATTTTCCTTAAAACAAATAAAATAGTTTTTAAGTTTTTAAGTTACTAAACTTAAATGAGTTAATCTTGTTTTTAAGAAAAGTGTATAGTAGGTTTATAACTTTTAAATACAGATTTCAATACAGATGTCCGCTCCTGATAAGGAACCCACATGCAAAGTGTTAAGTTCCTACCCTCGGCGGTTTGACAAGGCCGGCCAAGGGGTAGACATTTTCTACCTTTTAGCCCTACTAAGCAACACATATACAAAATTCTAAGTTCCTCGCTTAAGTGGGTTGGCCTGGCCGCCAAGGGGACAGTTTTCCCTACGTTAGTTCGTATATTAACCACGTTCCTGGCAAGAAATCCAAAAAGTATGATATAAGTGAGCTAGTTCATATTCGAAGATACATATATTTTATTTTTTAATTTTTACCACCAAGGGGGGGCGGGCTTTAACCCTTTATGCCACTGCCCGATGGAATTTCCAAAATCCGCTCTAAACAGATATCTATTACTGATTAGAAACTCACGTATCAAAATTCAAGGTCCTCGCATCAACGCTTTCAAGTTCCTAGCTTCACCAAGGGGGAGACTTCTTCCCCCTATTAGCCCCTATATTACCACGTTTCTGGCATAATTCCAAAAAGAACCACACCAGGGAGTTGGGTCATATCCGAAAGAATACATATTGAAATTTTCAGTTTTGGTTTGTTCAGGCATCCAAGGGGAGGGAGCCATGTTCCCCTTATTGCCCCTCCCCGTAGGAATTCCCAAAAATCCCATCTTATCGGACGTCTACGCTGGCCCCATGGCTACGAGTCCCATGCCAAATTTCAAGTTGCTAGCTTCAGCGGTATAGTCTGGGCGATGTTGAGTCAGTCAGTCAGTAACGTTATTTTTTTATAAATATAGATAAAATGATTTAAAATTTGGATAACTTTTAAGTTCAGTCTGTTGGCAAAATTTTGTTTGTGTGTAGACTGTTTTGAAACCAATGAAAATAAATTTTACTTTCTTATCTTTACAGAAAAAGAATTAATAACACCTCCCTTAAATGGTTTAATATTACCGGGTATAACCAGAGATTCCATCTTAGCTTTAACCCGCCAATGGGGTAAATTCAAAGTTACCGAAGCTTCATTCACCATGCCGATGGTCGGCGAGCTATTAAATCAAGGAAGAGTAAGTTTTAAGATATAAGCCTTTAAAATCCAGAAAATGTATTAATTTAGTTTCTTTTTTCACGTTTTAGTTGCTGGAATTATTTGGCACTGGTACCGCCTGCGTTATAAGTCCCATTAATCGTATTCAATATATGGGTCAAGATTTATATATACCCACCATGGATCAAGAAAAACCTTTACATGAAACAATACGTCAAACATTAATGGACATTCAATATGGCAAAGTGGAACACCCTTGGTCTGTGGTTATTGATTAAAACTGGGTCTGGTTAAACTTTAAAATTAAGCCATATTCTTTTTTTAAGGAGAGAAAAGATTTTTTTTTGTTTAAAAAAACTTGTGTATTAGTAATATTAAAAATAGCTCGATTTATATTATAAGTTTTAGCTAAGAATCCTCTTCAAGCATATAAAAATAACAAAAACAAAGGCAGTTGTTTGATAAAATAATTATTAGTTTAAATTTTCTGATAACTAGGGAAATGGATATACTAAACGAAATGCTCGAATTTGAATATGCATTTAAAAATAAATAATAAATTAGTTGTAAGTTCTCGAAGAAACAACTGCCTTTTTTTATAAATTTAAGTTTCTAATTTAAAATACTTTTAAAATATTTATTAATTTTTTTTAAGTGTAAATATTTAAATTATGTTTTGTTATATTATTGTGGATTTTTATTTGAACAATTTTTTAATTCCTATCTATTACAATTTTAATTTATAAATACGTACATATAAATTTAGTTTTTTTTATACTCAGGGGCTATAATTTATATGTAAACTTATTTTTTGAAAAAATTGTGAAATTATTTCCTAACGTATCGGAACAAGTGCATTTATTAGTTATTAAGTTTATAATATAGATTTTCGATCATGATTATTTGTATTTTCGGTCTGAATTTTTGTTTTTTTTTTTAAATATTTAAAATATACCCATTCATTGCTGTAAGAAATATTGCTACTTCATATTTTGTTTCAAAATTAAAACTTTATTTAAAAATATTTGTTAAATTTATTACGAAGAATCTGTAAATTGGTTTTAAATATGAAAAGAAATGTATTCTTATTCAAAAGAATACGTAAATTGAAAATAAAATTCTATAATTGAAAATAAAATTTTCAACAGCAGTAAAAACAAAAAAAACAGGGTGTTTAAATTTAAAACTAATTAGGGAACTACAGAATGGGGTGTTTCAATGGAGTTTTTAAAATTTGTCGTTTAGTTTATATTTGTTATTATCGATATGTTCATAGTGTGCAAATAATAATAAGAACGTTTCATTGTGTATCCAATGCATTAAAATGTCATAACTGGAATACCGTTAAAATACCGAAAAAATAACTGTTAAAAACAGTAGTTTTTACAACTTATGTAGTCGTTTTATGTTCATTGTTTTGTTGCTCGTTTTTATGGTTTATGCATTAATTTAAGGTTAGTTGTGTTTGCCCGCTTCTATAGTTGTTTTTACTACCATTGTAGTTGTTGTATCAATAGTTACAAATTACTACATGGTTAGTAATTTTTGACTACATTTGTAGCCATTTTTACTGTAATTTACATAGTGTCCACACTAGATATTGACTTTAATATTTTTCTGTCAGCAAACTTCAAATTCAATCGCAGAGAGAATTATATTACGTGTGGACCACACATTACTGTTAATGTTAGTATCATAACTGATATCTAAATAGAGTTGTTATCAAAAATCTCTACACAACAATATTAGGATATGAGCTGTCAAAATACACACACACATACATAAAAGATTGTAAAAAAAAATAAATAAATGTTAAATGCCTAAAACTAAAAAAAAAACAAGAAGAAAAACTGTATTAAAAATTGTTTAACTGTTATAAATCAATTTAAAGTTATTTTTTAATCGCATAATTGAAAATTTAATGAATAAACGGACGTCTTTACTCAACGGCAGACAGAAAATTATGACAAGACATGATATAAATATGAATGCGTGTTCTCCACCCTAAACAATAATATGAACATAGATAATTTAATTCGTTATTCTGTTGGCGTTCTCGCACATATTATATTAAGGTTAATAACTAATGTGGACACTATGTTAATTTAATGAGTGTAATTTTAGATTCATTTAAAATTCGAATATTTTTAAGTTTTCAGAATCAGTTTTTTTCGGAAAAAATGTGAAAGTGTGGGTGGTTTCTACAGGATGAAGTCGTTAGAATCAACGAATATACAAATCTGATATTTTAAAAGAGAGATTTGAAGTTTTTTAGATTCTGGAGTAAGAGCTTGAAAAAATTTACTGAATATGTTGGGGCTCTTTTTATATTTAAAAAAATGGTTGGTGATAAAAAAAAATTTTAAAACCTGATTTTGGAATAAAAATGTTTTGTGTTTAAATGGAACAATTCCAAATTCGTCAAATGAACCAATTTCTTAAAATCTAAAAAATTTTGTAACAGACTCTAATCAAGTTTTAAAGATTTTATGTACAATATTCCACAAAATCTTTAAAGGGTTTACTAGCTTTAGATTTATTATTTTTAAAAAATTTTATTATTTTTTAATAGTTTGAACTTTTTTCTATATGCTATGAAAATTAGGGAGAAAAAATCGTAGAAATAAAAAAGTTACAGCTTTTTAAACCAGCTCCTTGCCCTATATTTTACATGAGCATTATTTACTTTAAATGCTTTTTTCTCAAAACAAGATATTGAAAATCGGATATCACTATGTAGCCTCAACGGGTGGTTTTTGTTTTGTAAATTACAAAAAAATTAAATCGCTAATATAGAGACATTTAATCTGAAATAATAAAGAACTTAATTACTACTTACATAGAGACATTTTTTAATTTTTGCCTAGCATTTTTTTTTTTTTTAAATAAAAAACAATGATTTTTTGGGTGTTTTTTTTTTAATTTTTAAGTTTACCCTCGTACCATTACACTGTGTGTAATTTTTTAAGTCATGGCAAAATAACCATATACGGACACCACTACGTGATAAAAGACTAAAAAAAAAAAGACCCGTGTCTCCCAATTTTTCCCAAAGTCATATTCTCTTTTGTTTATGGGCCGCCAAAGATTTGGGGCCTCGGTATCATGTTCGCAAAAAAGTGTTAATTTTCTCAGGCTCATATCTTGCAAACCGTTTATATGTTCTAGAAATTTGTTTATTGAGATCTTAGGTAAATTTTTGTAGTTGATTGTTTCCTTGAATTTTGAACAGTTTGCTACCTATGGTAACAAAAATCGAATTTTTTTAAGTTTTTTGCGATTTTGATCTGGAAGGTGAAGTTTTTTTGATTTTATATGTTCGCAATTTTTGTTCCATATGACAAGAGCTACAACTTTGCCATAGAGAGTAAATCGAAATTCTGAACGGTTTGCAAGATATGAGCCTGAGAAAATGATCATTTTATTGCGAAAATGATACCGAGGCCCCAAATCTTTGGCGACCCATAAACAAAAGAGGATATGACTTTGGGAAAAATTGGGAGACACGGGTCTTTTTTTTTTAGTCTTTTATCACGTAGTGGTGCCCGTATATGGTTATTTTTTTCGTGTTGCACTGTGTTATAATGCACATCAAAAATTTTGAAACCCGGCTACTTTAGGGACAAAAGAATTTATTCGTGTATGAAAAAAAATTTAAATGTTTTTCTCAGATTAGTACCTAGGGCTCCACGGCTTCACCCGATTTTGCCTTCAAAAAAGGGTATATAATGAAATGGTTACCAGGGTTGCCATGATAGTCGGAATTTTAAATTATTATTTTCAGAATAATATCTAGTATTGTGTTTTTATAACGCAAAAACAAGTTTTTGAATAAACCATTTATTTATTTATGTATAATTCCTTAAATATTGTCGTTTTTATTGATTTCTAAAGCTAGTAAAACCCTTAATGCAATTTTGCGAAAAAGCTGGCCTATAAGTGAAAAAACTGGGTACGCCATTAAAATCACAGTGGTCGAAGTAATTATGATTAATGGTCGGCACTCTTGTTTTATAACTTTCTTCCAACCTCCGTATATTTACAAAAACAAAGCAAAAATTAAGTATTTTAGCTAGGTTGAAACATGTATTTCGATCTGGCAAAAGATATTATAAGAACAAAAAGTTTTAGAAAAGCTAGAGCCTCCAGAATACTCGTGTTTTCGATTTAAGGGTACATTTTGTAGCGCTGTGTTATAAACGCATCATTAAAAATGGTGGTAAACTTTTTGAAATATTGTTTCATTCAAAAACATATTTTTTTGTATTAATTTTCAATTAAAAATCATGTTCACTTTATTCAAAAAATTTACTTAATAAAAACACTATTAACTTTTATTGCTTTTTTTCTTAAATTTTTATTAATAATTTTTATTATTAAAAAGAAAAAGAAAAAAAAAAGATTTTCTTTAAAACAAAAAAGTGTCTGAATTAAAAATTTTAAAATTAAAATAAAAATTACTCAAGATTTTAAATCTTACTTTTCGTTAATAGATATTAATAATTAATTAAATTAATAACGCTTTCTTATAATCTTTTTGATTTACTAAATTTAATTAATAAAATAACGAGTCTTAAAGACAAAATTTTGTTTAAATAAAAAAACAATTATTTTTTTTAAAGAAAGGTACATGACAATTACAATGCCGATTACTTAAATATAATTAACAATTACATATTTTCATTTTTTCGTTTATTGAGGTTTTGAATTTGATTTGTTGATTGTGTGATTTTGAAAAAAGTGGAATTTTTTAATTGCAGAACAATTAATTTTTTTTTTTTAATTTTTATAATGAGTTTTTCGTAAAATTTTTTGTTTGTGCTTAATTTGCGTTAAAGTGCACAAAATTTTCAGTTTTCTTTTAATCTTTTAATAAAATGTTTCTTAAAATTGTTGTTTGTTGAGCAAATTCTTTTTTAACAGTGAATAAAAATAAGAAAAAAATGGTTTGTTATTTTTTTGTTTTTGTTTGTTTTTTAAACAATTAATAAATTTGTTACCTAATTGTTTAACAAATAAATTTTAAATTATATTTTAATTGTGTGTGTTTTTTCTCTTCTTCTTAATTTTAAAATGGGGTTTACAATACTTTCATCAAGTGAGTATTATTTTGTGTTCTTTAAATTTTAATTTAATTATTTCTTTTAAAGAATTTATATTTTTTTCGGTTTTAATTAAATAACAAATTTTATTAGGGGTTTTAATTAATTTGTTTCGTTTAATTTTATTTATCATAGATTATATAATCAAATTTAACTATTTTTAATTTAATTTTTTTTTTTTTTGCTTTTTATTTTTCTATTAATATACTTTTGTTTCAGAATGCACTCCTTTGTTTTTATTTATTGACTATTTTGAAAACCTAAAGTATGAGTTTTTTTTTTTTTTTGTTCACTGAATCTCTAAATCATATAGATTTGTTATAATCTAAGTATATTTTATTAAAAATCACTCAATTTGGAATAAAAGTTAAAAAAAAAAATATTCAAATTCCGTTTTTCAAGTCTTTAATTAAACTATTATATTTAAGTTTTAATAAATGCTAAAATATGTTTACAGGAAGTTAAGGTAGTGCTATTCCATACATGAAAATTTGTTAACTATTTTGGATTACATGTAATGCTGTATGTAAGTGATGAACTGAACAAATGATTGATTTATGAGTATGTATTTTTTTTAATATCCTTAATCCTCTAATTTTCTGGTAAAAATGAAAATGAACTAATTTTTTATTTATGTCTATTACGGCAGTTTCAGCATTTTCACTTTATTGGATTTTTGTAACTCTTGAGGCGGAATATAAAAAGTTATGGTCCAAAAGATATTTAAGTATTTTTCCAGATTTTTTGTAAGGGTGTACTGCAGTGGACTATTTCAAAAATATAAAACAACTTTAAAAAATCTTTTGGCAAATCAGTTTTCATATTCCGCTTAAAGAGTTGCAAAAATCCGAAAGAGTGGAAATGCCGCAACCCCCTAGTGTATATTGATGTCATAACGTCATTCCAGAAGGCCTGGCCTATTGACGAAAATATGACTTTTTCAACTTCACCCCTTCCGATTTGCAAGAAACTTGGTATATGTAATATCCTACACTGATAGAATTTTCTGCATGGTATTAAAGAAATACAATGAATTTTTTCATCAAAAAGTCCCAAAAGTTCACTGAGTTAATGAAATATTTTTCATTAAATGAATTATAATTTAAAAAAAAATATTGTTTATCTGTTTCACATTTATTTTGATTTTATATTTTATTTTGTATATCGTCACATATAATGCAAAATGACGTATGATCAAAAAATCGAAAAGTTCCCTTACACGATCATGTTCATGAACCCTCACACTAAAAACATAATGAACGACTTTTCTAACAATTCCCCCAAGAATATCAACGTTATACAACCAAGACCCAGAAAAAACCTCCAGGCCATAGTTAAATCGGGACATAATCAGGGAATGAGCTAAACGATATCTTACATGTCTAGGTGTATATGGTTTTAAAGAGTATAATCTTCTTAAAGTAAAACAAACTTGATTGGAAATATGATTTATGTGATTGTCAAAATTTAAAGTTGAATCCAAAATAACACCGAGACATCTAAGAGAATCTAAATAGTCAATCACCTGTCCATTTATACATATTCTAGGATAAATACAATTTTGGTTCCGCAAATGAAAAGATAAAGCTTTAGTTTTAGAAGAATTAATCTCAAGACAATTGAGAGACATCCAATTGGATATGGAACCAAGATGGTTATTAATGTAAGTCTGAAAGTGGTCAATTTGACAGTAATCTGTAGAATACAATAGCAATATATCATCAGCAAATACATATGACATACAAAAATTATTGTCCTTAGGGAAAAACAATCATTTAAGTAAATAAGAAATAAAATGGGTCCCAGTACCCTGAGGCACATAAAATGGGTCCCAGTACCCTGAGGCACACCAGAGGTAACCCTGAGGCACACCAGAGGTAACTGCACCTATAGCAGAATTCGAACCACATAGTGAAACAAACTGAGATCGTTCCAACAGATCTAGAAAAATTAAAATGTTCCTGAAGCTTGGCTATAAGAATATTATGGTTGATTCGATCAAACGCTTTCGTTAAATAAAGAGAAACCATAGTACAATGTTCATGATTATCGAGCTTTCTCCTTATAGTGTCAGTAAGAGAGAGAAGCAATGACGTCGTATTTCTATTTTTCCTAAATGCATATTGATTAGGATGAATAAGTGAAAAATTTTCGCAATGAGACAAAATTTGCGTTTTCATTATAATCTCAACAATTTTTGACATTGCAGGTAAAATCGTAATTGGTCTCAAATTATCAATATCATGATGATCACTCTTCAAAATTGGCACCACACGACCCAACTTCCATGCAGCCGGAAATTTAGACGTCGTAAATATACAATTTACAAAATGAAGAAGCAATCTAGATATATACGGAAAAATTAATTTTATGAATTTAATGGGAATTTTATCATATCCGGTCGCATTGGATTTAATGGAGTTGATGGCTAGTACAAGATCATATTCCGTTACAGGATTAAAAGAAAATGAATTAGGGTCGTCAATAAAATTGTCAAAATTAATCTCGCCTAAATGATTAGTGTTCAGATTATTCAAAAATCTAGCAGCTATATTATCTACATCAGAACCATCTAATTCAGAATTCTCACGACCAACACAACCCAGTCCGCGAATCCTTCTCCACATTTGAGTATTATCAACATCAGTAAAAAGATTTCTCCCATACTCCCTACGAGCTTTCCTAATGATAGATTTAGTTTTGTTCCTCAGTCTGCAATAAAATCTCCAGTTAGCTTCAGAATTATCCCTAAGGTAAGCTCCATATGCTCGATCCCTAGCTGATCTGGACTCGGAAATAGCCCTAGAATTCATCCAGTTAGAATCGTTGGATTTAATTCTAATCCTAGACACTGGAACACAATTATGGAGTCCATCTACTAATTCATTTATCGACAAAAGTTGAAAATCAATATCACTATTAGAGTAAATAGGTGAAGAATTAAAACAGTTAAGATATTCAAAAAATTCATCATAATTTATCCGTTTATAATCTCTGAATTCGATCCAATCATCACGTGTTTGAGAGTAGAATTTAATAGAAAGTATGATATGTACTTAGTATGTTATGTACAAGTATTAAAATAAGTTCAATGAATTGTCCTTTTTAGTTTAAACAATTACTTTTTATTTAAAAAATAAAACAATTTATAAAAAAAAGGAATTACACAAGAAAAACATGTTATTTTTATTGAGAATTCACTAAAATTTTAAAATTATTTTATATTTTTAATGTTTGTTTCACTTTATGTTAAACAATATTCTTGATGATACGTCATTTTGGTTTCACAAAACAGAAAAACAAAAAACGTAAATGACATAACTTGAAAAATACATCCAAAAACTATTTTTTTTTTCTTATGAAATATATCTGTCGTTGTTTTTCAATATGATGATGTAAGAAAAATTTTTTATGTCTCAAATACTTTTAATTTTAAATAGTTTTTTGCTTCTCCTGAAAACCTATGAAAACTGATGATACGTCATTTTGCATTATAGGTGACGATATATTTATTTATTTTATTTTTCCGCCTTTTTTACATCTTCCTGAACACGACTTGAACCCGCAACCACCAACATGTAAAAAGTATCGCGCTTTCTATTGACCTAAATCACAAAAACAAAATTATGTGCATTTTTAGACTTTTGTACACACAGAAAAATAAAGTGTCAACCGAATTGAAAAGTGTAATTTGGTGGCTACAACAAATTAATTTGGTTAGCACAACTATATTTAAATGTAATTTCTGAACATTTTTTGTGTTGCAACAAAAATTCTGTTGAATTAACACCCATTAGTCAGTTTGCACGACCGACTAATGCGGGCCGTGCAAACCGATTTCATTTGAAGTAACCGAATATTAGTTAGCAAATTGCTAAATTTTTTTTTGTGTGTACTAAAATATTTTTTTCCAATAGTTGAAGCACCTACTGTGTAAATCTGATGGAACTAAATATCTGGTGTATAAAAAAAAATTATATAAAAAATAGACATTGGCTACTTTAACCACGGTTTTCTCAAAATTGGGATGTGATGGAATAATTTGGATGCCGGATTCGGTATCAGGGAATCTAAAACGATATAAATCACACATCGGCATTCAAAATAACGAAGCTTGTCGAGGTTTGTTATTTTTTTTTTCAAATTTGATGGTTTTTTTAGGTTTTGGAAATTTGTGTTGATCGTAGTAATATCGGAAAAGTCGTTTTTATAAAGAACATACAACATTCTCCAACTTGAATTTTCTTATATGTTTTAGACGACATATTGATCAATCTGCAAACAAAAATTTAAGAAAAAAGAAAGGTGCATTTGAGATATTCGCGAATCAAGGATATTTTTTTATCGTTTTTTAAAAGCGTATACATCGAAGCTTCACATGTATCAGAGAAGACAAATGTAATGTAATGAGATATTATTTTTTAACCATTTAAACAGTATGTATTTTTATAAATTTAAAAAAAAAAATACCAACTTTAAGCAGTGATACAACGTGAACGACAGAGAATTTAAACAAAATAAAGAAATTGTTTTGTCATACTAATAAGGAGACTACATATACCAAGTTACATGCAAATCGGAAGGGGTCGCGCTAATGTCTACAAACGTTGCTTATAAAACGACTTGATATTCTTTTCTTTTTTTTTTTGTAATTTTTACAAATGATTTTAGAAATAACAAATTACTCGAGTGGAAACGTAACGTAAGTAGTTTATGAAACGTTATATGCAGTTATAAACAGAAAATGACAGATAACGTTACCGCCACTATCAGGTGCGGATTCAGAGGATGCATCACATTTCCTAATTGTAAGTGAACCAAATTTACTGGAAGATATGAGTGAAAATTTAAAATTTGTTATACACTGATAATAACCCATGCATAAAAATACCAATAAATGTCAAAATAACAAAAACATTTCTAAAATAAACCAATATTTGTTCATTTTACGAAAGTTTTAGTTGTTTTGACATTATTTTCGTATTTTTAGCATGGATTATTGTTATGAGTGTAGGTAAGGGTAACGCTATTTTATTATGTTTTATTTCGGTGACGGTATTTTAGCGATCACGATATTTAAGTTATTTTGGTAACGGTTTCTTTAACGATAACGATATTTTAGTTATTTCGGTAACGGTATTTCAGTTATTATGGTAACGATATTTCAGGTAACGCTATTTTAGTTATTTCGGTAACGGTATTTTAAGTATAACGGTAATATCAATGCATACCGATATTTTTAACCCTATCATGCTTGCATTCTAATGTCTAGCTTGTATATGATCAAACTATGAAAACATATGTATCTAAATAAATAAATATGTATGTATCTATTTACAGCGACTATATTTTCTAATCTTGTCACTTCACTTCGACCCTACCAAAAATATTTGGAACTAAAAACAAAAACTTTGACATAATTTAGCATACAAAAATCTAGGTGAAAAATGTAAAATATTGTTAGTGGCTTTTAAAGCCCTACCTGTTGGAATTTATCTGAAAAAAATTTCGGTGTCCGACCGAGAAGTTCGGTTAGAAAATGTTTCTTGTCTGTATTCGTTATTTTAAAGCCTTATGGACAAATTATACCAAACTTAACTTCCGCTTTTTTCTTAAATTTTTTTTTCCTCAAAATCTTATTAAAACGACTCTACAAATACGTTTTCTATATCGAAATTTGCCCACATCTTTGGACTATAGGTCTATTGTATAATAATTGTTATCGGTATGTAAAATTGAAAAATGTTGTTTGGATTCCATTTGGTATTACACAATCTCCTAACACTAGAGAGATAAATTTAAGAAGTACTAAATTGCATGGATTCGATGCAGTTATCGGCAGGGGTAACGCTATTTTCATTTCTTTCGGTAACGATATTTTAGGGGTAACGATATTTCAGTTATTTCGGTAACGGTTTTTTAGTGTTAATGTTATTTTTCTTATTTCGGTAACGGCATTTTAGCGTTAACGTTATTTTAAGGATATCGGTTTTTCGGTTATTTCGGTAACGGCATTTTAGGTGTAACGTTATTTTAATTACAGTGGAGTACGGTTATGACGAAATCGTGGGGACCGGACGATTTAGTTCGCTATAAGCGAGGTAAAAATTTTCCAAAAAATTATTAAAACTTCAGAATTTTTTCTTTAATTCTCCTAATTTTAAAATTTTTGTTTGTAATTATGGAACATTTCTTTCATTAAATTACGTTTCATTCTGTTTTTAATTCCTTTAAGTAAATTTGTAATTAAAAAGCTAAAAGTTTTAAGATTTGAAGCATTTTACAATCTCGATTTTTTATGTGTTCGTTATAAGCGTAAAAATTTGCGGTATTATAAGAATAACACTATTTCAATTATTTTGAAAACGGTATTTTAGTTATAACAGTATTTTCGTTATTTCGGTAACGGTATTTTAAGGATAGTGGTATTTTAGTTATATCAGTAACGGTATTTTACGGATAACGGTATTTTCATTATTTCGGAAACGGTATTTAAGGGAAAACGATAGGGGTTTGAATCGATAACGGTATTTTAGCGGTATTGCCTGCCATCCCTGCTAAATTGGCGTGCCATCACCTAACAAATAAATACATGGTAGTCGAAAATAGATACCAATTACGTTTAGAAATTTTTGGTGTTTTTTTATACCGGGCAGTGACGTCTCTCATGGAATATGGAGGTATGTTTTGTTAACGTACCCTTAACAGATAGAGATTAGAGATAAAGATTTTATGGATCAAATGAAATTTAATTAGTTTTAAAAAGCACCATGTTAAAAAACACCATGTTAACGTAAATTTCAAATATAATCTCCAAAATAAATTATAATTTTTAAATATCGCGTAAACTGCGATTTCAAGTCAAAAAGTAAATTTTTTGTAACACAACCAAATTTGACAAAGATATTTTAAAAAGCACAATATAAGTGAATAAATTTCCATGAAAAGCTAAAACAATATTTTTTTTATTTCGAAATCAATAAAAAACAGTAATTTTGAAAATTTTTAGAAGTTTTTGAGCATTTTCAGGAAATGATGCTAACAAATGGATTTGACGAGCATAAGTAGTGTTTTATAATAGTACGAAATCCTATTAATGTGACATAAAATTTAAAAATTGTATTTTTTGAGATGAAAATGTTGGCGGCGGTGGCTCAAGGCAATTTATCAGTCGGCGGCGGCAGATAATAGACTGAAGGTTGAATT
Source organism: Delia radicum (assembly GCA_021234595.1). NCBI lineage: Eukaryota > Metazoa > Arthropoda > Insecta > Diptera > Anthomyiidae > Delia > Delia radicum. Next base: position 114,893,722 of record CM037852.1, read on the forward strand.
TCATAAGCATTTTGTATTTTACAGCAGGCATAATATCAATGTCGGCATGTCTAATGTCACCTATGTCGCCGCAAAACAACATTTATTCTGAATACTATTGTGTTGATAGTAGCTGGTGTTTAAAACTTTTAATTTAAATCAAGTTTCTTATAAATAAATTAATAAGAGTTAATTTTTTATAAAATTTCCAACTTTGTCACGTCACCTGGCAAATATTTTGTTTTTGAGTAGTTAACTATTGATTTTTAAAATTATATATTTTTCACGTAGATGACATCCTTAGCTAATAAGAGAAAGGAAAACGTATGACGGTATAGAGGAAAATTAAAAACAGACCCACTTAAGTCACAAAAAAAAATTTGATTAGTCTACTAAAAATACAGGCCATCAAATTCTGAAATCGTCAAGACTCTGGGGCTAGAGTATACTTTTCTAAAGGTTTCATATGCGTTGTTTAGAAAAACTCGGTTTTCGCTATATTCGGGGCGTTATAATATCGCGAATTGAGCTTTATTCAAAAACATTTTTATGTTATCTGAAATTCCTATCTGTTCGGATTTAGCACATATCAAACCTTTTGAAAAGTACACTCACAAGAACTTTTCCATAAAAAATCAACAGTTGTTTAAAAGTTTAATCGGTAAAGTTGTTTCAATAGAATATACAGTTAAATTACCAAAGAAATATATTTTTTAACGTTCTGTCTGTTATTCAACAAAAAAAAATAAACAAAAAAACGGACTTTCCGTAATAGTTAAAGTATTCAGTTAAAATTTTCTTTTTAAAACAAAAAGTTGTTATATTATATTGAGTATTGAAATGAACGAAAACAATCTATTGTTTTTATGGATTTTGTCAATTAATATTCAACAGTTGAAAATAAACTAAAAAAATACAATTGTTTTAAACAAAAAGTAAGTGGTCCTGTTTTTAACTGATTTTCAGTTAATTTAATGTGTATATTCAGTAGTCTTTACGGAAAAAATATTGTGAGTGTATACTCTAGTATCAGGGTTGGAAAACTTGTTGTCCTGTGTAATTGAAGTTATTTAATTTTAATGCTATCCATCTCAAAAACAAATTAAAAATAAAATTTACAATATTTTTGAATTTTATAAGTAAAAAAAAATTCTTTTTTTTTATAACTAATTGCTAGCATATTTCAAATAGGATATTAATGTCACATCACACTACGTAACGTCACGTGTCACACTATGGGTTGTAAAAGCCAATCAAAAAAAGTTTTATTAATTCAGCTAATTGTACAAAAAACTTAAAATATTGCAAATCATATTGAAAAAAGTTTTATCAAAAAATTCTAGCTCAATTCGCAGAGTTTTGCGATTTTGTAAAAGACGAAAACCCCAACTTATATTTTTTTCACAGCACGTTACCCTCTTTAAATGATTATATTTAAGGACCAAGCACTTTGATTGTTTTCTAAATTTTGCTTAATATAGAGTTTCTAAAGTTTTACTCAAAAATATAAAAAAGTCAAAACAAAATCTATTTTTCCTTGTTTTTCACCTCATTGACCTGTAGGACTGCTAACGTATGTGCCTATGGAAATGCCCATATGACTAATATTTGTTTAAATTTTTACCAGAAAAGTTATTATAATCTCGAGAAAAGTGATTATAGTTATAATGATAAAATGATTGTTTTTGTGATGAATGAATTCAACTACAACAGTATTATACAGTTTTTTTTTTTTTCAATTTCAGTTTATATCAAAAGAATATGTTCTTAAATATTAGTAACAGGATTTTGTTGTTGTTTGAGTGTACTTAATACGAATTATTTGTAAACTAAAAAATATAAAAAAAAATCTAGAAAAAAAGTTGCCTGAAAGATATTTTTAAATATCTAATACCTAGTTTACACGGGGCTTAAAATCTTACGATCGAAATCTAGTAAAAACTGAAACCTTAAAAATCACAAATTTTCATTAGAAAGCCACCATTATTACAAAGCCAAATGTAACTTTTCCGTGTATTTTTAAATTTCTATTAAAATAATGTGAAAAAATTTCACGCAAGTGAAAAATAATTTTTTGTACATGGAGTTTGACTGATTTTTTCGCAAAAGTTCGATTAAATGGCATACAGTTTAACCCTTAAGTGCTCAACAGCGTCGATTTTAATGAAATTGTGTATTTATGGTGTGAACTGATAAATAAACAAAAAACGGCGTACCACGATTTATAAAATAATTATTTTACGGTTTTTATAACCGAAAAAACTAAAATGGCACACATTTTGGATTACCCCTTACACAAACATAAAATTATATAGGGACAAAAAATATATATTATTTTATTTAAACTTTCTGAAATTATTTTTGCCTTTTTTCAAAATCATAAAAAGCGCGTTTTTAAGTTTTTAATTGAATTCGAACTTTTTAATTTTTTTACTTTGGGGATTATTTAAAGAAGCAATTCTAAATATTTATTTAAAAATGTATTTTATTAAAGAGCGCTTGAGTTTTCTTAACACACTAGTGGAATTTTCATTTCAATTATGCTCAAAAGCCGTAGGAATTGTATATGGTGTATCTTAAAAGGTACAGTGAGCATTTAAGGGTCAAGTTTGTCAGTTAAAAATACTTTGTATTAGTGCATTAAAGTGTTGTAAAACGTCAGTATAACAAAACATAAAATTTGCACACACGGTAAATACAAATTGTATCAAGTTTAAAATCTGGATTAACAGTTAACGTATCAGATTATAATATAGGTTAATAGACTTTCAACACTTTATTCAGTTTTTACTAAATTAAAGTTTATGTAAAAAAAAAAGAGAGACTAGCAGCAAAAAAATATTTTTAATTAAAAATTTGTATTGTAAGTAAATAAATGCTATCACATAATACTAAAATAAAAAAAATGCAAATCAACCAAAAAAATGTAAAGAAATTTATATTTCATTCAAGTTACACTACTCAACAATTTTAAATTTTTTCAAAAACTGTCCTTGAAATACATATTTTTTACAAGACTCAGGTACGCTGAATCCAAATCTGTCAAAAAAGTTTTCTCATTTGAAGTTTTTCAAATATAACAGTTTTTATATTTCAATAATTTACCCCATTTTTTTTTTTTTAATTTGCTTAATTTTCCGAAATCTAACCGCAAAACAAACACAGTCATGATTGTACTCAAATGAAAGAAAATTTTGAGTATATTTATACAGTGCGCGAAAGAACCAAAGCATACAAAATGAAAATTTATTTATATCCTTTCGCGATAATATTACAAATTTTCAAATATTTTACAACTGCACTGTAATAAAGAGGCAATAGCCACATAAATAAATTGTATATGATGACTGGCAAAATTGTTATCCGTGGATTTTTCAAAAAACTTTCTCTGTAAAACGAAAAACCCAAAGCATGCAGGTTAGGCGGTTCTTATATTTAAAAACTAAGAATATTTTAGGGAAAAAAACTGTGTTAGATTAAGATTTATGAAGAACAAAATTCTCAAATTTTTCCAAAATTTTCGAAAAAATTGATGGGACTTTGAAAATTTTCAAAATTTTTAAAAAGGTCATATTTTCAGAAACATTTTTTTTTAAAAACTTCAAAAAATTAATATAAATTTTTTTTTAAATTATATTTAACACCGACAACTCAGGTAAAAAATATTAACACATATTTTACTTTTTCTTCTTTTTTATGTTTCTTACTCTTGTACACTACATGTGTAAAATTTAAAAAGTAAAATTTTTGCTGAAGATTTTCTTTTACAGCGATTTACGCAGTAACCACCCTGAATTAACATTGATCTTTAAATTTAATTAAATATTTTGATTTTCCTAAGAAAAAGAAGCTTTTACTATCGAAAAATTAATAAATATTTATTTTGAAAATCCCGGGAGTTCCCGGTAAAGTTAAAAAAAAAAATCGATTTCTGGGAGTTGAAAAAAGTCGGGGATTTGAAAACCCTAATATAAATGCAAAAATGCACTCTACATACTTTTTGAGCCCTAAGGCTGAAATAAATATTTGAGCATGCAGTAAATGTAGTCTGACATTCAAGAAAATACTCAAGACTAGCAAAACAGCTGCTTTGTTTACAAACAAAGCAAACTGTGAGAAAGGCTGTAAGAAATACGAAATTTATCGAGTAAAATCAAATGTATTCATATAAATATTTAATACCTGTAAGAGTGTTTACAACGAGGCCAATACATTTTACCATCAAAGCATTACATTTATCGCATTAAAAAGTCATCTTAACATATCATCTTTATATGCATTAGACAGAAGATTGGCCTTTCCCATTATTATTAATTAAAATTAGTTAAAATTATATTTTTTTGCATAAATAAGCTTGAATATGAGTATTAAAAAAGTTGTATGTACAATAAATCGAAATTTGATAACCACAAAATAGTCTTTAACAAACAAAATCTATTAACTCATTTCGATGAAGTGTTCTACACAGTATTTAAAAAAAAAAAAAAACAACCTTAAACTAATTTAACATCTTCACTACAAGCGTGAATGAAAAACTTGTGGAAAATTGTTGTTCAGAAACAATAAGTTTAGCCAAAAATTATTTCTCTTACCAAGATATAGCCACAATCAAAAATTACACTTTTTTGGTGATTTTACTTAAGAAGATATGGCGATTTTCGTTTTTCGAAAAACACGAAATTGAGCGAAAACGCAACTTAAATCTTATATATATTGATCAAACTAAAAGGCTTTAATACTACTACTAAATATAATCGTTCAGCCAAATTTCATAAAAATACTTTACGTCAAGTTAAGACTATGCCCCTTAGAGGTATCCTAAGAGAATTCAGTATGTAATTTGACCAAAATAAGAGATTTTTTCAGTTTCAATCTTAATTTGTGTTTACTATCAACGATTTCCAGTCAACATAAATATGTTTTTAAGCTTTTTGAAAATTGTGTTGATTTTTCAATATTTATTTTTTGAAATATTTCAAAATTTTAACTTTCACACTTTCTCGCTTCCAAACCGTGCACTGCACACAAAAAATTACTTCACAAAATAGTTTGTAAATTAAGTTTTTTATTGAAATAGCTAAATTTCGTATTCTAAAACACTCATTTGGCGCATTTATGGGCAATTTAAAACACCCCGCCTGGAGCCGGTCTTAACGGTTAGAGGTTAGAGGTTTAAGAAAATTACAATCAAATGTCACTTTTCGCTACATTTTCATCTGTTAAATTGATTTGAAAAATAAATTTTTTATATGGAGTTTAATAGATATTTTCGCAAAAGTACGAACAAAATACTGGACTAAACACCGAAGTTATCGGTGAAGAAATGTAGCACGAAATGCAATTACTAAACTATTTTATGGTCAACTTAAGGTCATTTATATAACCTTTTAAACAAATTTAAAAAAATTGTCTGGTCCTTTTTAATCAAAAAAAAATAATGCCTTTCTACGCTTTTCATAATTTTTGTTGCGCTTTTTTCTCTCCTAAAATTGTGATAAGCTAACAACAAATTAATTTTTCACAATTTGTCAAATAGGTTTTAAGATTTTAGCACATTAAGTTACTAAAAATGCAACTACTATTTGTCCCGTTAAAAATGAATTTGAAATAAAGAAAAAATAATTTTCCAGATTTGGATTCTGCAAACATGGGTCTATTAAAATATATGTGTTTCAACGCCAGTTTTTTTTTATTGCCGTTGAGTAGTGTTATCAAAAAATAAAAATAAAATGAAAACTGATATTGAAAAATGTCTTATGCTAATTTTTGTGTTTTCTTTTAAAATTATCTTAAGCTTTAAATAATTGTGGAAATTCATTGGCAATTTCTCTTACTAATTGTTGATCAGAGGCACTACATTCAGTTTCCTCACAAAATATGCGTGTGAAAATTTTCATAAAATCTTGTTTGCGATGTTGATGCTCCTGATAATTGGTGTTACGTAATATGCGACGACATAATTCCAAATAACAACGTCTCAACTAATATTTTTCCCCCCCAAAATAAATAATCGATATTCAATATTTGAAATATTTAAACATAAATTTTTAAGGAAAATATGTTTTAACTTACCGGATTACCAGCACATAAATCAGTCAATTGTCTTACAATAATATCAATTAAAACTTTGTTATCGTTTGTATAAAACATTCCTGCCGTTTCGGGTATACTAAAGATATCAATAAACATTTTCAAAACAGAATTTACCGTATCCGTTGAATGTTTAAGGACTTTTATAGGATCCTCTGTAAAAGAAAATTAGAAGGAATTATTAAAAAGAAAAATATGCTTAAAGTTATAGAAAAAAAACAGGTTTTTGTACCAACCTTCTCTATTTAAAAGTAATAATATCTTTTCAGTAAAAACTTTGGCTGAGGGTAGATTTTGCATGGCTTCTACTACGACATTTTGTGAAAAATCCGTAAATTGTAAATTAAATGCTAAAATTAAGGCTATAACCATATCAACTAATACTTCAGGATTATTGCCTTCAATTATTTCTAATAGAAATGAGGCAAAATGGACACCAAGATAATCTGAAATAAAACGGAAAGAAAATTAGAATTATGTTTTAAAATTTGTTAGGTCATTTAATGTTTAAATTGTTGAAACAAAGAAAAATTTTGTTGTTTAGTGCATAAGCGAAGAATACGGAATATAGTTTTTGATTACGGTTTGTTTTTCGTGCACTTAGAAAATTATGTAGGTATAATTAATTGAAAATGGCAGTTAACATAACACCATTTGCAGTTGAAAAGGTGTACACCACATTTGCTTTTTAATCAACTGAAATCTTTAGTTTTTTTTTAACTTTTAAAAACCAACAGTCGAATGTAGTAAAAACAACTACGAATGTTGGTAAAACAACATAACCAGTATTTAAAAATAAATATTAATAAAAAAAAATACATTTTTGTAAATATTCTCAATCTGATTTTATTACTTAATAAATACACATTCAAAAAAATAAGTAAGTAAAACGTCTTGTACATCAAGTATACTATTTCCTAGCAAATTTTTTGTTGAAATTGTGTTTTCAGCTAAAATTTTAGTTATACTTATTCAGCACCTAACTGGTTTGAACTAATGTTTTACTAATATTTTACTAATGTTTTACTAATTTATTTTGCTGAAAAAATTGTGCTAATAAGCACATTCATAGTGTGGACGACATCCAGATTGAAAGATGGACGCAGAATCAAGTAGATGTCGCTGCATGTCAAGATGTAAGTAGAGACGAGAAAAGTTATACTAGTACAACTCTTGTAAGACATATAAAAAAATCAAACATGGAAGGAAAAGACGCCAACAATCGTGGATTTAAAAAAATAAAATTTTGTGTTGTCACCGGCTTTCCAACGTAATTGTCCATTAATTCAATTAAAGACAAAACAATATATTTAAATTTAATAAAGATTAAATGTGTATTTTTAAACTAAATCTTTAAAGTGATTATTAAAGTAGTGATGTCAAATTGCAAACAAATATACGTACAGTTAGACAGACGATACCGGAATACAGGCACACACATCTTAGGTAAATTTTTATGTCTCCTTTTTCTTATTGCAAAACAAAACCTGAACATTTTTATATTTTGTAACTTATTGTAAATTATTTTTAAAAGAATCACAAAATTTTTTTTTAAATTTTAAGCAAATAAATTAACTAAAATATAATTTTTCTAAAAATTTTTTAAGTTTTTTTCAGTCTCCTAATATTCAGCAGAAATGTTGTTAACATTTAGCAAGAATTTATTAATTTTTAATCAATAAGTGTTAGCAAAACTGTTGCTGAATCAACTAATTGTGTTGTGTAGCTCGCTGATTTTTAGCAAAAGAATTTGCTGACGTTAGCATTTTTTTTGCAAGCATCCTCCTGACTAAAATTGTGCTGAATCGGCAAAATTGTTTGCTGACTTCACTAACTTTTTTCTTGAGTAAAGTATTGTAAAACTATATTTGCATAAAAAAAAATGATCTTGAACTTGAATAATCTTGCTCACATCATAACATTAAATATAACTTGAAATATTCACGCTTCAAGCTATTTTTCCAAACATTTCTGTCACATGTTTGTTTTTAAGAGATGTGCAACTCAGGATAAAAAGAATCTAGAAATGTCTAAAAACGATAGTTCAAATAATTACAAGTGTAGTCAGAAAGCCATGACTGTATTTACGATAAAAATTACTAACCACGTAGTCATTTTTAACTATTTATAAAGCAAATACAATGGTAGTAAAAATTTTATTTAAATATGTCGAGTTTTTCAAATTTCTCGTTTAGTTTATATTTGTTCTTATTGATGTGTTTATAGTTTGCAAATAATAATTAGAAAATTTCATTGTATCTGCTATGGATAAAAACGCCCTAACTGGGATACCTTTTGGAAATTTGACTTTGCATTTTAAAGATGTAGGAAATACAAATTGTTATTGTAGTTAAAAGAATAAAATATTTCTTTTAAAAATTATTTTTAATATAATGAACAAATTACTACTAAAAACAGTAGTTTTTACAATGTCGTTTTATGTTAATTGTTTTTATTGTTTTGTTGCTCGTTTTGATGGATATAGTTCGGCGTCCGAACTTTCAACTCTAACTTCGGGTTTTCCGCAAACTAAGGCAGTTTTTTAATCCCGCACTATAATTTTGATAATTTTGATAATTTACGATTATTTTTCATATTTTTTATATATATGTTTTTTTTATCGCCTACTTAATTTAATAATCTTATTGCTACATTTTGGACCGTTAAACTTTAGTTATAATTTAATTTATTTTATGCATTTTTTATATATAAATTTATTTTAATTTTTTTTGTTAAAATTTATTGTAGAAAACGAACCATATTTGGCCCTATTTGCTTGGTTTTTTAAATTAATAAATGAAATAAAATAAAATTAAATTAAATGAAAATCGAATAAAATCGGCTTAACAAACATGTTTCCGATACAAAAATGTATCCTTATTGCTTCTAGACACCAAAAATTCGACCAAATAGTTTCTTGGCCGAACTGTTCGGTCAGACACAAAGGGTTAGTCATTTTTATGACAAATACAGACATCGTCTTTTTGACTACAATTGTAGTAATTTTTTTTATGTTTTCAGCTAAAATTTTGGTTATACTTATTCAGCACTTAACTGTTTTGAACTAATGTTTTACCAACCTATTTTGCTAAAAAAAATTTGCTGATAACCACATTAATAGTGTGGACGACAACTAAATTGAAAGATAGAATTAATTAGATGTCGCGGCATGTCAACATGTAGTAGTGACGAGGAAAATTATACTAAAAAAGTACAAATCTAATAAGACATATAAAAAAATCAACCATGGAAGAATTTTGTATCTGTTTTTCATACATTAAACAACATTGTGGATTAAAACAACTTAAATTTTGCGTTGTCTCCAGCTTGTGAATATTTAAATTTAATACACATTTATTTCTAAACTAAATGTTTATAAGTTAATAATCTAGTGTGGTAAAATTGCAATCAAATATACAGACAGGTATACAGACTAAAGGCAAAGACACACACACATCTTATGTAGGTTTTTATGTTTCCTTTTTCTTATTGCAAAAAAAGGGTTGTATATGTCATATTTTGTTTTTTTCTTCTTTTCGTTTCTATAATTATCTGCGGCATTTGCGTTTCTTTTAAAGACAGCATCATTTAGACAACCATTGATGTAAGTAGTGGAAAGATAATTTTGTTTATGTTATATATAATTATTTATATTTTTTTAGACATTACATTAATTCATGTCATCAATGTGGGAGTATAAACTTTTTTATATTTTGTAACGTATTGTTAATTATTTTTAAAAAAAAAAATCACAAATAAATTAACTAAGGTATAATTTTTCAACAAATTTTTTGAGTTTTTTTCAGTCTACTAATGTTTAGCAAAAATTTTATTAAATTTAGGGTATTTTGTTTTCTAATCCACTAAGTGTTAGCAAAACTTTTGATGAATCTACTAATTTTGTTGCTAAAAATCAGCTCAAACTTTGTTTGATTTCAAAGGTGTTTCTATTTTATTTAATGTTGTTTCTACTTGATTTTCTAATGTTTTTTTCTGCGTGTGCAAGAGTATTGAAAGGGTTAAACAAACTACAAGAAAAATTGCTAATGTTTTTTTAAAGTTTTGCGATTCGAAATTTGCGAAAGTAAAATATAGCTTTTAGCGCTTGTTAAGTACTATTTTCAACTTATAATGTTGCCCAAAACATCTTGTTTTATAATTTTAAAAGTTCTTAGCAGTTTTATTGACTTTTGGTCCTTTTGGTTAACCCATAAAATGTTAAGTTTTTTTCTTACCTTGGTGATTAACTGGCATTGGTTGACCCAAAGAGAATATAATTGTTAACATTTTGACTAATTGCTTAAAACGATCCAAATTCGAAAAATTTGTCTTCATGTCCTCAACAATTTCCAAAGGCAATACGGAGGTAAGCAATATATCAACAATAATATGATCCAAATGGCAAGCAGCGGTAAATGTTTGCAAAAGCAAACGTTTTATGGCCCAACGTGTTTCCATTTGATAATATTGTACCAAATTGACCAAGGCCTGATATTGATCACAGGACATTTCATAACAACTAATAGTTTCATCGGCATTATTCTAGAAATAAAATTATGAAATGATGTTTCTAATACTTTGACGAAAGAATTTATATGACTAACCAATATTTCTACCAGCTCCTCTAGAAATTGCACAATATCATCTTCATCCTCGTACAACATCCAGGTGCGCTGTTCCGAATCATTTTTACAATCCGCCAATTGGGAGAATATATTTTGTAGTCTCTTTGAATCGTGCGTCATACCCAAAAGTTCTTTGGGTGTTTCTACTTTGTCAGTAACATGTATGGCTACTGCCTCGAGATAGGGATTTATGGCACCATTATATAATTGTTCTAAACTAGTAAGGACGACTCTTAAAGCTTCACAGGATAAATCAAAACTTAAATTTGTATTACGTCTAATAACATCGACTATTTGATAAACATCGGAAGATTCGACTTTTAAATTTGGCCTAGGATAACCACCATGTACTAGGGCTGCAGCTGAGGCGGCAGCGTGTAATTGTTGCTGTAAAACAGCAGCAGCCGCTGCTGTGGCACTATCTTCACTATCCAATGCCTGACTATTTTCGACACTGTTGGCCCCTCCATCGCCCTTACCATCGCCATCGGTAACTGTCTCACGATCTTCTCCACTAACATTATCACTAGCCTCAGACTTATCATTGAATTTATCATCTTTCAAATCCCCACTAGCAGCACTACCATTTAATTGCCTAACATTTGAGCCACTGCTATTTTCAGCCTTACTCAATCTTTCCGTTGTGGAAGAGGAATCATTATTTTCTTGTAAACTACTACCACCATTTTGTTTTTGATGATTATTGTATGAGGCTGAGGAATCTTTTAAACTGGGTTGTTCTTTATATGTGGTAACTACATCTTCACTGGTTGTTGTTGTGGTGGTAGTAGTTTCGGAAGGCTCTGAGGTGATGCTATTATCTTGAGCAATATCATTGACTTTAGTTTGGACAGCTGCTATGACTGGTGCTGCCGCTGCTGTTGGCGTTTGTGGCTTGCTACTGTTCGTTTGCTCTGTCTGGATTTGCATTGAACCCATACTAGGAGATTCGGTGATCATTAATGGCATGGTGGTACCCATGGAGGGACTTGATATTGATTTTTTGCTACTATCTAAACGTTTTGTATGTGGAGGACTATGAGGTCGATGTTCCTGTGAATGTGGTGCACTGTGTTTACTATATTTGTCACCCAAACTTTGGGAAAATGATAAGGAAGAGTCGGCATCTCTTTCAGAATTGTCCTGTGGAAGTAAGTTTAAAATGTTATTAAATAGCGCAGTCAACTTAAGGAAAACACTTACCAAATACATTCTTTCCATAGAAAATTTCTTTTCTCTTAAACGTTCCAAGAGTTCTTCCTTGGGCATTATACCATTTATTTCATTATCTTTGGATATCTCTAAAGACTCTATTGAAGAGTTTAGAAAACTGATCAGAAAGTCTGGTTCAACCTAAAAAGATAATAAATAATTCAGTTTTTTTTTCATTAGACCATTGTGTTGATATTAGGAAAATAGGTTAATGGGAAGAGGAAAGAGGGATTGGTGTTGTTAAGACATTTGACTTGAATTTGAACCAGCGGGAAGTGTTTTCCACATATGGCATGTGCGACTGATGCACGAATTCTGTCTGTAATGAACCGTGCGATCCACTGGATAATCGAGAACAATCCGATAATCAAATTCGGGCACACTTATTTTTTTAGCAGAACACTTGCCGTGGTAATATCGATAAAACAGAGAAACACAACCTACATTCCGACGATGCTCCAATGATGCAACATAATTGGATACCCTACACTCATGGAAAAAAGTTTCATCATATAGATGAAACTGTTACATAAATCGTTTTTTTTTGTTTTCCTATAATTTGAAATTCAGAATTTTCATTTGAAAGCTATTGCAATTCAGATTTTCTGTTTAAAACACAGAAACTATCATAACATCAATTAAAAGTTAGAAATTCCAATCATTTTATCTGTTCTAAATTTTACATGAAATTTTGGAAAGACACTTGAATGCTTCCTTCGACACTTGAAAAATATGATTGGTCCAGCGCACATCATACTGAATTTTCGTGGTCAGAACATCAATATAGATATCACCCATGTTTACAGATGACAGCGTTGGACCCACAGTCCCTACGGATCAACTACAATAATTCGAAAAATCAACCGTATTTGCAAGACCCCACTCGGAGACTGCAGAAGGTTCCCGGTTGAGTGTGTCATTCTTAATCAGGCTTTTTCCCCCAACATCCATAAGTCTTGGCCTACGATCGAAGGAAAATTAATGACAAATGTTGCTGTCATTTGCGACGTCGCCCAAGTCTGACACGAACAATGTTTATTAGTTAAAAATGTTTTATTGTTGATTAAAATTTTCCGTTTTTTCTACGAGGGTTTTTTCGCATCTTCTTTTAAAACATCTTCACATCTTCTTAAAGCTAATATTTTCCTGAGTAAAATGGGCCTTCATGTATTAAAATTTGTCAAAATTATGATACTTTTTCTATACGTACAAAATTTTGTTTCTTTCTTCTTCCCACAAATGCATTAGAAAAAACAAAATTCACTCTGTATATATAGAAAGTCATATAACTTCGTCATTTGTCAACTGATTTTAAAAAATGAACGCTCATTTAACTCAGGAGAACACTAGCTTTAAGAATACTGTTGTTTTAAAAGAAGATTGAAACAAATCTCTTGTAAAAGTTGAAACAGTTGTAGAAAAGACTGAAGATATGAATTATTATATATTTAGAAAATGTACCATCACTTTGTCAAATTTCAACCGATTATAACAAATAAAGGCTCATTTTACTCATGAAAACACTAACTTTAAGAAAATCTCTACCTAATTATATAAATAATATAAAGAATATATTATATATTAAGAAAGACCAGGTAATTTTTTTAATTAAATACCGTTTAAAATTTCAAAATCGGTTGAAAAATAATTGAGCTAGAAATGTTTAAATGTACCAGTAGCAAAAAATTGAAACTCATCTAGACTTACAACCTACACTAGGTCACTTGAAAAGTGATTGCAATTTTTTGTAGCACCGTGTAATCAATAAGGATATAATCATATATTTTCACTAAAAATTACATAATTTTACTCTATTCTAGAAATTTTTTAAAAATAGTCTTAGAATTTTTTTTGTTTTTGCACTAAAATACTGCACAAAACATGCCTTCATATGATCATAATTATGTCTGAAATTAGATATATTTTTTAAAATTAATTTAAATTTTTGTCCATATATCAGAGGCTTAATGGGCAGGTCAAGTTTTTATCTATTTTTCTTAAATTTCGCACCACAAACCTATTAGACCTAGTGCTACATAACCATAGCATTAATTAATGAAAATCATAATTTAAAGTAAATATTCCTTCAATAATTATTTGTATAAAAGCATAACAATTTAACAATGTAAATTTTCTGTTTTTCCGAGATATTTGTAGGTCAATTTATAAGTTATCCTTCAACCAATATTGACATAGTTATGATCAACTCAAATGCCATTTTGTCTATTTTGCTAGTGCTAAAATAAAAAAATTTTTGGACAATTTTTATAAAATTTGTAAAACAGAGTTTCCTCCTCTCTTCTACAATTTTTTTAATTTTTTTTATTTTTAGTAAAAATCAAGTCGCAATATATCGAATTCCATTAATCCGATTGCAAAAATTTTTAAATATTTGTGCTTAGCATGCAAAATTAATTAAAAATTATGTGTCGCAAGACATATTTAACATATGAATGATGACATTCAACCCATTTTAACAGATTTCGCCATAGCCTTAAATTATTTTTTTAAAAATAAATACTATAAATCAGGACAACCATTTCAAACAAGATTTATTTAAAAAATATTATTTAATTCACTTCATGGCTCAAAAAAGTTATGTTTGACGTAACTAAAAATAAAACTCCCGAGATAAATGTGCGGCATTAAATGTGCGCGGGATGTAGCATAATAATTTGAACCATTATGATGAACTTCAAAAATTCCCCTGCGGGAAATGAAGGGTCGATTGATCAAAAGGGGCAATTGCGTGATATGTCATTGAGTTGCACGTCATAGAACTGGTGAAATTTAAGTTTTGGTATACCAAAAAGTGTTAATTTGAGTGAAACGACCAATTATGTGACTCTAGAAATGGTGACAAAACATTGACTGGATGTTACGAGATATATCATGTAACTAGAGAAAAAGTGACATAACTTCAAAGAGTGCTGAAGCAACTAGTGATGTTGCAGTAGAAGTTGTAACTGGTCACTGATCTGGTGCAAAACCGTAATCAGTGGAAGAATATGTGGCAGTTAGTACCAAATTATGCAGTCCCTTGACTGCTGCAAAGTGGACATAACACTGAAGAAGTTTTATCGGTACCGACTTTAGTGCAGTAGAAATGAAGACGTACCACTGCACTGGTTCAAAAGAACTGAGTATGGAACTTCCATTTAAATGGCGATTTGCTAGCAAACGTTTCGCTTTTATTTTAATTAATTTTCCTAATTCCATGTTAAATTCCTAAACTAAATGAAAATAACCGTTGATTAAAAATAGCTACATTGTCACTTCCCATCAGAAAATTGGAAGCAGTTACTGCATCCATACTGCTTCCCCTACTGCTTGATAAGATACATATGCATTGAAAGATCATAATAGAATGTCAAATTTCATTGATTGTGTGCATCGCTTTTTAATTTGATGTCAAAAAGTAATGAAAAAAGAAACATGTTTTAGTCACTTTCTTATTATTTTAGGGAATTTTTATTAAAATTTGTTAAAACTTTTATAAAAATTTGTTTTTGTAACGGAAATGTATTTGTCATAATTTTTTATGAAAAGAAAAAGCTCTCAGTGGAAGTGATGAATTCATGACATTTATGATTTGTCAAAATTGTTTACGATAAGAATAAGCGCTGAGTGGAAGCCATGGAAAAAACAAGAGTAAAAAACACATAAATTAAAAAATACACGATAATTGATTTATGGGGACATATGATACCTCATTAGAAAGATATTTGAAAGAACTTTCATATGATATAAATTAGGCTGGCAATGAAATGCATGTAAATTTTTGTATTTAAATTACAACTGAACCCGAGTGAATTCTTAGTTTTAAAATTTAAATTGATAATGTATATGTATAGTCCTTTGGAAAAAAGAGGTCAGTTCAATTTAAGTACCTGTCCCGTGACCGGTGAAATCCGGACTGGTTTAAAACTACATATCTCGTGACATATCACGTTACTGGTAAAAAAGAACCGGTTTAAAAGGACCTACCAAGTAACTGGTTACAGTAGGATTGAACTGAAAGTAGTTAGCCAGTCCCCTGTCCTGAAACCGGTGCAAAAAGACCATTTCAAAAGGACAAACCGCGTGAGCTGTCCCGTGACTGATGCGAACAGACTGATTACAAAGGGCATATAGCGTAAGTTGTCAAAAATTGTGACCTATTCTGTTAAGTTAGTTGTATGACCTGTTTTTTGTGTTAGTCCTGTGACGTATTACAAAGCGTAATTTACCCCCTCTTAGCACAAGCCTATATTAAAGTGACTGGTCCCTTTCATATAAAAGTGTCGGTCCGGGGACCGGTTCTTGTGAACCAGCCACATGACGTGTCCAGTGATAGGTCCGTATCCTACGGGGTAGTTAATATACTTAACTTAATAATAATACTATAGTTTATACTTAAACTATAGTTTTATACTTTTCCAAATTTAAATTATCAAGAAATTTATCATTAAAGTTGTTTCCTTTTGATGGGAAAAAAATAAAAATTAATGTAAAATAAATTTGTTTTTGTGCCTTTTGGGATATTGTTAGAGCAGGTTCAGTGACATACTATTTGTGGTAAGTTAAGTGACTGGTTGCAGAGGGAACAATTAGAAACTCATCAGTAACATGACGCACGGAGAATAAAAAGGGACAGTTTACTCGGTAAATATTTTTAACATGTCAGGTGACATGCCCCCTATTGAAGAAAGAGTGATACGTCACACAATCACTCCATTCGAACTGCCCCTGGGCCAGACCACATTGCGATCAATATGTGACTAGTTACTCATAAAAAATTGTTCACCAGTTCCATGACAATTTTCTTAGTCCCGTCATGTGATAACAACTTTATAACTAGTCATGTTGCACATCACACAAATACTAATGTGGTCCCACATTAACACTACCACCCTTTAACTGGAATTGCGACATATTCTTTACAGTTAGTACGGTGATGGGTTACATCATTTAAGTTATTCACCCTGTCACAAGTTTCCCCAAAGGTAGCAATTGGCCACCTCCTATGACATGCCCATGTTAAAAGTACCGGTCCCTCCCATATAGAAGTCCCAACCCGGGAACCGGTTCATGCACACCAAGAACTAGTCACGTGACCATACCAGTGACTGGGCCATTTCCCGCAGGGTCGCGACAAAGTTTTTTTTTTAATTTAAATTTTAAAATTTTTTTTTCTGGATGAAATGAATAACCTTTTTTGTGTATATGTTAGCCGATGTTTCAGCATGCTAAATCCATTCGCGTTAATCATTTATCTTTAAAGGAGCAACAATTATGGCGGGTTTCAGTTTCAAGCAAATGTAAAATATTAAAATTTAAATTTTTGTTTTGATGTAATTAAAACTACATCAATTTATAGATCTCATTGTTCTTATCACATTTCAAGATATATATTACACCACCAAAATATAAAAAAATACACTAAAAAAATGTTTTATTAATATATATGAACTTAAAAAGTAAACCGCGATTATTTTGAAAAATATACATTTTTCGCCGGTTTAATGATAGTGAGATGGGTTCAAGGTTAGTTATTTGCAGGAAATCATATCAAATACTTTTACATTCGAAAAATTTTAATTTTTATAAAAGGATGCTTTTTGTGGATATGAAATTTGTGTTTGTTCTAAAAAATTTAAAATCCTTAAAATTTTTTAATTCCTTATCGATTTTAGTATTAAGCTCATTAAAATCTTGTATTTGCTGTACGTTTTGGCGGAGTTTATACAGCTCTTTATGTGTCACAAAGCAAAATGTGTTTGGAAAAAACTACCGCTGTACTCGCTAGGAACGAAAAAAATTGATTTTTTTGCACTTTATCAGTTATGTCTGTTGTGAAGAATCACTCTTGATACCTAAATATGTTCTCAAGCCATGTTTTTTATAAAAAAAAAAATGTGAAAAAAAAAATTAAGTTGCGTTTAGAAATTTTTAAGTGCATTTTTGACTAGGAAGGTACTCAGTTAACGCCAATTTCAAATATAATTATGAATGTCAGACGCAAAAAAAATGCATTTTCAAAAAATGTTCGGCAATTCCATTTTTAAGTTTGTGATATCCGTATCCCGTTATTGGTGCGCTTATCAGCTTGGTATACCTAAAACTTTATAAAAAAATTCAATTCCATTACAAGGCGCAAAAACCGTATGAGAAAAACTGCAAAAGTTTACAATTCGCAAAATTTTGTTTTAATTTTAAACAACCATACAACTTTTCACCAAACAGAGATACGGAATTTTTTTTAGTGAATAAATCTTACAGATCTAGGGACTCCATATTATATTAGTTAGAATCTGAAAGTTAAAAACAATGGGAAAAAAATTAAATGAATGAAAAAACTCTTGTTAGTTTCAAGTCCTTTTTTTTAATTTTTCAACTACTAAATGGCCATCAATTCTTTAGGTTAAGACTCTTGAAACTGGTGAAACTTTGCATATCATATATTTTAAGTATAGTCTTCCAAACCCTGTTCAACGTTTATCTGGATTCAAAAAACCTTGGGAAATAAGAGCCATACAAAGTCTGTTTCAGCAGGTGGCGGGAATTTTTTAATTAGCCCATATCTAAAACGCAAACTTTATTAACATCGAAAACATCACTTTTAAATTTCTAACTAACAAAATATTAAAGTGTAACTACTGAGTACATGGGACATCACGTGTAAAATAAATCAGTGTTTGAGCTAATTTTAAACCACTTCAACAAAAGTTGTTGCTGTTTGAAGTGGTTTTAAAATAGCTTTTTTTGTAAGGTATTTTTTTTTTTGCTGGGTAAAACTATATTTTTCATAAAACTTTATGAAAACTTGCACTATTTTAATGAAAAGTTTCAATTGACAAGTTTCAGAGCAACTCCATCGCTTATATGCAAAAATTCATTAAGAGAATGTTCTCAGTGTGGTTCTTGAACGTGATAAGCTGGCATTGGTAATTTATTGATTGACATTGGGAAAGCACTTAAAACGACATGCGACATTTTTGGAACTTTCTTCAAAAACACATGCCTTGTTTCCTTTAGCTTTAATGTTTATTTCATTAAATTTTTAATTGTTAAGAATAGTTCATGTAAGTTTTGTCATGTTGGTTTCCTTTTTAACTGTTTAGCAAATTATGTGTCCCATTTTAAATTAGAAATTAATTGAATTTTCTTTTTCCTGCTTTTAATTGTATGCAAAAGTAGTTAGAACGTACAACTCAATAACATTAAACTACATTAAAGCTGAAATGTGATAAATTTGGCACTCGTAATATAATTCAAATTAAACACTGTACAATAGAGCGACATTTTTTTAAACTTTCTGTTTTTATCAATTATAGTTAGTTGCGATTATTGTACCACTACATCTAAAGATGTACTGCAAATTTGAGTTAAATTGGAAAGCGGTGGTGCCCTGCGATTAAAGCTTTCGATTTTTGAAAATTTTTCTTAAATTGCTTTAATAAGAATATGTCCTACAACACATAATTTCTTTGATAATTTTGAGCATTATACGAATATTTTTAAATTTTTTAGATAGTGCATTTTAAAAACAATTTAGTAGAAACGACTTTTCATTTGAGAATTATTATGTAAATTGCGTCAACCTAGTGCTACAATAATCTGAATAATAAATTGATATTTTCCGAAAAAAGTTTTTCTTCGTACAAAAAATACCGCTCTTCTGTACAATAGGCGGTTTCTTAAAAAAATACAAATTATCGAATTTTGGACGTTACAACCCTAAATAATAAAAATAATTCACTAATTTTCAATTTAACTAAAAGTTCCAATGGACGAGTTTCAATGACACTTCATAGATTTAATGAAAAATGTTATTGATATCATGCAGATAATCTCTATGTTTAATATTTAATTATTTTTCATACATTAAATCAGCAATTTTTATGCAAACGACCATTTTTTTTTTAAGAGAAACAACACTCAGGAAATTCGTCCTATTAATTAATGTGTTTCTTTCTTTGGAAAGGGGATAGTGGAGAGATGAAAGGTGGTGAAAGATGAAGGGCTTCAAACATGGCAACACTTAAATTGCGCGAGATGATAAGTCTTAGAACAGTTTTTGGTCGCCACCTGATGTAGAGTTGGCGAATTTATTGAAGCTTTTTGTTTCATAGCCCTGATTCATTATTTTACTTCGGTGGGGTTAAGTGCTATGGGAACACCGAAGGTGGGCGCAGCGATACATATAAGTGATAGAAAACTCATACATATTATTTTTCTAAATTAAAGTTGTAGTCACCGGGAATCGAACCCGGGACCATCTGTGTAACAGTCCACCGCGCTAACCATTACACCACAACGCCGTTTTTTAAATTCGTATTTTTTAATACAAATTTAACTAAATTGATTGAAAATTAGATGTTGGGAATTCAGCAATTTGCTTGAATTCCCGACGTTGTGCCAACGATGCCAACCAACGGTTGGCCGATGTTATCAACGGGGTAACATGACAATACTGTCAATATTATTACTTCCTCGTTCGGCCAATGCATAACCGACCGTCCAACAGTGTTATATATCACAACATTTTTGGAAATAATTCTGTCATTTCTTACCTAGTAGACCGATTCCAACGAAATTTGGAATAGGCAGAAATGACGTAATATCGATCTTAAATT
Organism: Delia radicum; assembly: GCA_021234595.1. Taxonomy (NCBI): domain Eukaryota; kingdom Metazoa; phylum Arthropoda; class Insecta; order Diptera; family Anthomyiidae; genus Delia; species Delia radicum. The sequence goes on from CM037852.1 coordinate 114,914,246, forward strand.
TTGACTTTAAACCTTGCAGACCGCCTGGGGGCGGCAATAATACCACCCAAAATAGTGAACTTATTGCATAAAAAATTTGGAGTGCTCTCCATTTTTTTGTTTCTAGTTTGAATTTCAAAAATTAACATATTTGTAATCTGCTAGTAGAGGCTAACAAAAAATTCCTTCATGTATGGGTTATCTCCAATAGTTCCCTATATATTCCCATTTAAAAATGTGAAATTCCAAATTTGGTCCGACACAGGTCCAGTAGCGCGATGAAATCGGGCCAATTTATTTTTTTAAAATATTAGTTATTTAACTACATAAATTCTTGATTAAATAAAAAAAAAACTTGTTCCACTCAAAAACTACATTCGTTTAAAGTAGAGATTAAAAAAAAAAGATTAAATTTTTGCTATATTTTTCCCAAAAAGCGCCTACAGTCTTTTACCTCCAGATAAATATTTTCGTTCTGAATATATAAAGTGTGCATACTATTCTGAAAGGTATTTTTATATAAAAGCGAGTTGTGTTAAAAAAATGTTTGATTTTTATATAATTCCCCCCAGCCGCTTCTAAAGTTCCAACATTTTTAAGGCAAATATCAAATTTTACCACTGTTAAAAATTGTGCACGCGGAAGCACATCATTCTTAATGATGTAAATTGAATTTCTAGTGTATCTGCTAAAGAAAATGCACCCCACATCATGACATTATCGACTCCAAAATTTCGACGTGAGAAGTATAGTTTTCCTTTACATAGGTCGCGCCAATAGGGGGTAATTCCGTCAGGTACATCAATTAGAGTGAAAGAAATAATTAATTTATAAAAAAAAGGATATCGTAATTTTGGCATACCGTGTTCTAATTTGTGATCATGTTTAACTCTGTTAATTCCAATCGTGTGATTATGTGCACTGAGCAGCTTATGGTAGAATTACTGGCTACGTTTAAAATCTTGCGTGTATCGCCATTCGACAACTTGGATTTTCTTCCACTTCTCTTCTTTGTTCCACAATTTTCCTTATCATTCTAAAAATTTCCGATTATCCTTCGACTTCGGCCAATTAATCACGAAATTTTGAAAATTGACAGTTTTTGTGTTGCAAAACCCAAAATTTTGTCTTTTTCCAAATCATAAAAGGCAGTTCCTTTTGGCATTTTACTAATAAGTACTGATAATAAAAATAAATCGCTAAAAATTGTGAATTTTTGTTTTTTGAAAAACCAAAAAAAAATTTAACATGGATCATAATTATGAAACTCGAGGAAAAAATTCCTTCAAAAATACTCAATATCGCTAACAACAATACGCAAGAAATGAATCTCTTTAGGTTCCTCGTCTCGCTTAGACAGATATCCGCTTAGATATGATTTTTGGAAATTCTAACAGGAAGAACGAAGGGCCTGCACAAATGGTTTTTTTTATAAAAATTAAATGTTTAAAGAAAGATTAAATTTAAAATAAATACATATTCCCCGTTAATGGCCGTTAATTAACCAATGAAGTTAATTAATTTAGATTCCCGATCCAATAAAGAGGTACAGTTTGGAAACTTCAACAAAAACGTGGTTCAAATGAGCTAAAGAGGTGAAAAATTTCGCACTTTATCGCTCACACCAAATCGCTGAAGTTAGGAACTTTAAATTTGGAATGTAGGCTTTCTCGAAATCTGAGTTTTTGAAAAATCTGCAACTTGAAACATGTGTTTTTGCATTATTGACTAATGAACATATGCTTTTTGGTTTTTTATAAAATCCGGATATAAATTGAGTTAAAAGGATCAAAAAATAAGTTCAAGATAAAAATTTTAAATTGAAATTAAAACATCAACTGCAAGAGATAAAACAAATTTATTTAATGAGAAAATCCCTTAGAAGAATTCAATTTTTTTTTTAAATATATTTCTATATTTAATTCTATCGGTAACGAAGAATCGGGCTTTTAAGCTAGCCTAACATAAAATTTTGTCACGGATTTGCCATTGTACAACTCGATACATTACAGAGAAAATTAGTTTTTATAACAAATTTTCTTACTTTACAACTTTCAACTAAAGCAGAGTAAGGTTGCACAATAACGGTGTTAAAGTCTTGACAATTAATGCATATGCATAAATGAGAACGTGTTGTGTCCTTTTTAAAGACTGCTTTGTCCTTACGTGTAAAACATGTTACTGTTAAAAAAAAAACCAACTACAAAAACAATAACATCGGTCTAGCAAGGGTTTTCCTTAGCCTATGGTAATAAAACAGTCAAGGACGTCATATTAAAACAGAGTGGTTTTTTCTTGTTCTTATTCTTTGTATCTTGTAACATAATTAAATTGTATTTCCTTAAATAAAATTCATACGAACATTTTTTTTTTAATTAAAGACGGCAAAGAAAAAAACCATGAATATAATAAAAAAAATATTGTTCAGTCAGTACCTACTCAAACCATACAATGGAAAACAAAAACCCATTGTGTCATATGGAGTGCATGTGACAGTTTATTATATATTTTATAATATAAAATACTGACATGATGTCCTGTATGCCTTGTTGCATGGTTATGATTTGCTGTTTCTGCTATAAAATCCACACACAGATAATTTTCAACTTCATGCATAATTACTAAAAAAAGGACGAAATTCCCTATTGGCAGAGATATAAATGTATGAATACACGAGTAAAAAAATGTTATGTGGTCTTATGTTTTTTATATTATAATATGTGATTATATATGGTGTAATGCATAGACATATATAATAAATAGTATGTTACTTATATGGAAACACATATAACCATATATTTTTATATATTCATCTTTACGAAATTAGAAATTAAACATATATGCAATTCATAATAAGATATGGTAGATATATTGTCATCTATAATTATATATTCTCATATATTACATAATATGTAATAACATATGGAACTAGGGAGTGCAAAATCCCGCAGTTTTTCATTTCCCGGAATGCGAAAAATTGTTTTGAAATTCCCGGGATCCCGCTCAAAAAATAATATAAAAAATTATTCATATTAAATCATGTTTGTTTGTGCTAAATGCCTTACACGACTCGAGACCTTTTTTATAGAAGTAAGTTTCCATTATAACCCGGGTAAAAATTTTAATATGGAGTCTAATAAAATGATATCTCATTTGATAAGTTCCCATATATAAGCACATACATATTGATCTGAAAAATGGGTCAAAACAGAAAAATGCGCATTTAAAAACCCACTTAAAACTGTTTCTCTTAATACCAATTTGCGTATAAAAATTTAATTTTAAATAAAACTGAGAGTTTTTCGAGAAATTAGGAAAAGTGTAATAAAAAAGGCATTTAAACAAAATTTTTAAATGTGCAAAATTAAAAATTATGCAATAAAAATATGCATTTAAAGAAAAATAAGTAAAAATATGCAATAAAAATATGCATTTGAAGCAAAATATGAAAAACTATACATTTATAGCAAAATATGCAAATACATACACTGACGAATCGATGCCATTTCTACGCAAATTCTTTAATTCGCAAAGATAAAGTATATATAGTTATCCTGTTCTCAGACTTAAGGGAAACAACATGCATTTGCATGAACTTCCGGTCCCTGGTTATTGTATATAATTTTGAATTGTGTTATACCTAGTGTCCGAACGAAGACTCCTGCCAAACAACGATATTTGGTCGGTTTTTTGGTAGTTAAAGAATATGTGGAAAAATTTTGATATCAAAAACATATTTGTTGAGCCGTTTTAATTCGATTTTGAGTAAAACTCAGAAGTTTAGCTGTAAAGTTAAATAATCGGCCGCCGAAGTTTTTCCAATTTAGCCAATTGTTTGGAGTCCGATTACTGAATTCGTTGCTTAACTACAGAGATTTATTTAAATTTGACACTCAAAATCGCAACTTATAAGCCCAATAAACATTTTTTCCATTTTTTCCCATTTTTTGGCCGAAGTCTTTGGTCGGACACTAGTTATATTTAATTATATATGTATTCGTACATAATTTGTTTAACTATATATAATTATGTATGTCATAATAATAAGAAATAATATCGTATTAAAAGATTTTGTGGAAAAAAATGTATATAAATAATTTTACGAAAGTTTTTGTTGTCTTGACATTACGAAAGCGGATCAATAAGTCCGTGACTTTTTGAATGAAACACATTTTTTTTTTTGCAAAATATTTTTAACATAATCTCCTTTTAGCTCAATACACTTAGTCCAACGTTTCTCCAATTTTTGTATCCCTTCCAAAATGTAGAATTTTTCGATGTCCATAAAATAGTCATTTGTTTGATCAATAATTTCATCGTTGGAGCTAAATCTCTTTCCACCGAGCCATTTCTTTAGGTTTGGAAATAGGAAATAGTCATTGGGAGCTAAATCCGAAGAATATGGCGGAGGGGTACCAATTCGTAGCCCAATTAATGGAATTTTGTCATTGAGACTGCACACGTGTGCACCCGTGCATTATCTTGATGAAAAAGAACTTTTTTCTTGGCCATATGGGGTCGTTTTTTTTAAATCCTCGGTAAATCGGTCCAATAAGTTGGCATAATATTTGACGTTTATTGTTTTTCCCTTTTGAAGGTAATCGATGTGGATTATCCCGCGTGCATTTTGACATTTTCGGGTTTATTGACCTCAATTGGCCGTCCAGAACGTTCAGCGTCATTTGTAATTGTGCTACCACAACGAAAGTCAGTGAACCACTTTTTTACCATTGAAATCGATAGTGCAGAGTCCCCATATTATTTATCAAGCTTTTTCTTGGTTTGATTGACGGTTTTTTCGCAAAAAATAATGTTTAATGAGCACTCGAAATTCACTTTTTTCGATTTTTAAAAAAAATCCACAAGGTTGTATGTTTTGAGCAGCTGTTAAACGCAAAGTAAATGACGGAACTTGCTCAAAATTTGACAGTAGTATATTAACAGGTGGTACTTGATGGGAGCAGTGTTGCATTTCATATAACTACGAGGGAAGTTCGAAAAGTCACGGACTTATTGATCCGCCCTCGTATTTTCTTATTTTAAGCATTGGTTTATTATGAGTGTATAAACATACATAAACACATAATAGCATGCAATAGCATATATATTTACTAGCTGACCCGACAAACGTTGCTTTGCCTTCAAATTTTAATTGTAATTAATTCTTTAAATCAAGAAAATTTTTTTACGCAAATATATAATTAAAAAAATAAATTCACATTAGTAAATCATTTTAAAATTTGTAATTTCATGGGAAGCCCAACGCCTCTTCGTCCTTCTATCGCCTTTATTCTAGGACTATGAGGAACGCTAAAACAATTTTTGAACAACATTATTAAATAACCTTGCAAAAAGTCTTGAATGTGATAATTTATTTAAATGCTTATTTGTTTTTTGCTTTTGGTACCACGCCCATTTATCCCATTCCGCCCATTTTCAGTTTGACTACTTATATTTGTAATTGATGGACTCGTACAAAATTTGAAGGCTATATAGCTTATATGGAACCTTAGATATTTAATATTAATATTAATTTTGTATATGAGCTAAATAATCACTTTGTATGGGAGCTGCCACGCCCACTGGTATGATCCCGCCCAATTTTCCCATGACTATTCATAATATAATCAATGCGCACAAATTTCTAAGACTATCTCTGGCTATTATAGAACTGTAGATATGCGATATTAAATATTTACTTTGTATGGGACCTGACACGCCCACTGGTCCGATCACGCCCATTTTTCCCATGACTATTCACATTAACAAATAATCAACGCGAACAAATTTCTAAGACTATGGCTCTTATAGTACTGTAGACATATGATATTAAATATTTACTTTGTATGGGAGCTGACACGCCCACTGGTCCGATTACGCCCATTTTTCCCATGACTATTCACATTAAGAAATAATCAACGTGCACAAATTTCTAAGACTCTGGCTATTATAGGTCTGTAGATATATGATATTAAATATTTACTTTGTATGGGAGCTGACACGCCCACTGGTCCGATCACGCCGATTTTTAGACGTTGGCCGATTCTCAGACCTACTCAATATGCTCACAAAATTTCATAAGAATCGGTCAAGCCGTTTCGGAGGAGTAAGGGAACGAACATTGTGACACGAGAATTTTATATATAAGAATATAAAAAATACATGATTATTAGGCCACCCAAATTTACAAAAGTGGTTTTTCTTCGCTCCACAGGCAGTTTCCGGTAGATTGGACCAAAAAAATAATATCTGTTGAAAAATTGTGTCATTTGGTTTCAAACAGGCCAGTCGGTTTGAACCTTTAACCCTACGCGGTAGAATCACTTCAAGGCTTTTTTCGGCTATAACTTTTAAAATCGACGTTTTCCAAAGAAATATTGTACATGGCTTGTTTTGGCTTAAGTATGACTTATCGTGGTGCTTCAAGCGGACAAAGTCAAAATTTGTGTGAAGATTTTATTTTAAACGACCTTCTTTAAAATTTGGACGGAGACATTTAGCCTCGACTATCACTATTCTGTAGAGTAAGATATGACTATTGAATCTGAATTCGAAAATTCGATTTGTATTTTTTGTAGCAATAGTGCTAGAATGCATAATATTCGATTAACTCGCTGTATTTCTTGGTTTATTAATCGAGTAAATAGTTTTTCAAGTTTTAAAATATGCTGGTTATAAAAATACGTTTTTTTGTTAGATAACAGCGTGTTTATGTTTTTATTTTATCTGCTGTCAGTTTTTGGTCAAAAAATTCTGTGAAAATTCTCTCAAAAGTAATTTTATTAAAATAAAATTAAATACATTTGATTAAACGAAGTTAAATTTAAATACAATTTTATAACGTTGATAAATTTTTTACATAAAAATAAAATATGTATAACAGATTTAAATCAAGAATTGGTAAGTTTTTTAAATAATTATTTAACATAACTTCAGTACTAAACATTTAAATAAATGATTTTTATTTGGACGTATGAAGAATGCTTCCTAGTAAAAAGGATGCTCCAAGTCAATTGCTGGTAAAGCATGACGAAAAACATGTTCGTTATTTTTATGGTTATACAGATGCAACGGTGCTTTAAATGTAAATATATTTTGCGTTACCATGCGGTTACGCCCGGTTAATTTGAGTTAACAATGCCCATTTCCTTAATTTAAAATTTAATTTAAAATTTAAATTAAAATTTAAATTTTAAATTTAAATATAAAAATTGTGTAGATATATTAATAATAACAGGTACACTTTTATAATTTTAATCGATTAGCCAGTATCTCTTAACCAATTAATTGTTTAATAATCAAAATTTCCTACAGGCAGGAAAAAAAATGAAATGAACTTGATTTTTCATGAAAAAAGAAATAAAATCAAAGTAACTTTTATTTATTTTTTGGTATATATTTACGAAGCAAACAGTTAAGGGGTTAAAACACGAAAAACTATTTACTCGATTAATAAACCTGGAAATACAGGGTGTTATTCTAATACACTGCATTTATAGCAATATGGGTACAAAAAATTACAAAACGGTATTTTGGCCCTACTGTCGTGGAATAACCTACATATATTCCAAATGTAATATATTTTAGTAAAACTACATATCGTACTGTCCAAAATAGTGATAGTCGAGGCAAATTGTGTCCGTTCAAATTTTAACGAGGGTCGTTTACAATAAAATATGCACACAAATGTTGACTTTGTCAGCTTAAATAACCAAAAAAAGATTTATATAACAGTTCTTTGAAAAACATCGTTTTTAAAAGTTAAAGCGCAAAAAAGCTTTGAAGTGCTTTTACGCCATATTTAGCGTCAAAAGTTCAAAACTACTAGCCTGTTTGCAAGCAAATGACACACTTTTTTAACACATATTATTTTTTTGGTCCAATCTACCGGAAACTGACGTTGGATCGAAGAAAAAAGCACTTTTGCAAATCCCATACATTTTATGGGTGTTCTAATGATTATATGTAAACATTTTTACTCGGGTTTTTTTTAATTTTTTTTTTTTTAGTTTTATCAAAAATTATATGTCATGGGATTTAAGTAAATCCAATTTAATTTAAAAATATCATATTCGATCCACCAAAAATTACTTATGTTTTTGGATCTAATTAGATGATAATAGATCTAAATTAGGGGTTAGGTTAGGTCGAAAAGAGGATTCGGAGAAGGGAAATGCCTCTTAATCCGACTCAAGTCCCTGAGGACTTGCACCTGATCCCCCAATGTGGATATTGGGTCACTGGATAGTATTTCGACCCGGCTCCCGGCAAATGCCGGGCATTCACAGAGATAGTGTTCCAAGGTTTCCTCGACCTCCCTACAGGCCTACACTCTCCCGAGTCCGCCCTACCAATACGGTGGAGATGGGCCCTTAGTGTCGAGTGTCCAGTGAGGGTTTCCATCAAAAGACTCAGTTCCTTCCTACTGAGATTCTGAATTTCCCTCGTCCTGTCCTTGTCCGGGTTTCCTCAGAGAATCCCCGTAGTCCTGCCAACACCCGCATTCTCCCAGATGGTCCTATGCATGGTGTCAGCCATCAAGGATCCGCCTTGAAAGCTCGAAAAGGTTTAGCGTCCAAAGGGAAGATCCTCCCCTTTCCAATTCATTTGCAATTTTGTTCCCCGCTATACCACAGTGTCCCGGCACCCATATAATCTCAATGCGTGCCCGCGTAGAGAAATCTAGATCTAAATTAATCTCATGTGATATTTTGGGATTTATCAGGATCTTAAATTAAATTAGATATTATAAAAATTAGTTAATATTGGATCCCCAAATTGAAATTAATTTTTATGTAATTTAATCCAGTAGTATATTTGAGGGTTCTTATCGGATATTACCGGACACCCAAAATATGAGATCAACTTGGATAAGAATGAATATTGATATATATCAAATCAGATCTGATTTTGTATTTGAGATATAACTTTTTTTGTATCGGGTATGTTTCTTTTTCATAAAAAATAAATAGACTCAAACAATGAACATGAAATAAACCAGATGATTGCAAGGACATAATGAGAATGTCCATTATGGTGCAAATATGTTGATATTCTCTTTATAAAAAAGACTTTTTATAAAATTTTTTTATTACTTGAAAAAATGTGTTAAAATATTTTCGTTCTTTTGTAACTGGTGGTATTGTACGTATGTTTAAAATCAATTTCCTTTAGGAGAAAATAATTGTGACAATTTTCTTGTTGACATTACACAGAGGGAGGCAGACCGACATACAGACAGAGAGTGCCTTATCCAAAGGATAAATTCTGTTAAAATATATTTATGTATGTGCTTGTGATAAAAAATCTCAATAGTTTTATTTGCCAAGAAAAACGTAGTTTAAGGTTATTGACACACATACGACATTATTGTTTCTATTGATGTTGCATTGAATATTTTTCATATTTTTAATCAACATTAAAAAATCCTTTTAAATTGAAAATTTTGCTAGCATAAGCAATATTAACATTGTTGGCGCTTTCAATAATGAATCCACTGATGATGCAGTTCTCTAAGGTAACAACAAAATTTTGATAGTCTCCTAAAACTAGTAACAGCTCCTTATTCGTATTAATAAAAAATTCTCAATTTCGTGCTAGATTTGCCAAAAATCGAAAAGCTACTTTTTGCGAAGACTGGTTAATGATAAGGAATGTGTTCAGATATCTATTGTCATAAAAAAAGTTTAAATCAGATATTTAACTAAAGGACAAGAACTTCATGCACCAAAAAGTTGTGCTTTAAGCGCCTATAATATGCATTAAAAACCTTAAAATATGTAATTAAAATTAAGAAAATATGCACTTACATTTTTTTTTAACTTTATTAAGAACAAATAAATTTAAGTTTTGACAAAGATCAAATGTATATGCAAACTGGGATTAAGGGAAACAGTTTTAAGTGGTTTATAAATGTGTATTTTTTTATATACACGCAGAAAAAAACTGGTGGAATATTATCGAAACGCTTAGTAATTATACAACTATATAAGTTTCAAGTTAACAGTAACAAGTAACAGTATATTTTGCTAAAATCAACAGAAAGTTTTCTTAAAAAATTGTAGAGTGCTGATTTAAGAAGGGTGAATTTTTATTCTCATTAAAAAAAATCTAAAAATTTCATATTTTTTATGATTTTTTTTTGTTTACTAATGTTTAGCAAATTTTTTGTTGATTTTAGCAGATTAATTTGTTAACTAAAATGTATCTCAAATGTAACTAAATATTTGTAACTTCAACAGATTTATTTTTGCTATTCTTTTCTAGCTAATTTATAGCAAATAAAAATAATATAAATTTCCATCGATTCACATTCGTAGCTATTATACTTTGTGTAATTCCATTGTTTTTTATATTCGTAAATTTTCATGAAAATTATTTTTTTTTGTATGGGAATCCCATGAAGGGTTGGAGGTAGAGGGTTAGTTTGTTCTAAGGAAATATTGGAGATACAAAAATAATGGGGGTTGCTCATACGTTTTGCCTCAATAGGTGTGACTCCTGAGTAGTTACGAGTGTTTTTCTATCCATTTTACCCCAATTTCGTTCTCACGAACTTTAACCCTCGTGCGGCACGCCAATTTTCAACCGATCGAGCTCAAATTTTTTGCAGATTTTTTTTTTATCCTAACCTCAAACTGCCCGTCGTTTTTGGAAAATCGAAAATAAAAAAATAAGGACCACCTTAATGCATATATATCCATATTAAGCTATATGTTTTTTATAATATTATATTAAACACGATATGTACGATATATACGATGTGTTGTAGTTATTTCTTAGCCATATATGGCCCTTTGGGCTCGGTTATTTAATTGAAGAATAATAAATAAAATAAATAAATAAAAATATGATTGTATGTGAACGTTTTTACTCGGGAATGTACTTTTTATATATTTATACAAAATTAATTTTTATAAAAAAGTTATAAAAATTGTATTTCAAATAAAATTTTTTGAAAATTTGTATACACCCCAGCAAAACCACACATTACCAAATCATGGGTAAAGTAATGTATCGCCATAGGGCTTCATACATTACTTTACACGTTACTTCACTGATGAATTTTACAGGCGATGAGCCTCAAAGTAACTCATTACCTTGTAGTGGGTAAAGTAACTGGTTACTTATATGGTTACATGGTGGGAAAAAGTAATGTGTCTATAAATAGAGTTTCATAAAAAAATGCATAACAATTTTTTTTACAGATATTTTTTTAATTAAATAAATAACTTTTTTTTTATTAAATAAATAACTTGGTCATGCTGGGATTCGAACCTGGGGTCTCTGGTATTTAACAATAAGTTAGGCGAGAACTCTACCAACTGAGCTATCGATACATACAATATTTTATTGCTTAACATGTAGATGAGTTGTTGTGCTTCGTGTTTTCGTTCGTGATATCAAAAAACAAACTAATGTGTCTATAAATAGATTTTCAAAAATATATATTAATAATTACTTTACGTTTATAATGCATGCATTATGTAATTGATGATCGGTAAGTCATTATTTTATGTTTTGAAGTAATGCAAAATGTAATGAGGTCTCATTACAAGGTAATCCATGAGTATTCAATTATCGGTAACTCATTACTTCTTGTTGGAAAATAATGATACAGGTAAGGAGTACACATTACAAGGTAATGCATTACTTTATCGCACCCATTACCAAAGTTTTGCTGGGACAATTTATGGGTTTCTTGATGATTGATTTCTTATGGGTTTCATCATTCACCCAATCTCTATTAATTGATACTAAAAGTAAATACTTTAAATTCACAATAATCGTAGTTAATCGTAAGAAATTTTAAAGAAAAAACTTGATTTTTGGTAAAAATTAAACTCGCGAATATTTCAAAAACTGAAATTTATATTTAAATTTAGTGTTCACATTCGTGATCTACGTCCTAAAATCTTTCAGAATTGATAAGTTGCATGTCCGATACATTTCCGTGTAATTTTTAAATTTCTCTTTTTTGGGGGTTTTGTCTACTAATTTTAGCTGATTATTTCTTACTTTCAATTTGACTTATGTATAACTAAATTTTTGTAGATTCAAACAATTATTTTTGTTGTTTTTATGTTACTAATATTTAGGAAAAAATATGTTAATTCTACTGCACCGTCAATGTGAACTAATTTTTAGTTGTTTTGCAAAAATTTTTATAAATTTTGACTTTTGAGACTGAAAAGCGAAAATTTCATACATCCCGTTACAATCTTTTTCGACAGTTTAAATCTTTACAACTTTTGAAATTGTGCTTCAGAACATTAAGATTTTCACATTTTATAATTTAAAGTTTTCTATGGAAAACAAAAAAAAAGACAAATATAGAATGCATACGAAAAAATTGTCTAACTTTGTTTTCTTAAATGAAATGCTACAAACTGCAATTGTTATTCAGAAAATGTCAATTTAAATTCAGGATTTTAATTTGAAATTTGGAAAATATCTATTGAAATTTAGAATTTCCATTTGGAATTCTGAAAATATGAATTGAAAATCAGATTTTCCATTTCAAATTCAGAAAATATCAATTGAAATTCAGAATACCCGTTTGAAATTCAGAAAATATTATTTGAAATTCAGAAAGCATATCATTTTAATTTAAATTAATATTTTCTGAAGTTTTTGATGTTTTCTGAATTGCAATTGCTCCGTTTCAGAATTTCCATGTAAGTTTTTTGTATTTCAAACGAAATTTCTGAATTTCAATTGATATATTCTAATGATATATTGCAACTGTAGTTCCGAAAACATTAATTGGAATTTACAAAATATCAATTAAAATTCAGAAATTCTATTTGAAATTCAGAAAACTTCAATTGAATTTCATAATTTCCATTTGAAAGTTCAGGAAACATTATTTGAAATTCTGAAAATATCAATTTCAAAATTCAGAAAATGTCATTTGAAAATTAGAAGATACTAATTGATATTCAGAAACACATCAATTGAATTTCAAAAAATACCAATTGATATTCAGAAAACTGTAATTAAAATTCAGAAAATATTAATTTATATTGAATTAAAATGTTTTCTGAATTATAATTGATATATTCTGAACTTCAAGTTATATATTCTGAATTTCAATTGATATTTTTTGAATATTAATTGTTATTTTCTGAGTTGGGTTTCTGAATTTCAATTGATGTTTCCCGAATTTCAAATGACGCTTTCTGAATTTCTAATGATATTTTCTTAATTTCAAAAGATATTTTCTGAATTTCAAAAGACATTTTCTGAATTTCAAATGGATAATCTGAATTTCAATTGATATTTTTCAAATATTAAATGGAAAATCTGATTTTCTACTGATATTTTCTAAATTTCTAATGAAAATTCTAAATTACAATTGATATTATCCGGATTTCAGATGGAAATTATGAATTTCAATTAATATTTTCTGTATTACAATTGCAAAGGTTTAGTTTAGTTTTTAGCATTTCATGTTATAAATTTTATGAGAAAACATTTTTTCGGAAGCATTCTATAAAGGGTCCGCCAAATAACTTTTTTTTTTTTTGAACTCCTGAACCAATTGGACTTTGTATGGCGTCATACCAAGGTCTTTATGCAAAATTCGTCTCAATGATGTCTCCGAAATGTTCAATTGTTGAAAACAACGGTGAATTGATGTTGATTACGCTTCACGCACACTTTCTGCCACAGCAGCAATATTCTCGGGTGTACGCACTGTTTTTGGCTTTTCACGCTTTGTTTTATCGATGAGGATGCCAGTTTCTTTCACTTTTTTCACAAGATAACGAACACAGGGACCATATTCGTTCAGCGGAAGGATAAAACTAATTATCTGTCAAATCAGACATGAGCTAAGTGTTACCATTCACGAAATAAGCACTAGCTAAAAAAAAACGTTAGATGGCGGACCCTTTATTTGCTTTTTTTCTTTCCCTAGGCAGCTTTAAATTAGAATATGTGAAGTTAATTTTCTATACTAAAATAAAATTTTTCAAAAACACTACAAAAACAAAACAATTTCCTGGTACTTGTTTATCTTAATTTAAATGAAAATGGCTGTTTGTATGTTATTTCAGTAAAAACAAACAGTAACATTTTTTATAGTTCAAAATAACCTCAATTTAACCACAAAATGAATACAATAAGGACTCTTACACGCAAAACGGTAAACACACAAAAAAACAATGCTGAAAGTAACAGTGAATTTACGTGGGGTACTCGTAGAGTTTTATCTTTCCTATAAATTCGAAAAATCTACATTAATAATCTTTAAAAACTTTAATATTAGTTTTAATTGGTTACTTATAAACACACCCATAAAAAAGGTTAGTACAAAAGTCTGTAAAACGAGTTCTAATTCAGTTGAACTAATTTTGTATGTTGCCTACGTTTAAATCAATTATTTAGCTTAAATTATTAGTTATCTTATTTCACCACACGAACAAATTTCATCAGTATTTGAACTAATTGTTCAACTTTATATTTGTGATAATACTTTGTAATTCGTGATTCTCAAAATTACAAATTTCAAAGTTAATGTAAACCACAATTGTTTGCAAAATATTTTTTGTGTCTCCACTATCAGTCTCACTGGTAGATCGCGTTAGTTTCTCATAATTTTTTAGGTTATATTTTGAAAAATACGCGAGATATAGCAATAGTCATTATTAACCACTTATATTCTCGGTTATAAATATGGTGTGTCCTATAGTGTCCGACAGAACTCACTTCTTTTGGCAGCAGCCGAAGACGAACTTTAAATGTAGCAGAATCCGAACTTTTTAATTTGCTTTTTAATTTCCATAAATCGTAAATTTCGGTTAATTTTGACAACGAAGTTTGTTTAAAGTAAAGCAAAGTTTTTTTTAAAGTAAACAAGAGTAAAGGCTTCATTAGTCTTTTCTGTGAAGTAAACAAACGTACCTGGAGACAAATAAATGTGTTAACAAAAAGTACAGACTAATGTTTATATTCATTGAAATTGTGGTCAAGTAATATCGTAAAAAATTCTGCTGAAAATAGAAAATTTTCGGTGACATGACATAACCCCGAAAAATGTTCGGACTTAATCCGCAAACCAGAAATTGTGGCTATGACCGAAAAGTTTTCGGTCATAATCCCCAGAAAAAAGAGGACATGAAACCAAAAATTATTGGGATAATGACCATTTTCGAAACGGACATAATTCATATTATGGGAACTATGTCCATTGTGTTTGTGGATATAAAACCAATAATAGGCATTATATTCGCTATGGCAAATTATAATATTTATTTTTTTTTAGAAAAATGTTCATGATGTTGAACAGAATTAAACACATAATATACACTCAAAACAGTTTGTAGTTTAAATTAACTGAAAATGTAATTTAACATAAATGATAAATCACTTAAAATCCTGTCTACTTACTTTTCATTTAAATACAATGCTCCTTGCTATTTTTTATTTTAAATATCGTTTAAATAACTAACAAATTCGTAAGAATAAAAAATAAGTTAGTATAAAAGTTAGTAAAACGTCTTGTAAACTATAATATTTTTTTAGCATTTTGTTTGCTAAATTTGCGTTATTAGCTAAAATTTTAGTTATATTTAGTCAGAAGTTAACTGTTTTCAACTAATGTTTTACTAATAATTTATTTTGCTAAAAAAAATTGTGCTGATAAGCACATTAATAGTGTGGATGACAACCAGATTGCAAAATATACGCAGAATGAAGTAGATATCGCGGCATATCAAGATGTAGTGGAGAAGAGGAATACTATACTAAAAAGTACAACTCTTGTAAGATATATAAAAAATCAACAATGGAAAATTTTTGTATCTGTGTTTCATACATAATAAAACAAAAGGGACGCCAACAATGTGTATCGTATAAATATCGTATAACATATAAATTGAGGATTAAAAAATTTAAATTTTGTGTTGTCACGGGTTGTCAAAGTAATTGTCTATTAATTAGATTAAAGACAAAATAAAATATTTAAATTTAATAAAAATTAAATGTGTATTTATAAACTAAATGACTATTAATGAAGTGTGGTCAAATTGCAAACAAATATATGTACGTTCAGGTAGACAGACTAAATCGAAAGACAAGGACAGACATCCTACGTAATTTTGTAGGTTTGCTTTTTCTTATTGCAAAAAAGAGTTGTATATTTCATATTTTATTATTTCGTTTTGTTTCTGGAAAAATGCCATCACTTAGACAACCATTGATATAAGTAAGTTATTTTTAAAAGAATAACAAAAAAATTTTAAGATTTTTAGAAAATAAATTAACTAAAATATAATTTTTCTATCAAATTTTTGAGTTTTTATCAATCTACTAATATTCAGGAATAGTTTTATTAACTTTTAGCAAGGATTTTTTAATTTTAAATCAACTAAGTGTTAGGAAAACTTTTGCTTTTGTTGCCACAAATCAGCTTGCTAATTTTTAGCAAAATATTTTGCTCTCATTAACCATCTTTTTCAAGCACCCTCCTGACTAAAATTTTGCTGACTCAGCAAAATTTTTATCTGACTTTGATAACTTTTTTTTTTTGAGTGTAAGTTAAAAACAAATGTTCAAATTTTAACTTCAGATCAGTAAAAATAATAGTTATATACTGTTATTTGAAATTATTTCAGTTTCTTTGTTTTCGTTTCTTTCGTTGTATACACCACATACATTTGTGTAAACTTTTTCAATTTCAAATGTTTTACTTTTAAATTTTTAAAAATTAAAACCAAAAGTTTAATCTTAATCTTAGCTTTATCTTGCTCACATCATAACGTTTTCTATTTCTTGTAATTTGAATTGAAATAATGTTGTACATAAACAAACTTTTTTAATAAAAACCAAACACGAATTTTTGAATATTTTTTTGGAAAAATATAATCTAAATTTATAATAACTTTTACGAAAACAAATAAACTATAATATTCCGTTTTTGTGGTTAAATTTGTATGAAACTTTAAATGAATGAAAATAATAAATGAAACTCTACAAAAATTGGTAACTGGTAGTAAATTATTTTGAAAAAATGTATAAAAAAGTTGAAAAAAATATTTATTTGAAAAATAAAAAAATGTTCCTTTATTTTTAACTCAACTGAAAACTACAAACAGTAAACTATATATTGTAATATTCTGAGTGTATAAAATTCGAAATATCTTATTTTTTATCCCAACTTGTCGAGCGGTTCGAAAATGTTGTCGCAAATGAAAGACACTTTTAAATAAATGAAATATTTTCGATTTTTTTATTTTGCGGCTATAAACAGCTTCTGATTATTCATCCTAGCAAAATAGTAAAATCGATATAACAGGTTGCAGAACAACTTATACTGTATTACAATTGATTCTTGTTTCTGTTCTAACTACAACCGATTATTTTTGTATGGAGTTTGTCCTAATTACAATAGGTTCTTTATCTCCAAACAAGAACAGGTTGCTTTAGAACTGGTTCTGGGACAGTGAAGACTTACATTTTGACTCACAGGAACGTGTTTTAGAACCGGTTCTATGCAACCGGTGGGAAAAGAAGCTGTTCTGGAATAGATTCTAAGGTAACCGGTTCTAAAAATGTTTGATGGGTTTAATTGAAAATCGAGCTCTTTAAAAAAATATTAGTATACTGAAAACAATGTAAACAAAATTTAAAAAAAAAATCTCCAATTTGAAAGTTTGGTTAATTCAACTGAATTTTAGTTGCACACCTAAAATAATATAAATAACTTTGTACTAACTGAATTAATAAGTTGTTAGCATTAAAATACACTTTTCAACTCGGTTGACACTTTCTTTCCCTCTCTGCACCTAAATAATTAACATTATTTAGTTGGTTAGGTTGGTTATTTTTTGATTAAAGTGAGTTTCGTGGACAATCATTTTAGATATTTTGTGTTGAATGAGCACTTTTTTTTACAAATTTGGAATCAGTATATTAAAATTTTTTAATGTATTGCCGTAATGGTGAACAAAAAAGTTGGGATTTTAACCGGTCCGTTTTCGGCCATTAACCCAACTTTTGAAAAGGTCACAATCCCAATTGGGATTATGACCGCTTCGTTAACGGTCATATTTAAAACTTCCGGGTTGTGGACTATGATCGAAAACCATTCGAATATAATACCAATTTTCATTCTGGGGATTATGTCCGTTGGGGTAAAGCCCGGGCACAAAAATGTTCTACTTCTATACTTGACATTTAACTCTATGCACAAGAAAAACATAACTAAACTATTTTTATAGGTACTCTTTTAACTCATTACAAGCATGCTACGTTACTTTTTTTACTTCTGCTTCTAAACTAATTAAGCCTAACATTTCGAAAAAAGCTAATTTTTTTTTTTTTTGAATATAAAATAATGATTTAAATTATTTTAAAAGAGTATTTTGAAAAAAAGGAGAATCCCAGCAAAACTTTGGTAATGGGTAGGACTTATTTCAGACCTTCCAAAGTAATGACTATCCATTCCAGTTTTTGTTATTTTGAAGGTCCGAAATAATACCTTACTAATATGAATATATGTAACTGCTTATTTGTAAAATAAAAAACAACGCCTTACTAATATTGTGTTAAATATCTGCTTATTTGGAATAGCAAAAATAATAAGTTACTTATTATCACTTATTTCAGACCTTTCGTAGTAATGACTATCCATTTTTAGGTACATGTTAATACGTTCTTATTTTTGCACCTATAAATAACTACTTATTAACATCCTTACAAGTAATACGTCATATAATGGCTTTAAGCATTACTTTTGATGCTACAAATAAGAAATGAAATAAGTACTTATGTGTAACTGGTGATTTCACTACATATTTTGTAACGTCTTATTTTTGTCCCTATATGTAAGCACAAGGCAAGGCCTTGCCTCCTATGACACCCCCATGTTAAAATCAGGTGTTCTTGGCCTCAACTATAAATACTTCTGATTCTTGTTTTCTTCTTCCATTTCCCATTCTATGGTAATAGCAAGTTTTCCTGGGATGCTTGAACTTTTATATTTTTACGAAAATATAAAACGAATTTAACACAAACTCTTGTATTTGTACTAGAAATTAAAGAATTTCTTTTGAAAATTTAATTCAATTTATCCAAATGTAGGCCGAACGCCGAACTTGACTGAACTTTGTTTCCGAAAAAACCCCTATAAAAATTGTAAAAATGTGTTATTTTTTGCATTAAAATGCGTAAAAAACACCACATATTTTTTTTAATTTGTTAACAAAGTTCACTCAAAAAGAAGTATGAACAAAAATTAAGTTTACGCCTTACTAAAATTACGTTTTTGACATTTTCCTTAAAGCAAATAGAATTGAACATTTATTAGATTTTAGTTCATGTTAATTTTTCATAAACTCAAAATTAATAAGGCTTTTTCTTTAATTTTCCTTTCTTAAATCAGGTTAATATTCTTAAAAAACGTTAGAAAATTTATTTCTTTTTAGTAAAAAAAGAATTTTAAGAAGTTATTAAACTAAAAGTTAAGAAATTTGAAATTTGCCCAAATACGCACCTTAGTTTTACAAATTTTAACTTCTTAAAATTAAGTATAGTAACTTCTTAAAAATTGTATTTCAAAAGATTCAAATTTTTAAACCTATAAAATTCTCATTTGGTTTGGTAATAAATTTCACATTCAAAATATTTGTATTAACCAAAATAATCTTATAATTATTTTCGTTAATATTAACTTAAGAAATATATGAAATTGATTACTTGACTGATAGGTGCCAAACCTAAACACTTATATTTTTGAAAGTATATACCTTTTGAAAAAATGAACTAGATTTTAAGATCTTTTTACTAGATTTAAGCAACATGTATACTTAATTGAATTCAAATGTATACTAAATTTTAGTAAAGTTTCATAAAATTTAAGACAAAATTTACTAAATTTTAGTACAAATTGTTTTTACTTGTTTTTAAGAAAACTGCACACTTAATTCGAGTTAAATTTTCTTTGGAGCCAAATCATTTCCGTATTTCTTAAAATTTAGTTCAAATTACTTAATATGTGGTAAAATTTTTTTTGGGTGTTGTGAAAATAAAGCATCTACAATTTTTCATCGAGAATTTCTGTGTTTAATCCAGTATTTTCTTCGTACTTTTGAGAAAAAAAAACTGTCAAACCCATAAAACAAAATGAGTTTTTCGAGTCAATTTATAGGACAAAACTATTGAAAATGCAGTGAACAAGTGACATTTGATTTTAATTTCTTTACGGCTAAACAAATTGGAGTTTTCGATAATTTTTATTGCAGTTTTACGAGTTTAAAGTTTTCATTCCATATCTGCCTCGATCGACCTTTCTCTATTCATTTCATCACGTTTTTTTATAAATAGGGGGTTTTAATGTATTTTTCTCTTAGTGAGAGTTGTGTACGAATTCGCTAATTATCGAGAGACATGTGATTAGCATAGTTTCTCAATGAAGTATATTCTATTTGCACCCACTTAAAAAAAATATAATATATTATCCTCTATCTCGAAAAGTATACATGATATTAATATGAAATTTTTACACAACATAAATCATGATATAACTAATAAATCTGCACCATTAACTCATTTTTTGACTTATTACAGTCTTGAAGTAAATGAGCGATATGTACTTTAGGTACAAGTGCTGGCAACAAGTGCTTTCCCAATCCGATGATAACATCATTAGAGAAATTGTATCCGACTGTTTAACAAGTGTCGGACAAGCACTCGGGAAACAAAATTTCCAACATTGGCAAAATCGTGGTAAAACAATGAAATATTTGGTCTAAAAATTTGTTTTCCAAAATAAAATAAAAAAAAAGTTCATGTATAATTTTTTTGCTCCCGCCGGCATTTGAACCCTGGCAGCCAGATTGACAGCCGACAGCTCTAACCACATATAATTCTTTATAGATTAAAACGTAAGCAAATGATAACTGCTGGGTAAAAGTTGGCTGCTCAAATATTTCAGCACAGGCATTAGGTTTAATGGAAACAACTTGCCAATGTTGGGAAAACAAAAACAAAGTTGGTCTTAAGAGTTTTTCTAGAACCAAAAAAAAATAATTTTATATCAACAAAATAATAAAAAACTATAAAAAAAATAATGCAACCGGGCTAGAACTCGGCACCTTCCGACTACACACTTTCAGTGGGTAGAATTTTGAGCAATTGGTAATTTCTGACTGAATATCACTGGGAAAACACTTTTCCCAACGTTGGCATAGTGGTCTCAGCTAATTTTTGCTTATGATATGTTCTGTAGACCACTGAAATTATTGTAAAACAAATACTGGAACAAAGCTTTTTGTAAACGCTGGTAAAACGTATTAAACCAATGTTCTGCCAGTATTTTATTTACAATTCCTCGGTTAGCCAGTGGTTTGCCAGAGCTTGATTTTTTGTACCACTGGCAGCTTCTGACTTGGTAGTTGTCATTTGTTAGATATTGGATTTCATTTTTAAACCAACGCTCTCGAGTAATAAATCGATTTTTAAAACATCCACAAATTTTAAGTTCATGTTTTTTGATTTTTAGTGAATATTTTTGGGGCAGTTTCTTGTTTGTTTTTATTTCATATTCGATTTAAGTGCACATTTTAAGCGAATATTTTCGATATTTTAGAGCATGAAAGTAGCTGCCCTGCTTATAAATAATGTATCATTAACATACCAAAAACTGTTCTGCCAATTAATGATTCCAATCAAACATTTTCATCGATGAATTTAACATTGGCTTGTCATACATAGGAAGGAATCTTGATACAGCAAAAAAACTTCCTAGGAATATTTTATGCCTAAATAACTTCCAAGAAGTTGTTTAAGCAGAAAAACTTCCAAGAATAATTTTTGAAATGATTCTCTCCTATGACAATCCAATGTTAAATTCATCGATAAAAATGCCAAATTAGAAGAGAAAAAAGTTTTGCTGGGTGAGGTATGATTTCCTTATTATAGAAAATGTTTTTTCACAATTTATTTTGCTTTAATGAATTCTATAAAGAACTTAAACAATTTTTTATGAAAAAGTTAGTTGAATTCCCCGCTTAAAAGTTCGTGGCGTATTTTTTGCCATTACCGCAAAAAATACTCTTTCCGATGATAGAAGATCGTCGTGCGATATGTTTAGAACCCAGATTAACTGGGATTATAAAAAAGGAGATCGGAACTATTTTTTAAAGGTCCAAGAGTTTAAAGAGTAGCCCACGTGTTTCATTTTCCACCATTTTTGTTGGTTTAAACATTTTTCACTAACATGTTTAACCCTTTTAGTAAAATACAAAAAAAAAAAAAAACGCAAAACAAATATACAGTGCAGCAATTTAAAACTATTACGTGACACTACTAAATCACTTAATTGTTACATGTACAACAAGGATACATGCAATGGTAATAGGGGTAATCATTTCAATATTAGCAATTTTCCAAAAATATAAAATTTGTGAAAATTGTACCCGATCACAAAAAGTATGCAAAGTGTAGTATTTGGCACCTACATAAATGTGATGAAAACTTTATAGTTTTTCGTGCAATGAAGTGATTAAAAAATAATTTAAAATTTTATGTATGAAAAGTTTCATCATTTATGACTACTTCCAAATTTAACAATTCCTCATTATTAAATATGATGAAACTTTTTTGTTTGTGAGTGTGCCTATCAGCTGGCGTTGCATACACTAAAAACAAGTCTGTAAAGTCAGCAACAGAAAAATTGATTATATTAGCAACAAAATCAGTAAATTCAGCAAAAATTATGCTGAGTTTAGCTTTTTTTTTTGTTCAGAACATATTTTTTTTTAATAACAAGAATATTTGAAAGTGATAAGATGGTTTCTATACCATTGAATGTGTCTTCAAAACATCTTTCATTTCATACAAGATTTGTCTATGATAAGTTTAAAATAGAACGAAAAAATTAGAAATAACGAAAAATGGGGTAATTTTGGACACCACTTTGCAACCACTAAATGAGATTAGGCAGCTAAAAAACACGGTTACCTTAAATTTGTATTCTATACAACATATCCAAAGCCCATTAAAATCTGCGGGTACGGGTCGAGGTATCTCTTGTTAATTTTTTGTATATAGCCCAAATATCATAAAAATCAGTCAATACGTTTTAAAGTTAAGAGAACCGGAATGTCCTTGGACCAATGTAAAAGGTTTCTTAAAAGCTTAAGCTTCAATTTTGCTTTGTGTTTACTAGTTACGGTTTCTAAACAATATACATATGTCTGTAAGATTTTTGAAAATTGTGTTTTTTGAAATTTTAACTTTAACACTTTCTCACTTTCAAACCGTGTACTGCACACAAACATTTTTCAAAAAATATTTTGAAATTCGGTTTTCTATCGAAATAGCTTATTTTTGTATAATAATACACTCATTTGGGGCATTTATGGCCAATATAATATACGCCTTCTGCATCCGGGCTTGCCGGTTAGAGGATTAATAAAATTATGCCGAAACAGTCTGTCTGAAGTAGAACACATTTTTAAAAATTGCTTATATCCGTTTCCCCAAGTAAAATAATTAAGCAATTATTCCGAATTTGAAGTATGTCTAATTTGCATGTTTCTCAAGTTCAAAAAAAAAATTGTGAATGTCCCTAATGTTTTGTTAAGTGCAGCAGCAGAACGTTTTAGTAGTAGTTATTTCGTTAGTTTTTGTTTAGTTTGGCTTGGTGTATACTTTAACATACATTCACATGAGTGCCATTGTCCTGTGACAAAAGTCAATTTAGTCTTTAAACAAATTACAGATTTTTTTTTTTTTATTTAACGTAACTTTCATCAGATAAAGGAAATCTTCTTCTTTAAACGTTTTAGATATGGTGAGATTTTTTTAACACTTTAAAATGGGGTTCAAATTATAAATGCAGCGAATTTATAATTGGAAAAGACCAAAAAGATAATTGGATACACTTAGGAAATTATGTTGGTAAAGACGACTGCAATTGTAGTCAAAAACAAATGAAATTTCATTTAAAAAAATGACGACTTACATTTCATTAAATTCAACTAACATTGTCATTTGTTTTTTAATGTTCAAAAAATGACTAACAATGAACCACATGGTAGTAAAAAATAAACCAATTCTTTTTTTTTATTTTTTTAAATAACAAAAAACAACTGTAAAAAATGAATGTAAAATCATAAGACAGTCATTTGATGTTAGTTGTTTTTTTAAATGAACTACAAGGTCTGTTAAAAATTTTATTTGTTCTACAAATGACTTACATTTACATTAAAAATAATGAAACTGTATTACAACCCAAACAACTACATATTTTTAAAGCAGAAGTTCCCTGAGTGTACCCAACATTTTTTGTAAAAAGCCACCGAATTTTATTAAAAATATGATGATTGATTCCGAGAGGTTTCAAAAAATTCAAATTTTTAGAAAAAAAGATTTATAGAATATTGATTGCAAATCACAATCATTAAATTTCTCGATCAGGCTGATCTGTTTTACACTGCGGTATAAGCCCAACCTAACGGTAAATAATGTGCAAAATTTGACAAAAATTGTGTTTTTAGTCTCAATCCTTTACGTCACAGAGTCCGCCAAATACATTCGGTGTAGGTTTGCCTGTGAGGATTGCTCAGTGAGAATAAGTCTTATTTTGCTAGCCCAGTATAGAAAATCATTAGCAAATAATAAATAAATTCTATTACTTTTTAGAACTGATATTGACATATCAATACTAACCACTAGGCTGCTTCTTAAAAAACAAATTGACGAATTTTGGACGGGACAACTCTGGATTAGATAAAGATTCATAAACAAATTCCCTTTTTTCCAAATTTTCGATATAAAATTTAGGGGTCGCAGCCAGACTTTGAAAATTTTCCCGATTTTTAAAAAGGACATATTTTGATAAAAAAAAAAAATTGTTTTTAAAAAAAAAACAGCAAAAAATTTTGCATTATTTTAAAGCTTCAATTATGAATAAAAAATTAAAAAATCGAAAGATTGCAAATACTAAAAAAAATGTTGGGCATTTTTTCTTTAAACACATCATGAAAATTAAAAAAATAAGAATATTGAAAGGTTCAATCAATCCACTGAAAACGGATTTTGTACATGTAGTCCAGTCAAATTAGGGTTTCCCCTCCGAATTCCAGGTAATACGCTGCAAACTCGTATATGGCTTTATTTTGGTATTCTAAATACTGTCTCAAAAGTCTCATAAAATCTCGTGACTGCGTCGTGAGTTATTCAAGTTCAAAGGTCACAAAATTCCGTTTTAGGCTATTATCTCGGTTTATATAGATCCAATGATGTCAACATTTATTATAAAAATTGTAGGTCATGCAATTTGTAACAAATTTTGTTACAAACATTTTTTCATGCGCTCAACCGTTTTCGAGATAGAGATCAGAGACTCCGGAGCGCTCACACATACCTGCAATTATTCAAGGTCAACCGTGAATCTCGGTTAATAATATCTTATATAAAGTGATTAAATTGCTAAAATATCACTAACAATGAATAATTTATATTATTTATTAGATAATACAGTGGTGTACCGTTATAACGAACTCGTAGGGATAGGACAATTTAGTTAGTTATAATCGAAGTTCTCTATAAGCATGGTAAATACATTAAAAAAATAATAAATTCTCAGGATGTTTTCTTAAATTCTCTTAATTTGGGAATGTTTGATTGTAATATGAAAACAATTTATATTATTTATTAGATAATACATTAAATTTCTTATGAATTCATTTAGTAATACTTACTTTACTTGCTGTTAATTTTCAGATCTCGGTAACGGCTGACGTATAATCTTAAAAATTATGGCTGATTTGTGCTTTATTTGTGAGAAGTCACTATCAGAAGGTGATTCTGTTAATGAAAAAAACTTTAAAAACGTCAGCAGTTTCCGAGATCTGAAATAATATTAATAATAATAATATAAATTATTCATTGTTAGTGATATTTTAGTAATTATTATTAACCGAGATTCACGGTTGACCTTGAATAATTGCAGGTATGGGTGAGCGCTCCGTAGTCTCTGATCTCTATCTCGAAAACGGTTGAGTGCATGAAAAAATGTTTGTAACAAAATTTGTTCGGAGGTTGACCCCTTTTTTTGTCTTATTTGACTGGACTACATGAGGTGATTTTGATGATGAGCAATTTTTGGCAAGTATTATTATTCAAACAGAGCAAAAAGCGGATAGTATTATAATTTTAAATTTTATTTTTATTTGAAAATATTCAGTTATTCTCAAGTTTATTTTACGTAAAATTTTTTTACTACTAAAAACATGGGTTAACAATGTGCCATATATTTAATGTTTTGGAACTGGAACGCCAAAATTAAATCGATTCACTCTCTAAGTGGATTCAGTATTATTTTTTTTTAATTCCTATACTGTTTTTAATAAAAAGCACATCAAATTATTCTAATTCTGGACATTTTTCTATTTTGTTTTATTTTTTATTCATAATTAGGGCTTTGAAAATAATGCAAAATTTTAGTAACTTTTTTGTCATGGTGGGGTTAACAATCTTATAAAAACTAAATTTTTTTCCTGGCTCCTTGATGTCGTATGTAACACAAAAAAAATTAATATTAATATATTTGGTAATTTTTTTAAATAAACAATTTTTATGCAAATATGTCCTTTTTGTAAATCGGGAAAATTTTCAATGACTGGTAGCGACTCCGAAATTTTTTTACAAAAATTATGAAAAAATTTGAGAATGGTTGTCCCATACAAAAATTCGACGTTTTTAAAAATAAGAAGCAGCCTACTAACCACATTACAAAAAAAAAAGAAAAATAACCACACAAAAAAATCGTTGCAAAAATTAGTAACATTTTACCAAGTTTTTACTGGTTTCTACTTAATTATTGAATAAATTAAGTGTAAAAACTTTATTATTTGAAATGCTTCTAGGTACTTGGTAACGTTTTTTTTTTGTGTGTATATGCTTAGCAGTATAATGAGTCTAAAAATAAATTTTCAAAAAAACTAAATTTAATAATATAAAAATTTATTGATGAAAATTTTTTTTTTTTAATAAAATGTGTTCACATGGCATTCGAAGCTGGGACTCCAGGTTGTCAGTCACCCACTCTACTACCATCTGTGCTATATCGACATGTAATATTTGATAGATAAAAACACAAATGACAGCTTACAAGAAAACAAAAATAAGTATTTATATATGTACTTACTAGAGTTGAAAAAATAATGACCCAATCAAAAATATATATATTCATATATGATTATATATAGTATCACATATAACTAAACATCATATCACATGTGATCCGAAAAATTTCATACATAAGCTGGTAGTCAATGCAAACACTTTTTTCGTTCGTTATATCGCGTTTTCGTCATACACTCAGGGAAAAAGCTTCATCATATTTATAAAAAACTTTATAAATACGAAGAAAAACTTCATTAATTTTCTTCCAATGTAACACTTCATAAATATGGCGAAGTTGTGTTCTAAAAAAGCTAATTGATGGCAGGCTTCTTCATATTTACGAAATATTTAATAAATATGATGATAAAGTTTCATAACTTTTTATGAAGTGCTTCATAAATATTATGAAAAAAAATATTATGAAACATTTCATAATTATTATGAAGCTGTTTCATAAGCTAGAATGAAATGTTTAAGAAACGTTTCATCAATGTAATGAAAAATGTTTGATATAATTTTTAGTAAAAATAAAAATTATGTTTTTTTTCGACCTTTAATTGTGCAATGAAAATGAAAATTATTCAAGTTCGAGGCCATACTCTATATTTCTTTATTAGGATATTGTCCTAACAAATAATCTATAGTTTTTTTTTTTTTTTTTGTTCTCAAATTTATTATTAGACCCTTTCAGGAATGTGTTGATAGATCTATTTCGGGAATTTTCTACGTTCCCATCATCAGAACACGTTTTGAAAGAGGTAACAATACCATGCTAAACATCAAACATTCATATAAACTAGTTTACTCACTATATGAGAACCCAGTAAAATAGTAAAATCCAAATAACTGGTTGCAGAACAGCTTATACTATTATAACAGGTTCTCATTTCTGTTCTGCAACTCTTTTCTTTCTTTTTCTTCTATATGGAGTTTATCCTATTTGTAATAGGTTCTTTACCTCTAAACAAGAACAGGTTGCTTTAGAACCGGTTCTAGAACCAGTTATAGAACTGGTTCTGGGGCAGTGACACCTTACATTTCGACTCCCAGGAACCTGTTCTAGAACCGGTTCCATGTAACCGATGGTAAAAGAAGTTGTTCTAGAACAGGTTCAGAGGTAATCTGTTCTAAAAAATTTTGCTGGGAACTAATATATGAGCTCGAAGTTAAATAAATTTGAAAACAAATAAATAATTGAATAATTTTCATTTTCATTTTCATTATGACAAATGTTTATAAATTTTTCCGTAAATTTCTATAATTACAAAAACGATGTTTTTTTTTAAAATTCTTTTTATTCACTATAATATATTGTGTTTTACATAAAACTAAAAAATAGAACAGTACAAGAGCAAAATTAACCCATTAATGCCCAGACGTTTTTTTTTAATTTTGAGACAAAATTTTTGTACACTCTCACTTTTTTCAGAGCATGCTAATTTGTAACAACTCTGCTCGCAACTTAAGTTGCCAATGGGCATTAATGGGTTAATAGACTTTTACAACTTTTACTTGATTTAACATACATTATTTTAAAAATTAAATTTTTTTATAAAAAAATATCTTCTAAAGTTCGAAAATTTTAATCTTAATATAAAAAAACACATTTTAAATTTTAAAAATAGGTTTCTAACGTAGAAGGTGTAATTTATTTAAATTATTATATGTATCTTTATAACTTTTTATTGTTAATTTTAGATTTTTAATGAAGTTAATTTTAATTTTTAACGAAGATTAATTAAGTTTATTAGACACTACATGGAAATTTAACTAGAGGTAGGAAGTAAAACGGGTCACTTTTGTTTCGAGGATTTGATGATTTTTTTGTTAAAAATTTGTTATTATTTTCTGAAAAGAGATTAAAGTACAACTTAAGTTACAAAAAATAACTTTGAAATAACTTAATAAATAAATTATAACTTTTTGTTTTTTTACCCTTTTTGTTATATTTCCGATACACTTTGACGTCATCTAACAAAATTTCTAAAAATCTTTTTTAAACAACGAGGTTGCGAACAAACCAGATACGCTTTATTGAAAAAAATGCGTACAGTTTATACAAAATATTTTTTTTGTTTAATGCGCGATCACTCGCATACAACTTCCTCGATTGGTAAAACAAACAAAACAAAAATTTTCTTCATATGCTTCTAAGCTGGTTTACATTTTGTATTAGAGTGAGGCAAATATATGTGCCAGGCTTATAAAAAAATTATTTCGCTTTTTCATTTGAAATAAAAAAAAATTATTTTTCTATTTAAAAGACATTAATTAAAATTCCGAAATTTTAATTTATATTCAAAAAATTTTATTTAAAATTTAGAACAACTCAAATAATATTCAATTGATGTTCCAGAATTTTAAAAAATTTCTCGTAGATTTTGAGTTTTTAAAACATTTAATTACAAATAATATTTTCCATATTTCAAATGAAAAATGAAAAATAAAAATTTAAATTTTTTATTTCGAAATTTCACTATTTTTCCCTAAAAAGGAAAAAATTATTTTCACAAAATTTATGAAACTTTTTTATGAAATTATGAAGGTCTATGAAACATTTGCCATAAATTTTTATAAAAAACTTCATAAATATGATGAATAATTGATGACAAACAATTTATGAAACAATTTCATCAATATGAAGAAACTTTTGCCCTGAGTGTAGGTATGTAAATAAGTAGGTTATTTAAAACGGTACTTTACAAATTTAAAGTTCAACAAATTTCTACTCACTCATGTAATCTTAACTATTCACATTTAATATTTTCACATTCAATATAATAATTTAAACAATTAACTTTCAATAGAAATTCAAATATTTATTTGTTGATTTTTTTAAATAATATAATTTAATACGTTATCTCTTATCTTTGAGAAAAAAATGCTATAAATTTCTATTAAAAAAAAACTTTTTATCACAAAATGAAGTAGATGTTAAAATTAAATTGATATCTTGACAACACTTTCTGAACAAATGTCGATTTTGGCATCCCACAATTGCAACAAAGAAATGTCATGGAAATTTGATTTTTAGGAAATCATATTCACAAGCGCTTAAGGCTGTGCTGGTTTTATAGGTATTTCTATGATTACGAAAGGTTAATTTTTAATTAGTTTTGGTAATTTCAGGTGGCTTTTTAATATATTCTATATTAGTATCGATCTTTGCTGATCTGGTTACTTCTCGTTTGGTTGAAGTGAAGATAATATACTATTATTGTATAGCTTGCGTACATTCACCTGCATTGCAAGAATTTTCCTTAATATTCCAATAAGTTTCGTTGGGACATTCCAAAGCTAATGCTTTACCATCGACACATTGTATAAATTTTCTACAATTGTCTGGATCTGCCAGAAATTCTTGATCCGTGTCGGCACAGACATTTGAATTAAAAGTTGTGAATGGGTCTTCGGTTATTAAATTGTTTTCGCTTTCTGTTGTTATATCGGTTGTGGTATAGATTTGCGTCGTCGTAATGGATTCGGTGGTAATTTCATCGGTGGAAGTTGCAGATAAATCATTTGACGTTGTATATGTAGCTTCGGGAGATAAAGTTGATTCTTGTGGAATCACATTTTCATCAGTAATAGTTGTTTTCTCTGGGGTTGTGTCAATAGAGTCGGAAGGTGCAGTTGAATCATTTGGAGTTAAATCTGTATAGTCGAAAGTTTCAGTTGACTCACTAGGAATGTAGTCAGAAGCTGCAGATGAATCATTTGCTGTTGGATCTGTGATATCAGAAACTTCAGTTGATGATGAATCTGAAGTGGCCGCAGTAGATTCATTTGTAGTTTCTTCCGAGTTGGCAGATGGTGAAGAGGATTCTATAGTTGGTTCCTCTGTATAATCAGACGTTAATGTTGTTTTCTCATTGGTAAAGACTTCTTCAGTAGTATCGCTAGTATTTTTAGTTTCATTATCGGTTGTATTATCGTCAATTGAACTTTCAGTAGAGGTACTAGAATTTTGTTCAGTTGGTATATTTTCAGTTGATGATGAATCTGAAGTGGCCTCAGTTGATTCATTTGGAGTTTCTTCCGAGTTGGCAAATGGTGTAGAGGATTCTATAGTTGGTTCCTCAGTATAATCAGACGTTAATGTTGTTTTCTCATTGGTAAAGACTTCTTCAGTAGTATCGCTAGTATTTTTAGTTTCATTATCGGTTGTATTATCGTCTGTTGAACTTTCTGTTGAGGTACTAGAATTTTCAGTTATCTTTTCAGTTGAAGCTGAATCTGAAGTGGCATCAGTAGATTCATTTGGAGTTTCTTCTGAGTTGGCAGATGGTGAAGAGAATTCTATAGTTGGTTCCTCAGTATAATCAGACGTTAATGTTGTTTTCTCATTGGTAAAGACTTCTTCAGTAGTATCGCTAGTATTTTTAGTTTCATTATCGGTTGTGTTATCGTCAGTTGAACTTTCTGTTGAGGTACTAGAATTTTCAGTTATCTTTTCAGTTGAAGCTGAATCTGAAGTGGCATCAGTAGATTCATTTGGAGTTTCTTCTGAGTTGGCAGATGGTGAAGAGAATTCTATATTTGTTTCCTCAGTATTATCAGAAGTTAATGTTGTTTGTTCTTCAATAGTATCGCTAGTAATTGTAGTTTCTTTATCGGGTGTATTATATTCAGTTGAACTTTCTGTAGAGGTACTAGAATTATGTTCAGTTGTTATATTTTCAGTTATTGATGAATCTGAACTGGAATCAGTAGATTCATTTGGAGTTTCTTCCGAGTTGGCAGATGGTGAAGAGAATTCTATAGTTGTTTCCTCATTATAATCAGAAGTTAATGTTATATGTTCTTCCGTATTATCGCTAGTATTTGTAGTTTCTTTATCGGGTGCATTATCTTCAGTTGAACTTTCATTAGAGGTACTAGAATTTTGTTCAGTTGTTATTTCTTCAGTTGATGATGAAGCTGAAGTGGCCTCAGTAGATTCATTTGGAGTTTCTTCCGAGTTGGCAGATGGTGTAGAGGATTCTATAGTTGTTTCCTCAGTATAATCAGAAGTTAATGTTGTTTTCTCACTGGTAAAGACTTCTTCAGTAGTATCGCTAGTAGTTTTAGTTTCATTATCGGTTGTATTATCGTCAGTTGAACTTTCAGTAGAGGTACTAGAATTTTGTTCAGTTGGTATATTTTCAGTTGATGATGAATCTGAAGTGGCCTCAGTTGATTCATTTGGAGTTTCTTCCGAGTTGGCAGATGGTGTAGAGGATTCTATAGTTGGTTCCTCAGTATAATCAGACGTTAATGTTGTTTTATCATTGGTAAAGACTTCTTTAGTAGTATCGCTAGTATTTTTAGTTTCATTATCGGTTGTATTATCGTCAGTTGAACTTTCTGTTGAGGTACTAGAACTTTCAGTTATCTTTTCAGTTGAAGCTGAATCTGAAGTGGCATCAGTAGATTCATTTGGAGTTTCTTCCGAGTCGGCAGATGGTGAAGAGGATTCTATAGTTGTTTCCTCAGTATAATCAGAAGTTAATGTTGTTTTCTCACTGGTAAAGACTTCTTCAGTAGTATCGCTAGTATTTTTAGTTTCATTATCGGTTGTATTATCGTCAGTTGAACTTTCAGTAGAGGTACTAGAATTTTGTTCAGTTGTTATATTTTCAGTTGATGATAAATCTGAAGTGGCCTCAGATGATTCATTTGGAGTTTCTTCCGAGTTGGCAGATGGTGTAGAGGATTCTAAAGTTGTTTCCTCAGTATAATCAGAAGTTAATGTTGTTTTCTCACTCGTAAAGACTTCTTCAGTAGTATCGCTAGTATTTTTGGTTTCATTATCGGTTGTATTATCGTCAGTTGAACTTTCTGTAGAGGAACTAGAATCTTGTTCAGTTTTTATCTTTTCAGTTGATGATGAATCTGAAGTGGCCTCAGTAGATTCGTTTGGAGTTTCGTCCGAGTTGGCAGATGGTGTAGAGGATTCTAAAGTTGTTTCCTCAGTATAATCAGAAGTTAATGTTGTTTTCTCACTCGTAAAGACTTCTTCAGTAGTATCGCTAGTATTTTTGGTTTCATTATCGGTTGTATTATCGTCAGTTGAACTTTCTGTAGAGGTACTAGAATCTTGTTCAGTTTTTATCTTTTCAGTTGATGATGAATCTGAAGTGGCCTCAGTAGATTCGTTTGGAGTTTCGTCCGAGTTGGCAGATGGTGAAGATGATTCTACAGTTGTTTCCTCAGTATAATCAGAACTTAATGTTGTTTGTTCTTCAGTAGAGGTACTAGAATTATGTTCAGTTGTTATCTTTTCAGTTGATGATGAATCTGAGGTGGCCTCAGTAGATTCATTTGGAGTTTCTTCTGAGTTGGCAGATGATGAAGAGGATTCTATAGTTGTTTCCTTTGTATAATCAGAAGTTAATGTTGTTTTCTCACTTGTAAAGACTTCTTCAGTTGTATCGCTAGTAATTGTAGTTTCATTATCGGTTGTATTATCATCAGTTGATCTTTCTGTAGAGGTACTAGAATCTTGTTCAGTTGTTATCTTTTCAGTTGATGATGAATCTGAACTGGCCTCAGTAGATTCGTTTGGAGTTTCTTCCGAGTTGGCAGATGGTGAAGATGATTCTACAGTTGTTTCCTCAGTATAATCAGAAGTTAATGTTGTTTGTTCTTCAGTAGTATCGCTAGTATTTGTAGTTTCTTTATGGGTTGTATTATCTTCAGTTGAACTTTCTGTAGAGGTACTAGAATTTTGTTCAGTTGTTATCTTCTCCGGTGATGATGTATCTGAAGTGGCCTCAGTAGATTCATTTGTAGTTTCTTCCGAGGTGGCAGATGGTGAAGAGGATTCTATAGTTGTTTCCTCAGTATAATCAGAAGTTAATGTTGTTTTCTCACTCGTAAAGACTTCTTCAGTAGTATCGCTAGTATTTTTGGTTTCATTATCGGTTGTATTATCGTCAGTTGAACTTTCTGTAGAGGAACTAGAATCTTGTTCAGTTTTTATCTTTTCAGTTGATGATGAATCTGAAGTGGCCTCAGTAGATTCGTTTGGAGTTTCGTCCGAGTTGGCAGATGGTGTAGAGGATTCTAAAGTTGTTTCCTCAGTATAATCAGAAGTTAATGTTGTTTTCTCACTCGTAAAGACTTCTTCAGTAGTATCGCTAGTATTTTTGGTTTCATTATCGGTTGTATTATCGTCAGTTGAACTTTCTGTAGAGGTACTAGAATCTTGTTCAGTTTTTATCTTTTCAGTTGATGATGAATCTGAAGTGGCCTCAGTAGATTCGTTTGGAGTTTCGTCCGAGTTGGCAGATGGTGAAGATGATTCTACAGTTGTTTCCTCAGTATAATCAGAACTTAATGTTGTTTGTTCTTCAGTAGAGGTACTAGAATTATGTTCAGTTGTTATCTTTTCAGTTGATGATGAATCTGAGGTGGCCTCAGTAGATTCATTTGGAGTTTCTTCTGAGTTGGCAGATGATGAAGAGGATTCTATAGTTGTTTCCTTTGTATAATCAGAAGTTAATGTTGTTTTCTCACTTGTAAAGACTTCTTCAGTTGTATCGCTAGTAATTGTAGTTTCATTATCGGTTGTATTATCATCAGTTGATCTTTCTGTAGAGGTACTAGAATCTTGTTCAGTTGTTATCTTTTCAGTTGATGATGAATCTGAACTGGCCTCAGTAGATTCGTTTGGAGTTTCTTCCGAGTTGGCAGATGGTGAAGATGATTCTACAGTTGTTTCCTCAGTATAATCAGAAGTTAATGTTGTTTGTTCTTCAGTAGTATCGCTAGTATTTGTAGTTTCTTTATGGGTTGTATTATCTTCAGTTGAACTTTCTGTAGAGGTACTAGAATTTTGTTCTGTTGTTATCTTCTCCGGTGATGATGTATCTGAAGTGGCCTCAGTAGATTCATTTGTAGTTTTCTTCCGAGGTGGCAGATGGTGAAGAGGATTCTATAGTTGTTTCCTCAGTATAATCAGAAGTTAATGTTGTTTTCTCACTGGTAAAGACTTCTTCAGTAGTATCGCTAGTATTTGTAGTTTGATTATCGGTTGTATTATCGTCAATTGAACTTTCTGTAGAGGTACTAAAATTTTGTTCAGTTGTTATATTTTCAGTTGATGATGAATCTGAAGTGGCCTCAGTAGATTCATTTGGAGTTTCTTCCGAGTTCGCTGATGGTGTAGAGGATTGTATAGTTGTTTCCTCAGTATAATCAGAAGTTAATGTTGTTTTCTCACTCGTAAAGACTTCTTCAGTAGTATCGCTAGTATTTTTGGTTTCATTATCGGTTGTATTATCGTCAGTTGAACTTTCTGTAGAGGTACTAGAATCTTGTTCAGTTTTTATCTTTTCAGTTGATGATGAATCTGAAGTGGCCTCAGTAGATTCGTTTGGAGTTTCGTCCGAGTTGGCAGATGGTGAAGATGATTCTACAGTTGTTTCCTCAGTATAATCAGAACTTAATGTTGTTTGTTCTTCAGTAGAGGTACTAGAATTATGTTCAGTTGTTATCTTTTCAGTTGATGATGAATCTGAGGTGGCCTCAGTATATTCATTTGGAGTTTCTTCTGAGTTGGCAGATGATGAAGAGGATTCTATAGTTGTTTCCTTTGTATAATCAGAAGTTAATGTTGTTTTCTCACTTGTAAAGACTTCTTCAGTTGTATCGCTAGTAATTGTAGTTTCATTATCGGTTGTATTATCATCAGTTGATCTTTCTGTAGAGGTACTAGAATCTTGTTCAGTTGTTATCTTTTCAGTTGATGATGAATCTGAACTGGCCTCAGTAGATTCGTTTGGAGTTTCTTCCGAGTTGGCAGATGGTGAAGATGATTCTACAGTTGTTTCCTCAGTATAATCAGAAGTTAATGTTGTTTGTTCTTCAGTAGTATCGCTAGTATTTGTAGTTTCTTTATGGGTTGTATTATCTTCAGTTGAACTTTCTGTAGAGGTACTAGAATTTTGTTCAGTTGTTATCTTCTCCGGTGATGATGTATCTGAAGTGGCCTCAGTAGATTCATTTGTAGTTTCTTCCGAGGTGGCAGATGGTGAAGAGGATTCTATAGTTGTTTCCTCAGTATAATCAGTTGTTGTTTTCTCACTGGTAAAGACTTCTTCAGTAGTATCGCTAGTATTTGTAGTTTGATTATCGGTTGTATTATCGTCAATTGAACTTTCTGTAGAGGTACTAGAATTTTGTTCAGTTGTTATATTTTCAGTTGATGATGAATCTGAAGTGGCCTCAGTAGATTCATTTGGAGTTTCTTCCGAGTTCGCTGATGGTGTAGAGGATTGTATAGTTGTTTCCTCAGTATAATCAGAAGTTAATGTTGTTTTCTCACTGGTAAATACGTCTTGAGTAGTATCGATAGTATTTGTAGTTTCATTGTCGGTTGTATTATCGTCAGTTGAACTTTCTGTAGAGGTACTAGAATTTTGTTCAGTTATCTTTTCTGTTGTAGAAGAAAAAGTATCCTTTATAGATGATGACGTCATAACTTCTGTTATTATTGTTTTCTCAGTAGTGACTGTAGTTGGTTCCACTTGGTTTTTACAATGCTTATCGGAATAAACACACGCTAAGAGTGAGTGTCTCCAATACAAGGGTGTAGCACATTTCATACGATATGGTATGAAATTACTACACAATATAAAATATTCACAATTCTGGGGATCAGAATGATACATCTTACCATCGTTGCATACAGCTGGATCAAGGTTATTAGAATTATTGGATTTGTCTGTGGTTTCCGTTGGCGGAGAAGTAGTCGTAGCAATTGTAGTAGTTAAGGTTTCAGTAGATTTATTTGACGTTTGTTCTGAGTTGACAGATGGTGTAAAGGATTCAATAGTTGTTTCCTCAGTAGAATAAGAAAATGTTGTTGTTTTCTCACTGCTAGAGAATTCTTCAGTAGAATCGCTAGTATTTATAGTTTCTTTATCGGTTGTATTATCTCCAGTTGAACTTTCTGTAGAGGTACGAGAATTTTGTTCAGTTGTTATCTTTTCTGTTGATGATGACGTCATAACCGCGGCTGTTGTTCGCTCAGTAGTTACTCTAGTTGTTGGTTCCAATTGATTTTTACAATGTTTATCGGAATAAACACACGCTAGGATTGATTGTCTCCAATACAAGGGTGTAGCACATTTCATACGGTTTGGTATGAAATTACTACATAATATAAAATATTGACAATTCTGAGGATCGGAATGATATATCTTACCATCGTTGCATACAGCTGGATCAAGGTTATTAGAATTATTGGATTTTTCTGTGATTGTCGTTGGCGGAGAAGTAGTTGTAGCAATTGCAGTAGTTTCGGAAGTAGCAGAAGGAGTAGTAGCTTTTGTAGAAGTAGTGGTCGTAGGAGAAGTAGTTTTTGTAGTTGTTGTAGTTTGAATTTGTTCATTACAATGATTGCCTGACCAAGTACAAGATAATACTTTTTGATTCCAATACAATAGTGGTGAGCATTGCTGTCTATACGGTAAGCCATTACTACACTGTATAAAATAATGGCAGTCATAAGGATCTGCTATATATTCATATTTTGAGTTACATAATTGCAGATAAGTATCATAATTATCAACAGTTCTAGACTGAATAGTTTGATTAGTAGAAGAACTAGAAGCTGCTATTATTTCATTAGCCATACGAGATTGATTTTCACAATGATATTTTGACCAACTGCATGCCAATATTTTTTGATTCCAATATAAGGGTGCAGCACATTGTTTTCTATAAGGATTTCCATTACTACAATGGACAAAATGTTGGCAATCCAAAGGATCTGCATAATATTGATCACCTTTGGCACATAATTTCACGTAATTATCATGATTTTCTTTATCTTGATTCACATTATTATTTTTAGATTTTAAAGTATTTGAAAATCCATGTATACATTGCACAAAAACACCACCAGTTATTAAAATTAAAAATAAATTTTTCATAATTTTTTTTTTTCTTTTTTCACAACTTTTTTTTTAATTTTTTTTTCCTTTTTTCGCAACCTTTTCACTTTCCGTTTAAACCGTTACCGTTTAAATTTATTTCGTAAATGCTACGATTTTCTTATTCAACAATTGCCTTTATAATATTATTAATTAGCTAAAAAAAAGCTGGTTAGTAATTAATTTTCAAATATTAAAAAGAAAGATTTGTTATCAGCTTATTAAGAGCTAAAGTAAATATCACTTTTAAGAGTTTAGGTTTTTTTGTTGCAATTCTTTCTAAAACAACGAGTAGAAAAGTAATTTACAATTGAGACCGACGTCAAATTAATTTAAGCAAACTAAACATGTGGTTTTGTTGACTATTTGTAATCAAAAAAAAAGTATTGCCAATAATTAAAGAATTTCGACGAAACGTTAGACGCTTAAAAGTCAAAATGGTATAAGTCAATTACTATTAATAATTTTTTTTCAAAGCATATCAATATCATATAAAGAAATCATAGAAACTAACACATATTTTCGGGCGTTCTTTTAATTTTAGTATTTCATTTGAAAATCACAGATTAGTAAACATTGTTATCCACTTTATGCTACGTTTCCACTGAACACATTTTGAAACAAAACCTGTTTCGTACATGTTGCCTAAACAGTAGTAGATAAAAAGATCAGTCAAAGTTAGAAAAGTTAAAATTAAAATTCAATTTAGAATTAATTAAATGTTGGTATTGATGGGTTTTTATAAAATGTTTGTTCTAATTTCTTATTATTCTAACAAAATAAAAGGTTATATAATGTTTTTTATTTAAATATAATTTGTTTTTAATAAATTTACTTAAACCGTATTTAATTAGTTGTAAATTGAAAAATCTGTTATAAATATTAGAGTTCATCAGAAAAGTATAAAATGTCTTTGTTTTTGTGATATCATCACTTTTAAAAATGTTTTGTATCAATAAAAAATATGGGATTATTAGTTTTTAAAATTCCAACTATCAAAAACGCCGATTCAGTGTCCCTTTTCCTACAGACCAAAAAGAGCTGTATTTATATGACATTTGAATTCACCTTTCAATTCTACACCAACAATTATTTAAAAAAAAATAATTTCCCGTTTTTAACATTTGGGGAATAGAGTGGTAGGAAAACAGCAAATCAACAAATAAAATGTTTTTGGAAAAAATTACACGATTTTTTCAAAAAAATGATCATGCCACACAGTTTATGTACGTCAACACAAATTTTGTGTACGCAAACAATACTTTTTTTGGGGGAAACCCTACTATATTTTATTTTAAATTGGATTTCCTATTTCATGTTGTACTTTCTTCCAAAAAATAAGCAATACAAATGATAACTACGTCGATTTTTTCCGAAATTTTCATGGCACATAGTGGACGCAAACAACACTTTTTTTATGGGAAAAATCTAATACTTTTCAATTAAAATTAAAAATTTCGTTTGTGTCCTTGCTTCCAAAAATAAAGTATAAAAATGATAATTCCCTCGATTTTTCTGAAATTTTCATGGCAAAGCCACCCGATTTTTGTGAGAGGTAAGGGAACTCACATATATAAACATGCCGAGGGGATTCAATTTTGTACTACAATCTCCACAATTTTTGCTTTTTAAAAAATGTACAATTTTTCGTTCCGTTTCGGAAAGGGTCTAAAAGATGAGATTTCCTTTCGCTCGAGTACCCACACTTGTATGTAAATACGCGTTTCCGTTTTTTTGACCCAGGAGGCCTATGGTGGCCCGGCGCTACTAATTTTCAATTTCGTTTTTTTTTTTATTCCAGAGGGGGTCGTATTCAAAGTTCACGTTTGCCATACATTTTTATTGTGTATGATTAAAAAATAAATTTTTAAAAGTTAAAAAAAAAGAGTTTACCGTCCACTATATTATCTAAACGGTGCACTTTAAAAACATGAAATAAAAGATTTTTTAATAATTTTTGGATAGAATCAAAGGTCAAGTTCAGTTTTGTTAGTTTTTTGTTTTTACATACATCGAGATTATTTTAATGTTATTTTTAATTTATAACGAGCTTCCAACCTCCGTATATTTACAAAAATAAAGCAAATCAAACATATTAGCTAAGTTGATACTTGTAGGTTGATACTTGTATTTCGATCTGGCTAAAGATCTCATCAGAACCCGAAGTTTTACAAAAGTTAGAGCCTCCATAATAGGCAGAACTTGAACAAAAAACCTTATAATCATTAATTTAGCTCCATTCTTGTCTTCTTAGTAATCAAGCACGTGGTTAGGGTCTTTTCCTAACAAGCATCATGACGTTACTAAACTTTGAAGACCAAAAATGTTCTATTTATATAAAAAACTTAGTTTTTACTCTGGCTCAAGTAATATTTTTTACAGTTTTGTTAGTCTTTTGCTTTTATATACATCGAGATTATTTTTATGTTATTTTTAATTTATAACGAGCTTCCAACCTCCGTATATTTACAAAAATAAATAAATAAATTTTATATAAATTCATCACTTTTTGCTCTGTAGTAAAAGGGACCCTAAATCAGCGTTTTTGGCTACCGCGTGATTGCGAAAGGAGTACACACAGAGAAATAAAGTGCCAACCGAATTGAAAAGTGTATTTTAATGGTATCAACTTATAAATTTAGTGATTACAACGACATTTACATTGGATTTCTGAATATTTTAGGTGTTGCACCTACAATTCAGTTGAGGTAACTGAACTTTGTTGTGAAAACTAAAGTTAAGTTGTGCCAACTGACTGGAATTCGCAATAACCGGAATTTGGCAAATAGCTAAATTTTTTTGTGTGTGTACAAATTTTACAAAAATAATTACGCTATTTTTTATTGATGCAATATCCGCTAAAAAAGTGATGATATCCCAAAATCAAAATTTCGTGACGACCTCTAATAAATACATTTATTTTTACTTTGAAGCGATAAAATTTTTAACAACCATAACAAATTGGAAAAAGTGGAAAATAAATTTTTAATTCTATATTTGTTAAATGAAGTAGTAACATAAACAATGACAAATGTTTTCAATTTCCTTTCTTTCAGCTGCTGATAATTTCTATTAAAATTTTTTAATGCATAATTTTTAACTTAAAGCTCCCTTTAGTGGAAATATTAGCAATTAAACTTGAAAATTTTACAGAATATAAACCCTAGACGGTTGAAGATATTTTAAAAATTAAAATTTTGTGAAAAAATCTTTATTCAAAAATATAATAAAAACTATTATTTTTTTAAGTTACCAGACTATTAAATTTTTTTTTTTTAAATATCTTGGTTTTGAGAATTTTTTAAAATTGTCATATAGCAATTCTGACGCTATAATTTTTATAATTTTAATAATATTTTAGTAAAAACAATCCATTAGTTATGTTTTGAGTGGAAACGGAATAAATTTTGGAAAATTTTAGACTTCAGAAATTTATCTTCCGATCGGTCAGATTTTAAAAATTATATATAATCGATGAACTAATTTCTACATTTGTAATATATTATATAAGCTACTTTTAAAAAATTTTATTTGTACATTTAAATTTTGAGTTATTTGCCAACTTGCCTCAATAATGCCTTCGTGGCGCTGAGGCCAAATTGAAATTTGTAAAATAAAATTTGTCCAAATAAAATAAGCAGCTACATTGATGTTGTAGTTGTAAAAATACAAAAAAAGAAAAAAAAATAGGTTTTCATATTTTTTCATCACCATAACAATAA
This sequence comes from Delia radicum, assembly GCA_021234595.1. Lineage (NCBI taxonomy): Eukaryota > Metazoa > Arthropoda > Insecta > Diptera > Anthomyiidae > Delia > Delia radicum. The sequence continues at coordinate 114,956,007 of CM037852.1, forward strand.
AAAATATTGTAACGTGCCGTTACAAATAATATAACTGTACAACAATTTTTATACTTATTAAGAATATACTTATCACATTGAGTGCCAAGGGGTTTTGACGAAAACCTTCCCTGGGTGCCAAGCATATTTTTTGTTATAAACTGGTGTAAAAGTAGAAAATATTCAGTTCTGCGCCAATCCCGGATGATTTTGTGGTTTATTTTGGATTTTATAACGGTTTTTTTTATGTCGCACGTTTCCGTACGACGTGGCACTGCACGACGGAATTGCAATCGTAAAAATCGCTGTCGTACGAAAATGTGCGACGCGATTTTTTTGCTATTTCTTACTTTTTTTTTTCTTTTTACGCATTTCTTTTTACGCATGGTGAAGGTCGGGTGTTTAAAAGACTATTGGTCCAAAGATTCGCTCTACAACTTTTCAATTCCGGGCAAAATAATGTCACGCAATTGCTTTCAACTATTGCTTAGTTTCATGCACTTCTCAGACAATAACTCAATTGTACCAGGTGATAGGCTTGGTAAAATAAAACCACTATTGGACATGTTACAAATGAGATATCAAAGAATTTACGTACCAGGTGAAAACATAGTAATAAACATAGTAATTGATGAGACCCTTATTCCATGGCGAGGCAGACTATTATTCCGGCAATATATACCAAATAAAGCTCATCCTTATGGTATAAAGCTTTTTAAGCTCTGCTCTACCTGGTCAGTGAAAATATACTCCGGAAAGTCATCAAGTGGATTGAGAGAAGTCGGTTTGGCAAAAAGTGTTTGCGAGGATCTGATCATTGATTTGAAAGGTCAAGGTCGAACTTTATATGTAGACAACTTTTACACAAGCTATGAATTGGCTCGTTCAATGCTAGATCAAAAAACACATGTTGTCGGTACACTCCGTGCCAACAAGAAACATTTCCCAAAAGAAGTTATGGTTGCTCCTATAAAGAAAGGCGAAGTAGTGGTAGAGAAGATCCCAATGGTATAGTTGTTCTGAAGTGGAAAGATAAACGCGACGTCAGAATGCTATCTACGAAACATGCACCGATAATGGTATCCACAACAGATGGAGCACGTAATCCTGGAGATCCTTCAACTAGTCGAGGAGCGAGACGTAAAAGACAAGCAACAGAAAAGCCATTGGCTGTGGTAGAATATAATAAGGGGAAATCAGGCATTGATCTTTCCGACCAAATGGCTTCTTACTCAAATACCCTTCGCAAAGGGTTAAAATGGTATCGAAAGCTGGGAATTGAACTTTTACTCGGACTTTCCGTGGTAAATGCCTTTACTGTGTATAAAGCAGCTACGAATAAAAACATTAATATACGAACATTCCGTGAACGCGTTGCTAAGGACCTACTAAATCTCACATCCCCGCAGCCTGTATCGCAATCAAAACATATTATCACAAAAAGGGTAGATGAAAATAATAAAACCATCCTACGTGCTTGCGTTTTATGCTACGCTGAAGCAAAAAGAAAATTTAGTCGAAAGGAAGCAAGAAAGAATATCAAAAGGACAACTACGTACTGTCCGCAATGCCCCAACACTCCCCAATTGTGCATTGATTGCTTTCCAAAATATGCACATCTAAAAAATTAATGTAAATTGAAATTATCATATCCTTATTTTAATATTTTTGTATCTTTTTTATACTTTTTTCCGAAATATCGAATGAATTCCAATAAACACATTAAAAAAACCCTGTAGAGTCAAACAGAAACGCACGACAATATCCAAGGCCAGACAATGCCTGTCGCACGTTTTCGTACGACGTGGCACCCCAGGAAGGATTAGGTGTCGCACGAAAACGTGTAGCCATGGCACTCAATGTGCCAACTAGTGCCTATACCCAATAGTGGATATGCTACTAATTCTCACTTAGTTTATAAAATTTATCACATATAGTGTCAGAGTTGGCATAACGAACAATGCTGCTATTTTAGCTATTTCCCGAATAGATCTAGCGATTTTTTCCATCTAGCTGTAAAAAAATAGCTACATTGCATCTAGCCGGAAGATTTAGCTTTTTATTTTTCGATTTAGCTATTTTTAGTCACTTATTTTATTAATTATTTTCAAGACCGCGTTTTTTATTTCAGTGTGTTATTAAGGTGCAAAATTAAGCTATTTTGCAGCTGGTCATTGTGCTTATTTCATCAAGCCATACAAATATACATTAATACCAGGCCTGAAGATCCTTGCCATTTTAATCAGGTGTTTTTTAATATTATAAATGTTTAAGATTAAAAGACCAATGAAAATTTCAATTCTTTCTCTAATGTTGCAACCTTTTTTAGAAAAAATAAAAAATGTTGTAAATGAAAACCATATTACTTTTCAGTTTTTTCTAAAATTATAAAACAAAAAAAGGAGTGTTATCGGAATAATCTCAATCACTTATAACTTGCTTATTTTTAAAATAAAACTTTTTATTTAATTCACGAAGGATACAAAACAAGTTTCATATAACGTCTCTTGTTTTAAATTGGTCTGTCCCAAGCAATTAGGATACTTAAAATACCAAACAAAATCCGAATCACTCACATTTGGTTAAGATTCGATTTGTAAGCGAAATAATTAGCCGATCGGTTTATTATGTTGCACACATTATCTGACAAACATGTAAAGCCTAATAAAAAAAATCTTAAAAAATACTTTTTTAAATTTCTCATTACACGATTTTAAAAATCTCAGTGTACAATAGGAGTCTGAAATAACCATAAAAGATCCTTCAAGCCTTCTGCAATCATATCTACTCTGAGCGCTCTTTTATGACTCATAAAGACTCCTAAATATGAGCATTATTCAAATCTTCAGAATTTTTGAGCCATTTATGAAAAATTTTTAAGTCATATGTAAGCGTTGAAAAATTTTTTAAAAATGTTCAATTAAGCTCATAAATTAAAGTCAATTATCATTTATGACTCAGAAATTTGAGCGCTTTGAAAATTATCACATTTTAGAGTTTTTTATGAATCAGAATTTCTGAAATGCTCAGTAATTTATTGATTGGGAATTATTTAACACATTTTAATTCCAATTGCAGTTTTATAAAATTTACAGTTGCAAAAACAAAAATGTAACAAACTTAAAAACAAAGTTTTCACAGCAATTCTAACGCTACATATTTAAATGATATAGTTTTAACGAAAAAGCTAAGAGCTTTTTAAAAGAATCGAAAACTGGGTAGTTTTAAGGGAGCTGACTATTTAACACTTTTAGATTTTTAAAAAAATAATAAACTTTTTGCGTTTTTCGAGAATTTAGCGATTTCTAGCGATTTCAAATTTAAAATCTAGCTATTTTTTGCGTTGTAGAGTTGGCAACCTTGATAACGAAGCAAGCAAGAATCGGGTTACTATTCCTGCTATACTTTGCCTTGGTTTCCGAAGCTTAGCACGATGCCATAACCAGACTTTTAAATTGTTTTACATTGGCTTATGTTTAACATATTTGAACAAAAGCATGCACGATGTTTTCTAACACCATTTTTAAGTAAGTGAACAGGATATGAGAAGTGGGCGTGGCACCTCCCATATAGTCCGAAAATGTATATTGTTTACTCCGGTTCCTGTTGAGCCATTATGAGCAAAGCTTGGCATGCGAATAACAAAAAAAAATTAAGTACTGTGCGGAAAGTGGGTGGATAGCACAAAGGGGCGTAGCACCTCACATATAAACCGACATTTAAAATTCTTAATAGACTTCCACTAAACGTTTATGAACGAAATTTGGCACGTTCTTTAACAATAAATATTTCAAGTACTGCTCTAAAAGTGGGCGGGATACGACAAGGGGTGGGCACACAACCCGAAATTTAAAATTGATTTTCCTTGGCTCCTGTTGAGTATATATGAGCAAAGTTTGGCATGCCGTTTTATAATTAAATTTTTAAGAACTGTGTCAAAATTTGGCGTGATGGAGTGAGAGGATTTGACAAAATAATATGTGGGTTAGTAATGAATGCTAGACAAAGCTCCGAAACCCGGAGAAAAAAGTATTTTTCCAAAAATAAGTTCTTTTTTCAATATAAAAGTACTTTTTATAAAAAAGAACTGTTTAAAAAAAAATTTATTTATTCCAAAAAAGTAGTTTTTACAAAAAAAAGTACTTTTTCCAAAAAAAAAGTATCGCTTCCAAAAAAAGTTCTTTTTGAAAAAAAAAAAAAATACGTTAATTACTTTTTAGAATTTACTTTCTAAAAAAAAATACTTTTCAATAAAAGCATTTGTTTGTGTGTCTGTCGAAATGTTTGTTGCATCATCAGGCCCAAACGGCTGAACCGATTTTCTTGAAAAGTGGACGAAACAGATATCGCATACTCACGAAATTACTATAGGACATATGGGCGTGGCACCTCCCATAAAATCCTAATTTGGAAATTGCTTTACATAGGCTTCTGTGCAGCAAATTTCAGCAAAAGCATGTACGATGTTTTTTAACAAAATTTTTAAGTAAATGGGCGGGATAGAAGATGTTTATATTGCTTAACTTCGGCCCCTGTAGAACCTATATGACGAAAACTTGGCAAGGTATTTTATAAAATCAAAATAATTACTATGGTAAAAGTGGGTTGAATAAAAAGAGTGGGCGTGCCACCTCCCATGCAAGCCGACATTATGAATTGCTTTAACTCGGAATCTGTTAAAAGTAAGCGAACGAAATTTGGCACAGCGTTTTATATTAAATTTTTTTAGTAGTATTACAAAAGTGGGAGTTAAACGACAAGGGGGCGTGGCACATCCAGTTCAAAAAGTAAAATTGATTTACATTGGCTCCTGTTTAACCAATATAAGTAAAACTTGGCACTGCGTTTTATAAAAACAATATGAAGTACTATGTCAAAAGTGGGCTGGATAGGCAGAGCGGAGTGGCACTTCCCATTTTAAAATGTTTAACCTATGCGCCTTTAAAAGTAGATGAACAAACTTTTTCACGGCGTTTTATAATAAAGTGAGTGGCGCCTCCCATAACACACGACATTTAAAATAGTTTTACACTTAGACTGTTGATCACATATGAACAAATTTTGGCACGGTATTTTTTAATTAAATTTAAAAAAACTGTGCCAAAAGGTATTTTCCAAGTCAAAGCAATACATGACGCTTAAAGAACTTTAACTAGAAATATTGAAAAAACGGGCAAAGAATGATGTTGGCACTTTGAGAAACAAGGTGGGTTAAATGCCCCGTAGGCTAAAAGAATCACTAATACACAGGGGCAACATAATATCTTATGAATTACTTAAATATAGCGATAATCAAAACGAATAAATATGCACATATAATTATTTTCTATGGAGTATTTAAGTTTTTATTTTTTTCGGCGTTAAAAAATAAAAATGAAAATGTATTTTTTTCATATTTTTAAAGTCCCCATAAAAACATAATAAAATAAAAAAAAAATTGTAAACATCATCTATTTAACTCAACTAGTTAGGTTAAAAATGTGCCGTAACTTAGTTTTTGAGTATGACGAAATTTACTGCGAACTTATTTTCTATAAAGCTATGTTTAGTTGTTAATTATTACCACAGTTGCCAGTTCAACTAATTAAGTTGAAATTTGACTGGCAGTTATTTTCAAATGTCATCATATTCTATCCTTTACATTGTAAGTGAAGGAATATCAAACATTGAAGATTTTATTCGTTTTTTCAACATATGTCGAGCATATATATTAAGCGAATTTTTGCACTGTACCTTGTGTGTGGTTAATAGTGAATTTTTATTGTTGATCTATATAAATTGTATGTGAGTTGTTGGTTAGTTCGGTTAAAGATCATGAATATTTTTCCATATTAACAGAAAAATTATAATTTTATTTGTGATAATTTACTTTAATTAACAGAAAAAACAATTAGAAAAAAGTTATTTGACACCTGCATGAATGGAGTTAACTTTCTAGCCCGCAACGGCCTTCATCAACATTCTTCGTGCCTTAAAGTGTTAAATTGTAAACATCATCTATTTAACTCAACTAGTTAGGTTAAAAATAGGCCGTAACTTAGTTTGAGTATGACGAAATTTACTGCGAACTTATTTTCTATAAAGCTATGTTTAGTTGTTAATTATTACCACAGTTGCCAGTTCAACTAATTAAGTTGAAATTTGACTGGCAGTTATTTTCAAATGTCATCATATTCTATCCTTTACATTGTAAGTGAAGGAATATCAAACATTGAAGATTTTATTCGTTTTTCAACATATGTCTAGCATATATATTAAGCGAATTTTTGCACTGTACAGTAGATATCGGATATAAGCACATCTCATATAAGAACAAATCGCATATAAGAAAGATTAGCAAAAACACCGAGCCTTTTTGACTATTCTCAGTGTAAAAATTGCTTCATATAAGAAAAACACGTATAAGAAAAACACTGATATAAGAAATGTTTGTCAAACACCAAAGCTGACAAACGTATCTGAAATGGTTTCATATAAGAAAGTATTTAAGATTGTTGTCAAACTGTGAACTGATTTTATTTTAGTTATTTTGTTTTTTTATATACTGAATTGTTTTGTTTAATAAAATGTTTTTCTTTAAAACTTTTTTTTACTTTTCTTTAAACATTTTAATTTTAGAGAATATATTCGTATAAGAAACAACTTTCTTATATACGATATTTCCATATAAGAAAAAATCGCATATAAGAACGAAATCTCTGGCTTTTTTTGAGTTTCTTATATCCGATATCTACTGTACCTTGTGAGTGGTTAATAATGAATTTTTATTGTTGATCTATATAAATTGTATGTGAGTTGTTGGTTAGTTCGGTTCAAGATCATGAAAAATTTTTCATATTAACAGAAAAATTATAATTTTATTTGTGATAATTTACTTTAATTAACAGAAAAAAACAATTAGAAAAAAGTTATTTGACACCTGCATGAATGGAGTTAACTTTCTAGCCCGCAACGGCCTTCATCAACATTCTTCGTGCCTTAAAGTGTTAAATTGTAAACATCATCTATTTAACTCAACTAGTTAGGTTAAAAATAGGCCGTAACTTAGTTTGAGTATGACGAAATTTACTGCGAACTTATTTTCTATAAAGCTATGTTTAGTTGTTAATTATTACCACAGTTGCCAGTTCAACTAATTAAGTTGAAATTTGACTGGCAGTTATTTTCAAATGTCATCATATTCTATCCTTTACATTGTAAGTGAAGGAAACTTAATTAGTTGAACTGGCAACTGTGGTAATAATTAACAACTAAACATAGCTTTATAGAAAATAAGTTCGCAGTAAATTTCGTCATACTCAAAAACTAAGTTACGGCACATTTTTAACCTAACTAGTTGAGTTAAATAGATGATGTTTACAATTTAACACTTTAAGGCACGAAGAATGTTGATGAAGGCCGTTGCGGGCTAGAAAGTTAACTCCATTCATGCAGGTGTCAAATAACTTTTTTCTAATTGTTTTTTCTGTTAATTAAAGTAAATTATCACAAATAAAATTATAATTTTTCTGTTAATATGAAAAAAAAAAAAAAAAATTTTTCATGATCTTGAACCGAACTAACCAACAACTCACATACAATTTATATAGATCAACAATAAAAATTCATTATTATAAAAAAAAAATTGTAAAAAAATATTTTTATTCTTATCTTTAACTCCCCAGCAAAATTGTTTCAGAGCTAACCTGTTCTAGAACAACTTTTTTTACCACCGGATACATGGAACCGCTTTTAGAACAGGTTCCTGGGAGTCAAAATGTAAGGTGTCACTTTCTCAGAAGCAGTTATATAACTGGTTCTAGAACCGGTTCTAAAGCACATTTTGCAAATAGGACAAACTCCATATAAAAAGAACCAGTTGCAGAACAGAAATTAGAACCTGTTATAATAGAGTATAAGTTCTTCTGCAACCAGTTATTTGGATTTTACTATTTTACTGGGTCAATATAATACATTGCACATATAATTATTTGACTTAAGTGCATAAGCATGTGTATTTACATATGTATAATATTTGTATATGCACTAAAATATATATTTTTGTTTGATAATATGTAAACGCTTTTACTCGGGGTGTCATTTTTACAGCATTTATTTTAGTAAGAAAAATGCTGATTTAATAAAGGACGGTTAACCGGTTTTTCACATTTGGTTAACCGAAACATTTATTTGAATTAGATCTAATTCTAATTTTAGATCTAATTCTAATTTTAGATCTAATTTTAATTTGTTGTATATTAGATACAATTTCATACGAATTTTGTCTCTATACAAATGTTTGTGTATTATAAAGGGTCCGCCATCTAACTTTTTTTTTTTCAACTAGTACTTATTTCGTGAATGGTAACACTTAGCTCATGTCTGATTTGACAGATAATTAGTTTTATCCTTCCGCTGAACGAATATGGTTGTGTATACGCTTGAACAACGCTGGGAAATATTGCGACATTACTTTGAAAATCATGGTAATGAGCAAGGAGTGGCCGTTACAGTCAATTACGATCGTTATTGGGCCATGTTGAACGAATTTTTGTTCACAAAAATTAAAGAGGAGGATATTGGCAACATTTGGTTTCATCAGGACGGCGCTACGTGCCACACAGCCAAACCTACACTCGATGTTTTGCGCCCTGTTTTTGAAGATCGCATTATCAGCAGCAGAGCTGATGTCGTTTGGCCACCTCGGAGCTGCGATTTGACACCGTTGGACTATTATTTGTGGGGTGCCTTCAAAGATAAGTGTTACGCCAACAAGCCAGAGACAATTGACGCTTTAAAGGACAATATTCGTGAAGCCATTGGTGAAATACAGCTGCACACAATCGATAATGTGCTTAAAAATTGGACCGATCGTGTAGGCTACTGCTTGGCCAGCCGAGGCAGCCATTTGAATGAAATTATTTTACATTATTAACCGGAAGGATTGTACTTTCAAATAAAAAAAGAAATTTGAGAAAATATTCAGTAGTTTTTTTATAGCATTTTCAAAAAAAAAAAAAAGTTATTTGGCGGACCCTTTATATTATTGTATCAAATTAGATATAATTCGATGTTATTAGATAAAAAATTGATACAAGCAGTTCTAAGTTTTTAGCCCCACTTTTTAACACTATTCAAAGTTCATTAAAATCTGCGGATTCAAATCGGTATACCTCCCTTGTAAGCTGAAATTTTGGTACGGCTTGCATCTCTAGTTCCATACAGTGAATTTAATTGCCTGTGACCATGGACTATAAATTTTTTTCAAATTTTTTTAATGGATTGCAAATCATCAATATTATTCAAACAGCGATTTCGACAAGTTGTAATTAGAAAAATTTTCAAAGCATACTTTTTTTTTTGAACACCTTCAATAAAATTTAAAATCATTGCTATTAAATTCCACCCAATTATATTTAGAATACTTAGACTGGGTCAAATGTTTTTTGTTCTTATTTTGGCATGAACTCAAATAACGTAATGTTCGCCGTTGCTGTTATATATTCTAAAATAAATCCTTACGCTAGGGAAATCGTATAGTTTATCACAATGACAATCACTTTAACGCTTTTGTTACACTAATATGTATTTAAAATGGTATTATGAATATTGAACAAAAACGTTTTTGCATAAAAACGCAATTTAGGTAATCAACCTAATTTCACAAAATACAACACTTGTGCACGAGTTTTCAAAATAATATTTTATGTTCGACACCAGAAAAGAAAAATTGATTGGCACAATTTATGAAACAACCAGAAGAAAAATCTCTTTTAAAATGAAGATGAAAATTTGTGGAAAACATGGTTGATAATGAAAAAGCAATAGTTTTGGTTGTTTTGGGGGAAATGTTTATATTATTGGGTTGATAAATGATGATGGTGATGATAATGATAATGATGTTAAAAATGTGGTGGTTTTTTGATATTTGTTTGCTTGACTTACCTTAATTTTCATTACGTAATTGGAGGGTACAAAACCGATATTACCCTTCATACTGACCACTTGCCACCAGTTACGTTGACGTGCCGAGGTCTGATATAAAATAAAATATTCACCCTCATCAAAACTGATGGTCTTTGGATAGACGGCTTGAAAATCATATAAAGCTTTAAGCATTTCGATGTTATCTGGAACCGAAAAAAAAAATAAGAACACAATTCAAATTAATGGAAACATTAAGGATTAAAGCAAATATATTTTCTTTTGAAAATCTTTGGTTTTAGTTTTGTTAAACACAATTTTCAAGGATTTTTTTTTTTTAATTCACAGTTTTTTTTTAAAAAAAGAAAATAAATTTATAAACTAAAACCCACCTTAACTCTGTGATAGAAATACTGCAACTATCGTACTACTAAAAACATACACAGAATTTTTACAGAAACAGATGAAATAAACGGAATAAAAACTGGGAGGTGGTGACAATTGTCAAAAACAAAACCACTTGACTTGGCTGGAGGAGGAATGGAATACAAAATAAAAAGCACACACACAAAAACAAACAAATGAAATAATTGTTGGTTGGCAAGGCAACAAGGATAATCATGTGTAAAAACAAGGAAATGCTTAAAAACAAACGAACGAACGAACGAACGAAAAACAAAACAAACAAGCGAGGAAGGCAAATAAACGAAAAACAAAACCAACAACAAAAAGGAAATATGCAAATTAAACATACACTAAAAAAACCGCTACATTTATGTAAATGTGAGTAAATACTTAAGCACACATAGCCGTACTAATGCAGACAAAAACGATCCAAATCAGTGTTGTCATATGTAGCGAGCATTTCTTTGTCATCAGACACATTTTGGTGAGCATGGCATGTAGAAAGTGCCGATGATACAAAAAACAAAGCTCTGGCAGAGCGTTGGCTAACAGTGGTTCAAAATCAAAAGCATCAGGATATCACATATTTGGAACGCTTTGCCAACTTTAACGAAAAGTACTTTCCACTGCCTGCTTTGAAACTGTTTTTCTGAAAAAGAACCACTGGCAAAACATCGGCTTACAGTGATTTGCCAACGTTTGCAAAAAGCACTTTGCCCGTACTTGTTGTACAAAATTAACGAAAACATTTTATAAATGTACTCTGCCAGCGTAGTACTTTCTTTTACAAAATTTTCGACAGTATTATCACAATATACTACTGGCCAAAATAATGGGTTAAAGCGCTTTACTAACACTTGCAAAAAAATTTTACCAGTACCTACATTAGGGTGGGGCGATTTGAACATCTTAATGGGCGCTTCGCGTTTCTGACTCTTGGGATTGTACTGAGCAAAAAAGGTCCACTAGACCATACGTCTACGGTGAAAATCGATCTTCCAGATTTTGACTTTTTAGTCGTATTTTGTGAAAGTAACAATGTGTGGGATGGACATATCTAAGGAATCCAAGATTATGGTATCAATCTCTTCTTTGGAAGATTCTCTACCAGACTAATGCATCAATCATATTTGTGGGTGGGGTTTAAGGGGTTAATTTTTAATTTAAAAATAGAGCTTTTTTTGCCGTACTTTGTGAAAGTAACAATGTGTGGGATGGACATATCTTAGGAAGTAGGAGGGGCTTATCCAAGATTATGGTATCAATCTCTTCTTTGGAAGATTCTCTAGCAGATTAATGCATCAATCATATTTGCGGGTGGGGTTAAAGGGGCTAATTTTTAATATCAAAATAGGGCTTTTTTGCCGTAAAGTCAAAATCTGGAAGCTCGATTTTCACCGTAAACGTATGGTTTAGTGGACTTTTTTGCTCAGCACAATCCCAAGAATCAGAAACGCGAAGCGCCCATTAAGATTTTTTTCCTTCCATACTAATCGCCCCACCCTAACCTACATGTTTTACAAAATTTACGACTGTATGTATATGAAAAACTACTGCTAGTTTAATGTGTTCTACCAACGTTTGAAATAAGTGCTTTGCCATGACTTGTTTTTCTTAAACTACAACAGTTTATGGAAAAATTTCTGTCAAAAGCCTGTTTTACTAATGTTACACTACATTCATATTTAACATTAGATTTACGACAATCGGACATACGAGGGCGGTCCCAAAATTAGACGACCTGACTTATAGATGGCGGCAGTAGTTTAAAAAAAAAAATTACTTTAGTGAAAAGTGGCAACCTTATAAAACATATGTTTTAAGTTTCAAGGCGTTACGCCCTAAAAATTTAGAGGTATCTGAAAAAATGTAAAATATTTTTTTACTTTTTTCTAACAAAATCAGTTTTAGGGACATATTACAACTACTTTTTTAGATATCTCAAAAAGTAGTTGATATTCAACTTTGAAATTTCAGGTTGTTTAGAAAAAGTGTTTCGATGCTTGTATAAAAAATATACAAAAAAATTTTAAGCGAATTGTTTTTTCAAAATTAATTTTGATTTTTTTTGATAACAAAAAAAATTATTTAACAAAACTTTAAAATATTGTTTTATAAAATTTTGCACCACTCAATTTTCACTATTCCTATACAAAAATAATGTTTTCAATATCTTTCACACAACAAAGGTTATGGCCTTTTGAATGATGTCCCAACCGCTAATTTTGCGATATTTCAAACCTCCAGGGTTGCCACAGTTTACAAAATAATAGTTTTGGAAATATGCGCTCATTGCCAAACATACTCACCAAATTTTATCAAAATCGTAGACTATCAAAAAATTAGTCGTTGAAATAAAATGGAAATGCTCCCTTGTAAAGATTACTACTTTGTTTTTGCTAAAAATAAGTTTAGGCGAAAGCGTCCAATACTATCGCTATCTTGTAAATTTAAATAACTTAGATTTAACCACTCAATCGCAAGGCGCTATGCCTTTTTTACCCTGTTAGTTTACAATCTTTTTAATTTACAACTAATTTTATTTAGAAAAAAGTTTAGCCTTAAGCCTTTCTAAAGAGTTGCTAAAAAAATAAAGAACATACGAGGCCAGACAAAAATGATTTTTTTGTATACATTGCCACCAAAAAAATTAAATGGAACTAATATTTACACATATTAAAGCATTTCCTATTAATTTGTTTTTAAATTTTTTATTTTTAAAACCTTTTTTATTAAAAAAACGGTAATGTTGACTGTTTTTTTTCCAGGGAATTTTGATGATTTTTTAGTTCCCGATTCCCGGGAATTTTTGTCGGGATTCCAGGGTATTCATAAAAACACTAAAACAATCCATTTGCTTAACTAAATCCGTTAAAAAGCAAAACAATTAAAAAATCTTAAAAATTTCTTTAATTTTTTATTTCAAAATTTATGCATATTCTGTAACACGGTGTTACAAATTAGAAAAAGTTTAATATACTTTGATAAGTACCTAGTGTAGGTAGATTGCAAGCCGAGTTGAGTAAATTACTTTTCAATTTTCAGAATTTTTAATACACCTTCAAAATTTAAGTTAATCTACGAGGGCAGATCAATAAGTCCGTGACTTCCCTCGTAGTTCTATGAAATGCAACACTGATCAAGTAGCACCTGTTAATAGACTACTGTCAAATTTTGAGCAAGTTCCGTTATTTACTTTGCGTTTAACATCTGTTTAAAAATTTAAAAAAGTGAATTTCGAGTGCTCATTAAACATTATTTTTTGCAAAAAAAAACTGTCAATCAAACCAAGGAAAAGCTTGATAAATACTATGGGGACTCTGCGCCATCGATTTCAATGGTAAAAAAGTGGTTTACTGACTTTCGTTGTTGTCGCACAAGTAAAAATGACGCTGAAAGTTCTGGACGGCCAACTGAGGTCAATACACCCGAAAATGTCGAAAAAATAAACGATATGGTGTTGGCCGATCGAAGAGTAGGCATTTCATATGCCAGTGTGGTTTCGATTTTAAATGATCAGTTGGGTTTAAGAAAGCTGCCTGCAAGATGGGTGCTGCGTTTGTTCTCAATTGACCATAAACGTAATCGTGTGACAACTTCAAAGGATTGTTTGGAGTTGGTTAACCGCAATTCGAATGAGTTTTTGCGGCGTTTTGTAACTGTGGATGAAACATGGATATATTACAACACTCCGGAGACCAAGCAGCAGTCTAAACAATTTGTTTCTCCACGTGAAACGGCTCCGAAGAAGGCCAAGGTAAGTTTGTCGGCCAATAAGGTGATGGCAACAGCTTTTTGGGATGCACGCGGGATAATCCACATCAATTACCTTCAAAAGGCAAAACAATAAAGCTCGATTATAATGCCAACTTATTGGACCGATTTAACGAGGATTTAAAAAAAAAAAACGAATCCATATGTCCAAGAAAAAGTTCATTTTCATCAAGGTAATACACGTGTGCAGTCTCAATGGCAAAATTCCACGAATTGGGCTACGAATTGGTACCTTATCCGCCATATTCTCCGGATTTAGCCCCCAGTGACTATTTACTATTTCCAAACCTAAAGAAATGGCACGGTGGAAAGAGATTTAGCTCCAACGATGAAATTATTGATCAAACAAATGCCTATTTCATGGACCTCGAAAAATCCAATTTTTTGGAAGGCATACAAAAATTCGGGAAACGTTGGACTAAGTGTATTGAGCTAAAAGGAGATTATGTTGAAAAATACATTTTTTCTTGCAAAAAAATCTGTGTTTCATTCAAAAAGTCACATACTTATTGATCCGCCCTCGTATAATATATAAACTTTCATTTATAAAGAGTAATTTTGTTTCCAATTTTAAACAAAGACATTTGAAATTACTTTTGAAATATAAATTTTGCATTGCGTATAGACTCTGCGTCATCGTCACTGAGCATATTTAATATGTCACAAATTTCATTGAAATTATCACAACAATATGTTTAATCCAAGATATAATTAAATTCGGATACATTGATTGTAACAAATTTTGGCGAGATGGAGCCTAAAAATATATCAACATTATAAACTAGATAATACGACATTTATGCCGAGTTTTTAGGATGTAGATTATCTTTAATCTTAGGTTAGAAAACAAACATCGCCTGCAAATGGGCAAAAAAACAATAAGAGATTCGATGTCTTTGCATTAAAATATAATCAAAAAATTGCTCGAGACATTGCAAACTAAAAATTAAATATGTCTACACAGAAAAAACTAAAATTGAGTTTCAATTAAAATATTTGTTGATTCAGTTAAAAGTGGAATTGAATTCGGTCCTATTGAGAAAATTGCAGTAACTATTAAAATAATTTGTAAATATTTTATTGATATTATTTTCAAATCTAGTTTTATTCATATATATTAAAAATTTAATTGAATATTTTTTTAAAAAAATTAATTATAATTTAAAAAAAAAAAATCACCACGATTGTTTAAAAAGTTGCTTAAACTAAAAACAAATGCTGCCAAATGTGAAAAAAAATTGCCAAAATTTAAAAAAACAATCCTCAAAATTGTAGAAAATTCGAAAAAATCTCTAAAACTAAAACAGAACTGCTAAAATTGATAAAATATCGCCAAAATTAAAAAAGTGCGAATTTTTACTTTAATCGATTCTTTAATTTTGACTATTTTTTTTTTTAATTTTTTTAATTTTTTCCATTAAAGCGACTCGTGTTCAGCACACACAGACTACTTTTTTTTAATTTTTCGAAATAAATTAAAGCCTACATTTTAAAATTAAGCAGCTAAACTAGTTTCTGTGTTATAACGATAATGTTGTTTTTAGAAATGATAAAGGTTTTTTATTTAAAAAATTGATTAAACAAAATTGTAATTACTGACGAAAAAATTAAAAATGAAGGGTAAACACTAGGGTGGGGTGATTAGTATGGAAGGAAAAAAATCTTAATGGGCGCTTCGCGTTTCTGATTCTTGGGATTGTACTGAGCAAAAAAGTCCACTAGACCATACGTCTACGGTGAAAATCGAGCTTCCAGATTTTTACTTTACGGCAAAAAAGCTTTATTTTGAAATTAAAAATCAACCCCTTAAACCCCACCCACAAATATGATTGATGCATTAATCTGCTAGAGAATCTTCCAAAGAGATTGATACCATAATCTTGGATAAGCTCCTCCTACTTCCTGAGATATGTCCATCCCACACATTGTTACTTTCACAAAATGTGGCTAAAAAGTCAAAATCTGGAAGCTCGATTTTCACCGTAGACGTATGGTCAGTGGACTTTTTTGCTCAGTACAATCCTAAGAATCAGAAACTCGAAGAGCCCATTAAGATGTTCAAATTGCCCCACCCTAGTAAACACACAAGAACGCATGAAAAGCATCTAAAATCGTCGAAAATATAAATCAAAGTGCATTGGAAATACATAATTCAGTTTAAATAAAACCTGGGCGATGTGAGGTATATTTTAAAATTTTCCAATTGTATATTTTTTTCTTTATACTTTTTTACCATCAAGGAGCTTAAACGCTTCCTTGGAAAAGTTACGATTTTGTTCTTACAAGACATGGAGTATAGCCTTGATGGGTTCCCCCTGATCTTAAAAAAAGTCGGATATAAGAAAAAGGAGAAAAAATAGTGAATACTTTGTTCACCAATATTTAAAATAATTTAAATAAGTGGCAGCGTGGGTCCACGACATAGTGTCAAAATGGCTTTCAAAATGTATGTTTCTCGAGTATTTTAACGCTATTTTTCAATAAGTCTAAATTTCCTTAACTTTAAACATATTTTCATAAAAATATGTGTTAAATTTCACCGCCACCGAATTTTATTAAGTTCAAAGTGAACCCATCGGAAAGGCTTCCTTGTAAGTGTCAGGCAATTTATATAGGATATTTGCCTTTTAAGTTTTCTGCAAAATCTGAAACTTTTGAGTTCACGAATAAAACATACGTAGTTTTTTGGACGGTTATAAATCTTTAATTTTTGAAGTTATAAAGTTGTAAACTTTTGTCTAAAAGGATAAATAACGTTGAAGCAAAACCCGTATTTGACGATAATTATTTCTGCAATTATTACGGATTTTACTGAAGTTTTAAAATCAATAACCGGATACAACTATAGCTTATTTTGTATTTATAAGTAACAGTTCAGATATAAATTTATAATGCTATATAAAATCGGATTAAATTGTATCGCGAAGTTATTCGGATGCAATTTAATCTGCTATTATTGGTAACTGATAGTCATGATGGATCAGCTTTTTAGAATATATAGTTGATAAAATACCGAATATTTACAAAGTTAGTACTCAAATATAGGATTTTTATCTAAATTTGAAAATATTTTTTTTTTTGTAGACAATTGTAACAATAAATTATAATTGTCTGTTAAAGGAATTTGCTTTGAGCAATGCCTATTGAAAAAAAAATGTCATTGGCATTGTTTTTAAGCAATTGTAATGCAAAATAATTTAATTGCCATTGACATCAAACAATGTCAACTAAATCGTCAACTAATTGGTCCATTCAATAAACTAGTCCCAAGTATGAATAAGACAAATATTTTAAATGGAATCGATGTATTAAAATTTTCATTTCGGTCATGATTATGGTATCCAATTACCGTAACAATGAAAAGGTACTGAATGAAAAACCTGGTTGAAAGGTTTTTAAATCGATAACGGTATTTTAGCGGTATTGTATACCAACCATGGATTTTTTTTTTGTAACATTTTCAGACTTTTTTTTTGAGTGGAAATACATATTTTTTTAACAGCAAACATACCATACTAACATGGTTGGCAGGCAATACCGCTAAAATACCGTTATCGACTCAAAGACATTTAAACTGACTATCGTTATTCCTAAAATAACGTTAAAATAATTTATCCGTAAAATACCGTTGAAAAGGCTTAATTCTTTAATTCAATTTTCAAAAATGAATGAAATTTTAATCAATTTTCATTCCGAAAAAGCATTCTTAATGAATGAATTCTTAGCTTAATTCTCAAAAGCTTTAAATAATATGAATAAATTATCTGGTTGCTAATCAGACCTATGATTTGTTCGAATGTAAATAAAAATGCATTTATTTTACATGTTTTTCCCGACGTTTCGTCAATTATTTGTTGACTTTTTCAAGAGACGTAGTAACATAAATATATTGTTAATTACATTTAAATTAATTTTATTTTATATTAAACATAAAAATAAAAAAAGACATTTAACATTCGACATGAATTTTTTTCTAAATAATGAATTATTTCTTGAATGATTCAAAATTTTCTTAATTCATTTAGTAAAAGGATGAATTTGTTTTCATTCATTTAGTCAAATGATTAACGAAATTTTTTCTTAATTTAACTGAAATATTTCCATAAAACGAAAGAAAATTTCTTAAACTAAGTCGGCAACACAAAAAATATTATTTTATGCTTTGGTATTGCTTGTGTTTTTTGTTGTGTATTAATTTGTGTATTTCTGTAAAACTTATTTTTATTAACCCTTAAATGTACCGTGTATCTTTAAAGATACAACCATTCAAAAAATTCCTACGGCTATAGTTTTGGTTCAATTTTTTTCAAATTGGTTCGATATTATTTAGAATGTTATAGGTCTTCAAACAAAAATTATTATTTACTTCTATTTGTCATACTTTTTAAAAAAATTATATATAAAATCAAAAAAAAAATTTTTTGAAAAATTAAATAAATACAATTTTTTACTGGGTAACTTTTGGGAACATGTAAATAATTTTGATTAGGAAAAATACTGACTTGTTTCAAAACATGTCCTTTATTGATTTTTAGCTGTTCAACAAATGTTCCATCATTCGGCACTTTACTGGGTCACTTTATTTGGTTGTATCTTTAAAGATACAGTGTGCACTCCCTGCATGTTTCTGATTTCCGTTAAACATAACTTTTTGTGCTACGCTTTAGTATATTTTCATATATATATTGTTCTGTACAAGAGCAAGTTCACTTGTTTAGAGCTTAGGAATAAATTTACATGATTGTCTATTGCTATAATTACAGTTTTTAAATAATATCCATTATAAGCCAAAGACCATTTGATGAATTGTTAGCCATGGCGTCATTCATTCGAGTCGGAAGAGTTATGATAACTGATGATGACGTCTGTGAATTACTTTGTAATAGCGAAGATGTAGGTGACGACAGCGTCGATGACATTGATGACAAAAGCGACGATTTCAATGGGACGGTGGGGAAAGGGAGGGGGATAATTATCAAAGGGGACTTTTAGAGTTTATTACTGATGAAGATGATATGAATCCGTTCAGGATTTCTTTCTTAACATGATCAATGATGATACTGATCATGGAGATTTGATTGATGTGGAGTCGAATAATATCGAACAGCTTGATTCTGAGCCATCTACTTCATCTGGTAATATTTCATCTACCAGACTTACAAATACTTGGAATGAATTTCCATCCGAATTTCGAAATGTAGAAATAAATTGTAAGACTTCTGAATTTGATTAAGTAATATGGAAGAAAGGTAACTTGCAGTTTAATGACCAGCAAGTGAGATTTAGAGGTGACAGTAGTTTACCACAAAACATAATGGATTTGGAAATACCATATCAAGTTTGGAGCTTTTTGTTTCCTAAGACTTTGGAACAACATATAGTTGACGAAACAATAAGATATGCTGGACTTGAGGAGGCATTTCATTTCGATATATTTGAATTACGAAAATTTATTGGAGTAATTTTTTACATGACATATCGTAACCTTCCAAATGTAAGAGATTATTGGTCTGAAAAAGTCGACCATTCCGTAAATGTAGTGAAAAATCAAATGAGAGTTGAGCGTTTTGAAAAAATTCGGAAATTTCTTCATTTTAATGATAAAAAAAAATCAGCCATCCCGTGATGATCCTAATCGAGACCGACTTTATCTAATTAGACCTGTTATTGACACCCTAAATACTACATTTGGCAGCATGGCAAAATTAGATAGATTGTGTGTTGATGAACAAATGTGTTCTACCAAAATTGGGAGTCATGAGTTTATATGTAATATTCATGGAATTGATGTGTCTTCTCTGTCCTGGAAAGACAACAGAATTTTCAATTTACTATCTACCTATGTTGGAGTAAACCCGGTATCAGCCAGCATAGGAAATGAAATGGAAGAACCATTAACCATTAAGAGATTTGACGAAAATTACAAAACCGTCAAAATGATTCCATGTCCTCAAATTATAAAAGAATATAATAGGCACATGGGTGGTGTCGATTTAATGGACAGCTTCATGGGCCGGCATAAGATAGATTGATTGATTTTAAATTGGAGATAAATTATAATTATAAATTATTCTCCTTTAAATTGGTACAACCTCCAGCTCGCGGGCGCCATCGTATTGAAGCACAAATTCAAGAAAAAGACACCAGATTGCACAGGATTGACCATTGGACAATGATTGATAATAAGGGTAGATGCAAATTTCCAAACTGCTTAGGACAAACAAGGATGTATTGTACCAAATGTAAAGTTTATTTATGTTTAACTGCAGAAAAAAATTGTTTTTATAATTATCACAGTTCTTAAAAATGTAATTTATTGTATTAATTTATTTATATATGTACATAAATAAATTTACATTATCATTTTATTTTTCAGTGTATTTTTAATAAAAATGTATTAAAATAGTTTTAACTTTTTAAAATAAATGAATTAATAAAAATTTCAAAACACATTTCTTTTATTTTGATATATTTTCATAGGAACTTTAAATGTGGGTAAATGCACATTGTATCTTTAAAGATACAACCACTTTTTTTTAAATAATTTTTTAAAAAAAAACAATTTTTTGAAAAACTAAAAACGCAGTTTTTATTTTTACTAAAATCTACATAAAATATATTTTTTCGGTCAAAATCGGTGGCCTTGTGCATTTAAGGGTTAAATGAATGATACTAAAATTTCTTCATTCAATTAGTAAAATGTTGAATGAACATATAATTGAATCATTCAAGTTAGGAACTCATTCAATACCAATTAAAGCTTTTGAATGAAGCTCGTGAATGAATTCTTAGAGAATGGATTAATGGATTTGATTAAATCTGAATTAAATAATAATAATTCTTTCGAAGCTCTGACCGTTACCGATATAACTGAAATACCGGCATCCTTAAAATGCTGTTTTCTTTAAAACTGCAAAACCTTTATTTTTTTTTATAATAATTTAAGTCCAAGTGTTACCTTTACCTACCCATTTTATATCGTTAATATCGATAAATAATCATAAAATAACATAAATCACACACTGCTACAAATAAACAATTTTTGTCAGAACTTGAAAACCGACCTAGTGGGGGTTGTAGGCCTAGGTGAGGACATACAAAAACCGTTTTCAAAAATTTTTAAACACCCTCAAAATTTTGAGTTATTTTCAAAAAAGTGTTTTAGGGTAGGTCGTAGCACTTTAGTACCTCTAACTCACACATTTTTTGACCGATTTCAAAATTTTAGACAGTTTTGGAAAGGCAAAAAATTAAGCTTTCATGAAATGTATTCATAAAATTTATATTCTAAGAAATTAGGTAAGTGTTTATCAAAAGTTTCTCGTTTTTTTTCCTAACTTTTAAAATTCAGCAAGAGTTAATCTTTTAATTTTTTTCTATGAAAACCTATAATTTTTTGCACTGTATTTTAAAGACAATTTTATATAGAAATAAAACGAAATATTTTTTGTTAAAATCCGTTTATATTTGCAAAAGTTACTAAACTTTTTCTAAAGTAAAAATTTTGGGATTGCAGACTTTTCTTTTGGTAAACCACTTGACTTACAAACGTAAATTAAAAAATGTACAAATAGCTTAACCTAAGTTAACATGTATAGTTAAAAACAGGTGTAAATGAAAAGTTGAATAACTTTTACAATTTTCATCCGATTTGAAAAATGAAAACCATGTTTTGTTAAGAACTAAATTTTCTTTATACATTTTTATAAGCTTTCATATTAAAATAAGCAATGAAAAGCTACTAAAATCAAAAAAGTTTATAATTTTATTTTATTTTTTTTTTTTGTAGATATTCTTAACAAAAACAATACTTATAACTTACAAATGTATCAAAAAATGCACTTCATTTTAAAGCGTAATCAGTTTTCTTTCCAAACCCGTTAAAAAAAATTAAATTGGACAAACACTGACTGAGTTACAGGTCGATAAGTCGACGAACATCACTGAAAACGTTTTTTTTAGAATAACTTCTGAATTTGAGGGTGTTTCTGACATTTTTTTACACAATTTGTAATGTACTCAACAAGACTTATAACCCACGCTAGGTCGTTTTCCAAGTTGTTTTTCACTGTAGCACCGTGTCATTGTTCGCATGTAAAATAACGTTACCTTTTTAATACCGTTACTGATATACATAACTGAAGACCTGTTATCTTTAAAATATCAGTGACAGAAATAACTAAAATACCGTTATAGCTAAATACCCGTTTTCGAAATAACTGAAATACCGTTACCCCTAAAATACCGTTACCGAAATCAAAGAAAATCGTGTTACCGATACCGTATCGAATCGGTTAACATCCATGCATAATAAACATTGACAACCCTTATTCTAATAAGAAATTTTTATTTTATTTACAGTTATCATATTACACATGCAATTATAATTGCACATGTTTGTATGTAGTAGTAATGAGGTACATTTCCGTTTTTGCACTTACCCATTTTGTACGTCAGCGATAATAACAAAACTGTGAGTGTATGAATGAATGAATTTAACACTAGACAAGGACGTTAATTAAGTAGTTTCTTTTTTGTTTGTTTTTGTTATTTTGTTTTTATTTACAAATTCGCGTTTATATTTCGTTTTACTTTTATTTATTTTGTATTCTGTATTGCCAAATACAACATTCCCTCCTTTTTGTTAAACTCGAATTCTATATATATACACGATTTTCTTTTTTTTTTAGGGCGGAGGCTGTATTCTTGGCTGGGGACTCTTTTCTTAGTTTTTGCGTTAATTTTGCATGTGCGTTTTATTGCATCAATTTCTATTTATAAACTTTATTATTTTATCTATTTCTATATATACCAGTTGAGTTTTTCCAAAATTCAACAATTTTCTTCTTTTTAATTTCTTTTTAGCACTTGATTTAATTTGTATTTAATAAATTTTTGCAATTTTTTCTTTTCTTGTTTAACACTTCCTTGTTTTACAGATTTTACTGGATAAACACACTCAGGATATTATTTGTATAACGATTTAGATTCGTTTAAGCTGTTTCCTCGTTTAGTTGGTAATTCTTCACTGCGTTATTTTTTTATTGAAGGAATTTGTCAAGTTAGATTTTGTTGCGTCTCTTTTAGAAATCATATGTTTTACTTGTCTGATTGGAATCTTGTGAGAGGAAGATGGTTAAGTTAACTAAACACAACTTAGCTGTGTTAATTTTTGTTTGTATTACAGTGGTTGCAAGTAGAAAAGGTACATTAAATGAATTATACAACAGATTAAACAGACCCAAAACAAGTGACAGATGACAAAATTGTTTATAATAACAGTATTTTTTTAATAACTTTTTTTCTGTAATGCCGTGTGAGAACTGGTGAGAACCAAGATATATTGATATAGGTAGTCTTACTAGAACAACAACTACAACAAACAACTACAAACAATACAAAAACAACAGGGTTTTGACATTTCAAAATACTCAAGATACAGTCTTTGTACTGTCAAAACCATGTAAGAAATGTCAAAACCAGGTAAGAGGAAGATAAACAGCTGGGCTATTAAAACTACCTTTTAAATATATCTTGGTGAGAACCAATGTAGAAGTATATTATGACTTGCCTGTACACGAACAATATTTATTAGTTAAAAATGTTTTATTTTTGATTTGAATTAGTTAAATTCTTCCAATTTTGTTTTTTACTTCTCATCAAGTAAATAAAACAATACGGATAAAGCGTTGATCTTTTACCTTCAAATATTATAATTTGGGAAATCTTCTACCACTTCTACATTGGTCCTCTGAAGAGTTGCGGTCAAGTTGAATGAAACATGTAATGAAACCTGTCAGTAGATAAAGTCTGCATTAAATTAGCGGATAGACATTTTAAATTAATAATTAAACATTGCACAAATGATCATGAACTTGGATAATCTTGCTTATATCATAAAGAATAATTTAAATAATAACAAATAAATATAAAAAGCCTAAACTTTCACATTTTTTATTTTGAACTTATGTTGAAGACAAGAAGCCATATGCTCCATTGAGGAGTAAAGAAGGACAAAGAGATGTTGAAGACAAAAACGAGGATTTGTTTCTTTGCCAAAAAATTAGTGTGCATCTCTGGATTAGTCCCTAAATTTTTTAAATATCAAAAATATACCAAGATATATACCGTGCTTACCAAAAACATAAATATATATATTATAAATTTTTAAAAGTGTCAAAGACGATATTATAACAAATTTAAAAATCGACTAAAGTAAAAAAATATTTAGTTTTTCATATTTTTTAATAAATTTTTGTCCACAAAATTATAAAAACTCAAATTTTTTTTAATGTCGTCTAGGATTTATATTCTGTCAAAATTGTAACTTTCTATGCTAATATTTTCACTAAAAGGCACCCTAAGTCACAAAAAAATAAAACAAAAAACCTGAACGAAGCATTTTTCTATGTATTCGCAAAGTTTGCTTAAAACATGCCAAGCGGACATTTCATTATACCCCCATTTACATGAACGAGATTTTAGTTATCTTCAAGATAATTGCATTATCACTTTATTATCACGAGATTTTCCATACAAAATTCTTTTAATAATGACTTCAATTTGATGAGATATTTTATAAGGGGCAATGCAAATACTTATCCGCCCATATATACACTCAGGAAATTAAGAAGGTAGAAATGACTAAAAATTGCAGTTAAAATGTCAAAAATGTTATGACTGCATTTGTCATATAAATAACTAACTAAATGTAATAATTTTTAACTATTGATAAAAAAGACTACAATGGTAGTAAAATCGACTATCGAAGCAGTCAAAAACAACTAACCTTAAATGAATGCATAAATCATAAAAATGAGCAATAGAACAATAAAAACAATGAACATAAACGACTACATAAATTGTAAAAACTATTTAAACTACTTTAACTGTTTTTTAAAAATATTTTTTAATAAAAAAATATTTTTTTCTTTTAACTATAATAAAAATTTGTATTTCCTACATCCTATTTAAAATGCAAAGTCAAAATTCTAAACGGTATTCCAGTTATAACGTTTTTATGCATTGGAGATACAATGGAATTTTCTTATTATTATTTTCGAACTATGAACATATCAATAACAACAAATATAAACTAAACAAAAATTTTTAAAAACTCGACATAATCTTCTTTTCTTAATAACTACCAAATATTAACTGTTTACTTCAAAATTACTATTTTGGTAGTTGTTTATTAAAATACTAAAATGATTACTAAAGAAATAACAAAAAATAACTAACTAAAATACTGTACTTCAGTAACAGTTAGTTACTGAAGTATCATTTCGAATTGTCAAGACAAATTCTTTTTATTATATTGATTGTTTTTATCTATTGGGAATTTTTTTCTTTATAAATTTTTTTTTAATTACAAATATAATAAATATTTAATAGTTATACAATACGATTAAAAGCCAGTGACCAAACTAATACTGCTGTTTTCTTCGGTATTTGCAAATCTCAAAAGTTTTTAATTTATTAAAATTATGACTAAAAGGAATATTAATGTAAGAAAAAATTAAGCCAGAGTAAAAACTAAAATTTTTTTATTTAAATAGAACATTTTTGGTATTCAACGTTTAGTAAAGTCATGATGCTTGTTAGGAAAATACCCTAACCACGTGCTTGATTACTAAGAAGACAAATATGGTGCAAAATTAATGATTAATAGGTTTTTTGTTAAAGTTCTGCCTATTATGGAGGCTCTAACTTTTCCAAAACTTCGAAAAGTAAGAAATTAAGAAAGTATCAACCTAGCTAATATGTTTGATTTGCTTTATTTTTGTAAATATACGGAGGTTGGAAGCTCGTTAAAAATAACATAAAAATAATCTCGATGTATATAAAAACAAAAAACTAACAAAACTGTAAAAAATTAAGAGCTTTTGTTATCTTTGTTTATCATTCTTTAATCTGAAGGGCTATTACTAACTGATATAAATCTTCATTGTCCTTATAATGAATTTACACTTCCCCAAAATGTGGTTAAAAATTGAGTTAAATCCAGTTACAAATCACCCTCGTTTACATTATATAATTTTTCAGTCAAACTTGATTTCGGCTTGACAACAACAACATTTTGTAAACAAAACAAAATAAATGCAAAATTTTTCTAAAAAGTTATTAATTTACTGGCGAAAAACAAAATTTGCAGTGAATATGAAGGAAACAATGTTAATTTTGCTGAAAATGTGTTTTTATTGGAGTTGACTTTTTGGAAGCTCGATATTTCTTCTGGTCAACATTTTTTCCACAAGGAGTTGACATATAACATTTTTTCAAATTTTTCTTCCAAAATAGGGGAAACACAATGTGGTATCGCTACAACCTAATTTTGAAAGTAAATTAAAACAGATTGTCCGACAATCTAGTTATGAATATGTACGGAAAATCTTGTTTGAAATTACGTTTCATAAATTGATTGTCACCTTAATCCGGTTTAAACCAGAATTCAGGTATAATGTAAAATCACTATTAAGTAATTCGCGTCTTTAAAAAAGGGTGAGTTAGTGAAGAATGAAAGAGCCGCTGTACAAAAATCCTTTCCTTAACCTCTAACCTTATTAAAACTGAAATTAAATATCAACTTTTTCTTTTCCTGTCAGAAAAAACTCTCTAAAAACTCTACATACATGTACACTGAAAAAAGTTTTCAGTTATTATTAACTAAATTTTTAACTGAGACTCAGTTTAAATACCCTTAATGAGGCTCAGTTATTTAAATTAATTGAATATAACTAATATCTTTAAAATAGACAAAGCAATCAGCCTCAGTTGAAAACAACGAATTTGTTAAAAAATTTGAAATAATAACCTATATGAAAACAAGATAATAAATTGATGACATTGATATTTTTCTAATTTTTTACGTAACTTTTTAAAATTTATTTTTAACATTTGATAATTAATTTACCATTAAATTGGTTTATTGATTTACCGCTTTTTCGTTCGTTTTTTCTAAATCAGCATACGCCATAAAAACTTTAAATAGCATGTGTACATCCACAATTGAATATGCAAAATTTCATGCATCCGTGTCTTTGATGTAGAACATAATAAATATAATTTACTAAATTCTTACCATGCTCCAAATTGTAGGCAAATATTTTCTCTTTGAAAATTAATTATGTGTGTTTTCTATTCTAAATTAATATTTTTTTTTAAGAAAAACTTTACAATTTTAAATTTGTATTCATAGGGTAACATAAAACGAATTTTATTTGACTAAAACATTTGAATTTTTTCGGTTTTAACTGAGAAATTCTTGAACTGAGCAACTAAAAAATGTTATCGGTGTAGAAAAAAAAGAGTTTTTGTTTGAAAATCGCTAATATATGTTTCTCGCGTAATTATATCATTTGTGAAATTAACATGTATTTTGATATATTTTTTAATAAATTGAGATGTAATAAAATAAATAATTTTATTATTTGGAGGTTTTCGCAACCATGTTATATTTTAAATATTAAGCCTACGTTAACAAAAATTATAGGTGATTTTTCGAACATAAAAGTCAAATCGGAATTAACAATTTTTTTTTTTTTGTAATATTGCCGTAGAACATTCAAAGTTGAAATCACCCTACAGTTTTAGGCAATATTACCTATAGTTTTTTTGTGTGTATGTAAAAATGACACACCAAAATCACAGAGCAAGTAAACTTAATTTTGGGGCATAGAATCGAGTGGTATACTCCATTTTAACAATTTTAAGTTTGCATTGACTCAAACGATTTTTTGCATATATTGCAAGTAAAAAGCATCAAAATCAATTTTGAAATGACTTTACTTATTGTTCATTTGTCTAAACTTAAGTCTAACAATAATGCTCATCCATTTAATTTATAAAATTAATTTATATACAATCCGAAACATCATGGTAATAACCTTTGACTTGTACTGACATCTGTTAGTTCAGTGTCATATGTTTCAAATCTTCAAATTTCATTAGAAAACTCGTTTTGGTGTGTCATTTTACATTTTATTTGCAGTTTATTTTTGGTATTTGATTTCTGCAAATCTGAGTTTCCAGTTTTGAGACTATACCGATTTCGATATAATTAATATTTTATCTCTTTTTTTTTTTGTTTGCAATTGAAATAAATTCTACAATAGTTACTCCAACTGTACTGATAAATAAATTTTAAAATACGATTTTTTTTACTAAAATGTGTTTTTAAAGTGGAGTACACACGTTAAATATTATTGATCAATTTAGGTCGTTTACAAAAAATGTTAACTGTGTACCCTATATTGAAAGATAATCAATTAAATTGAAAATTTCATAGTGATTTGGATTTTTGTTTTTTAAATTAATATTTTTGAAAAGTCTATGGGTAATATTGAAATTTATTTTTATTATTGAAATTTAGTTTTTTGTAATAAATTTGTGGTTAAAAAATAAAAAAGAACGTAAATTATTGCAAAATAAAAAATAATCTCTATAAGCGTAATTTTATATAAACATGCGCCAGATCTTGCAAATTTCATATGGAACGGAAAATATTGATAAATATTAAATTAGTTTATTGTTTTTCAAGAAAAGAGAATGCAAATAACCGTCCACTCAATGTTAAAAAAATTCAATTAACCGGTTAATCGTCACAAACGAATACTGTAACACAACACAAATTATTGCTATACTTTTTTCTCTTGACTCGACTGTTAATATAAAAAGCCAACTCTGTTCATTTGTTTACTTTTTTCGTGTCACATCCACCAATTTCATTAAAAACCGGTAGTTTTCAGCAAAATATTCCCGTTTAACGAAATGCCTAAAATAGTAGAATTAAGACAAGACCGTACTTTAATACGTACCAATTTTGATGGCTATAAATTATCACTGGAACCAGTGCCCATCTTAAAGCAAGAACTGGCATCAGCACCCCTAAAGGCGGAGCCGAATGATGAACAATATTCTTTGTTGCATGCTGAATTGTTCTCCATGCAAAATCTACTACAAGTAGATCCATGGGCAAGAACACAGTGCTACTTTATAAATCTTAAGGGTGAGATAATAAGATGTGCTTATGATGAAAACATAGGTAGACCCGATGTCCAGCAAGTGGTATATCGGTTAAAAACTAATAAAGGAGGAGCAGCTGTTTGGAAGCCCAAAGGAGAGTATAATTGTACATTACGTTTTATATCGGAAAAATATTGTGTACTTTGTGATGGAATTAAATCCCTATTTCTATTGGAAACGGGAGATCGCGTAAAAGCCGTTGAATGGAAACAAGTGGCCACTTGCGCTATCGAAGGAGAAGGCTTACCAAAAGAAGAAAGTAATTATGTTATCTACGATAGTCGTTTGGACATAATCAACGAAAATAAACAAATTTCTTTGATATTGGGTCATGTTGAAAGAGTAGAATCATTGAGACCCGAAGGTGCGTCTACACACTTTCTTTACTTGCATTGGTGTAAATGGTCTTTGGAGGAACAATTATGGAAATTTGTCAATTTAGAAACTTTAGAAAGTAAAGGTTCTCTTTACTATTGTGCATTTGAACCACGATCTGATTCGGTTGTAATAAGTTCCAATCATGAGTTTCTATGGAGATCTAACAAATCTTTAGAGAACACTAATCGGGAACAAGCGCTTATTGCAGAGCCGGAAGAAAAGCCCCAGTTACATGGTGAATCCGGAGAGACTGGTGAAATTACTGGCTTCACTTGGACACAAACAGATGAAGATTTGCTGATCAAATTTGAAATTAAAATGGGAAAAGATAAAAATGATTATAATGTTAAATGTCTAGCAAGTAAAATATGTGTCCGGTGTAATGATGTAAAACTATTGGATTATGATTTATTTGATAAAATTGATGTGGACTTAACAACATGGACTATAGTAAGTTTGGAGTTATAATATATTGGACACATTTTAAAAGAACACTTAAATTATAAAACATTTTCAGAAAAATGTTTAATTAACAAAATTTCAATTTAACTTGTGTTTGACTTCAAACTCACTTTCAATTATAAGTTTGGCTAAACTCTAGTTAATAGGCATAACTCGGATTAATAGAACTTTTAATGCTGAGCTCAAAAATACCTTCTTTTTTTGTCGGTGACCCACGGTTCCCGAGTAATGGACCTCCAAAGTTTGTTATTCAAATACTTTGTATCTTTGTCATTTGTAATCGAATCGAAACAAAAAAAGGATGGTTTGAAAGATAAGTGAAGCACCTTTAAATTGAAATATAATACTTTTCCGTTAACCCATTAAGCGTTAAATTATAAGCTATTATTTTTTTAAACCGAACTTTTTAGAAAAAATTCCCGTTTTATCAATATTTTAGTGATATAACGGTACGAATAAGTATTATTTAATGGTAGCTTTAAGCTTTCATTTAAGATGTAATATTCCAATTTAACCCTTCTAACACCGCAGATATTAACAGTTATATTTGATATTTAATTTCCTTTATTTTGGGAACTTGTGTTCTTATTATATACACTCATAATAATATATGATTAACCCTTTGTCGACGAATGGTTGATATATGTCCAATTTTTTGTTTTTGCGGTATTAGCTACACTTTCTAAACGGATTTTTTCTAGTGTGATGTGCATAGACAAAGAATAGACGTAGGTTTCAGATCATACCAACCACTTGGACCGAATATGGTGACCCCAAAGTTATTGGACAAAAGATATGAAACTTTTGGTAGGACGTGGTCCAATCCATCAAGTTGCAAGAAACATTGAGATATTTAAAATTAATTCGTTCCAATTCCTACAGGACACTGATACAACTGACTAACAAAATATTTAAAATTGCTTCTTTGATTTATTCTGATGTATTGCATCAAAATACATGCTCACAAAATTTAGACTACTCCGATCAAAAATTGAGATTTTATTAACAACATGATGTTTAGATTTCATTTAAAGGAGATAGGTAATTCCCTAATGTAATGTAGAATATGATGGATTATACTGATAGATATTACTTGGTAACTGCATGTCTTCCAATTAGCTTTATGTTAGTTCTACTAAATCTAAGCCTATATTGTTTGGTGATGGTGATATTTATAACTTTACTATTAATTTAGATGGTAATGTAGTTGAATTTGTAGAAACATTTTAATGTCTTGGTGTGACTCTAGATTCCCAGTTGAGTTTTCAGGATCATGTCAATGCGGTTGTTTCTAAAGGTTATTTTACTTTGAGAAAATTGTATAGCTTAATGTCACGCTTACGGTCGTTCATGGGTTAATTACAGTGACGTTCCGTCTAAGGTGCGGAGGTGTTCTCAGAACACCCTAAAATATTTGCATAATAGGTCTATTTTATAATTTTTTCCTAAAGTTCAAAAATATTTCAGCAAATATCATTCACCATTTATTCATTGTTTTAATCTATATAGAGTTGTTTCATCAAAATTGTTAACATAATCGCTTTAGTACAAAATTAACAAATGCAACCACAAACGTTCAATAGAAGACGCAGAACATTCTGTCTTAAAAAAATGAAATGTTTACCAAGCCAGTTTCTTGATAAATGTATGCTAAAGTGTTCAATATTAAGTGTCGTACATCAACATTGTTGCTATTAATTTAACAAAAAATATATGCAAGCTGTTCAATAGCATACATTGAACCAATTAGCTGAGCAAAATGAATTGTTTAGCAGCAAAGTTGAAAAGAAAATATACGCTAAAATTGTTCAATTTTTGTATTGAACCACTATTAAAAGTATTAGATACACGCTGTCTATACCTAGCGAAAATTCCCTTTTTGTAGGGAAGTTAACAAAAATATATGCATTTTTATTCAAAAATACAAAACAAATGATAATGTATCCTGCGTGGATACAAAAAATGTTGTATACAATTTTAATATTTTTCTAAACAAAATTTTTTGTAAAATTTAGGGACTTTGCAGGTTTTAATGCGGTGCTTTCACAATTTTAGGTCTCTGCATGAAATTAGTCCATTTTTCTATTTGGCCGAATAACTTGATTGATTTTTTTGGTTAATGAAGAAATTATCTTTTCTTTAAGAAAAGGGAAAAATAATTTGATGGAATATTTTAAACGTGCAATATTATTTTCTTTAAGAAAAAAGAAATTAATTTGATGGAATATTTTTAAAAAGGTTAACTTAACTGGGGCTCAAATTGAATAAATTACACCGGTCGACACGATTTTTGGGTCTGACTTCTAAATGACAAATTTTGTTTTCTTCTATGTTACAAATAAAGGGAAACATATTTTTTTTTTTATCAAAGTTTGCTTTTTGAACTAAGTGATTCCTACTGCTGAACGTAAAATCTCGAAAATTTTCATATAAACGTAAAACAGCAAAAGCAAACATTAAAAGCTTGGAATGGGTATTTTGACGTTTTTCGATGTCTAGAATCAGAATTTCGACATTAAAACAGAAACCTAAGAAAAAAAAATACTATTTTGTAGACCGGTTTTATTTTCGGTATTCGTAACATCCACACAGAGAGAATTTCACTGGACGAAAAATAATGAAAATGTTCACGTAATTATTGTAACTTTTCTTCACAAAATGAACGAAATATTTCATAAAATTAAAATAATTAATTCATAACTAGTTTTTCGATGAAACTTAATCATTGACTGAATAAAACTTTTAACAAACAAAAACATATTTTTCAAAATAATTTATGAAAACATTATTGCCTTTAAGTTTGATTTAAACGATGTCCACCCCTGTCCACCCATATCTATTTCCCAGTATTAATGATACAAAATGTCATTTTCAAAAGAAAATGCATAATTTGAAAATTTGTTTCACCAATATGGGGAAATAGTAGATATGTGTGGACAGAGATGGATAGCTTGTGAATCGCCCTTTATACAAAAATTCATTGATCTTCGGTGGGGTAAATTGCTATGGGAACACCGAAGGTGGACATTGCGATACGTATGAGGGATATAAAAAACTCATACATATTATTTTGATGTTGCCGGCAACGGGGATCGAACCCGGGACCTTCTGTGTAAAAGTCCAACGCGCTAACCATTACACCACAACGCCCACAAGTGTAGTGAAAAAATAAAATGTACGGAATTTTCAAAATATCGAATACGACAGAGGCAGTTCGTAAAAAGGCAGAAATTCAAATTCGAAAACCCGACGTATTGAGCTGGTTTATAAATAAAAAAGTAAATTTATAACAAAAATAACAATCTCAAAAACAAAAAGATTATAGAAAAAAAAATTAAAATGTGGAGAACACCCAGTTGAAAACTTCACCGCACGTCCCTGGTTAATTATGCCAATATTTTTATATTGCCTAAAAGTGTATTCTGGAGCTTCGTGTAATGTGATGAAGAAGCTAAGATTGGCTTTTAATAGTTCCATGAGATATTTATACTCCATTTGATTTCTTCGTCACATTTCGTCTTATGTTTTAAAATTTTTAGGAAGTTCATTCGATAATTTTGGTTCAAATTAAGTGTATTTCGCATTTTTTTAAAGTATATAAATTGCAAACCCCGAAATGTTTTTTTAATATTTTCAAATAGATAATTGGTTATTCCGAAACTTACTCCACTTTTGGGCGATATTTTCTTGTTAGAGTTGCCCGTGAGTATAACAAATTGCCACTTACTTTAAAGTCGTTCGATTTTCCTATTAATACGTTTAGAAAGAAAATTTTTCAATTATTTTCACAAGACACTTAATTTTTTCGGTATGGATTTTTTTTAGCTAAGGCTTGCTCGTGTTTTTCTCTTCGTAAAACTTGGGGATTTAATAAATAAAAAACTATTATCACTCCTTTTTATTTATTTTTATTTTTTTTGTGTATATTTGGTATTATTGTATTTTAATTATTATCTCATTTTTTTTATTATTTTATTTATATCAAATTTTATTGTTTACTTTGTATAATTTAGTAGAAATTTGTAACCGATTATGGGCTTTAGGCTAGGTTATTGAAATGAATATATAAATTAAATTAATTTTAAAATTAACAAAATACAAAAGCCCTAAATACGGAAGCGTTTATACGATATGTTATACTCAAAAAGCCCTAACTAGCGTTTGTCAACAAACACAACATTGTATACACCAACAGATACATTTTGCCGTTAAGAGGTTAACCCTTTTTAGAATTGTTTTGTATTTATTGTTTTCCTTTTCTTTTATATTTCACAATTGAACTTTTTCTATATAAAGGGTGTCCCAAGAAGAGCGCAATTTTTAAATTTTAAATAAAACACAGATATTTAAAAAAAAATCGTGAAACTTTATTATATCGTAAAGTAGACAGAATGAGGTTATGTATGGAACAATATATCGTGCAGATGGCCGCCGCGGCTTTGCTGGCATGCACGCGATCTTTTAATGAAATTTTCAATGACCGTTTTGCATGAATGCTGCGGTATTTCATTAATGCAGCGTCCAATTTCCTCTTTTAAGGCTTGAGTCGTCGTCGGCTTATTCGCGTAAACCATCGACTTCAAAAAACCCCAAAGAAAAAAATCTAATGGTGTTAAATCGCACGATCTAGGCGGCCAATTCTGATCTCCAAAACGCGAAATAACACGACCGGGAAATGACTGATGCAGCAATTGAATTGTTTCTCTGGCTGTATGACATGTGGCGCCGTCTTGTTGGAACCACATGCCCTCCACATTCATTTCTTCAATTCTAGGCAAGAAAAAACTGGTTATCATTTCACGATACCGAACACCATTGACTGTTTGCGCTTGACCTGCCTCATTTTCATAAAAAAAAGGTCCAATGATTCCTCCAGCCCAAAAACCACACCACACAGTGACACGTTGAGGATGCATTTGCTTCTCGTGAATCACTCGAGGATTTTCCTCACCCCAAATGCGACAATTCTGCCTATTGACGAAGCCATCAAGATGAAAATGGGCCTCGTCACTGAAGATGATTTTATGGGCAAAATCAGCATTTTCATGTTGTCATGTTGGTAAAACAATTTCACAATGAGAATGCGTAGTTAGTTACATTTTTACTAACCTCGTACCTTCTACTAGCAAACAATAACAATTGTTCAAATGTCAAACAATGACACTTCGAATGTTGCCAGATTTAAAAATTGCGTTCTTCTTGGGACACCCTTTACATATTGGAAAAATGTTCGCGAAAAATTCATAGATTATCTTTAATCTTAGTTTAACGCAGTTTGTGACTGGAATACGGCTATTGGGATTTTGTTCAACTTTAAATAGATACGATTATAATTAAAAACTTTTTCATGTAAAAAATTCGCATATTTTGATAATTTTTTCACATAGAAAATTTATCAGTTCGTATAGAAAAATTCAGAAGTTCTAAAATCTTTTTAGTACAGAAAACTTATCAGATTTTCGTAAAGAAAATATTCAGATTCAGAGAACATTTTCGTATAGAAAATTCTTAGATTCTAACACCCATATTCATAAGTAAAAGTTAGCAGTTACTTATACATCGTAGCCAACGAGCTGCTTACTAGAATGTATTTTTTGCTTAGCAGCTTGTTAGTATAGAGTTTATTCATAATACATTTTAATCTGTCAACTTAAATTTAAAAATCAACTCTTAATTTCTATAGTTATATTAGTTTTTTGTTTTTATACACATCGAGATTATTTTTATGTTATTTTCAATTTATAACGAGCTTTCAACCTCCGTATATTTCTATGATGCCACAGGGTAATTCTATATTTTTTTTGCAAAACAACTCTTTTTCGTACAAGAAAAATTGTCAGAAGTATTTTTAGATTCTGAAAACTTTCTCGTATAGAAAAATTATTCTTCAGAAAACTTTTTCGTAAAGAAAAATTGACAGATTCTCACAACTTGTTCGTATAACGAAATTCTTTGATTCTGAGAACATTTTTGTTTAGGAAAATTATTTTTCGTTCTTAAAAATGTTTAGTTTCTGAGGACTTGTTTGTATAGAAAATTCTCAGATTCTGAGAACTTTCTCGTATAGAAAAATTCTGAGATTCTAAAAACTTTTTCGTATAAAAAAATTCTTAAATTCTGAGAACTTTTTTGTATAAAAAATTTCTCAGAATTCTTTTTCGTTTCGAAAATTTCTCTGATGAAATTATTCTTCCGAAATTATTCTTTCTGAGAACTTTCTCGTATAGAAAAATGCGTAAAAAAAAATTCTCAAATTCTGAGAACTTTTTCGTATAAAAAATTTCTCAGATTCTGATCATTTTTTCGTATGGAAAAATTTTCAGATCAAATTATTCTTTCGAAAAGAAAAATTATTAAATTAAATTTTAGTTAAAAAAAAAAAAATAGAAAATGTCTGATTGTGCGGATTTTTTTTTAAGAAGTTTAAAAAAACCTCATTTTTTTAAGAAGTTTAAAAATAACTCTTGCATTCTGTGTAGTTTTTAAGAATTGTTTCTTAAAGGAAAATAATATTTCAAATACATTTTTGTATGGAAATGTTCTAAACAAAAATTTTTTTAAAAAAATAATATTCTTTATGATCTCATCACAACATTTTCATCAAAATGTTTTTGTTTTTGCTTTTAGGAAAATAATTATCTACAAATAACTTTGATAAAAGAAATATCTGGTATATTATGGACATCATTCTTAGCAAATGGTGCAGGACCAAAAGAAACAACAGATAAAAATACAGAAAATAATTTAAACACGGAACAACAACCTATAGCCAATTTGGAAGCACCGATAGAAGACTGCGATTTTCCCATGGGTACAATAGAAGATGAAATAACAATATGTAAGATGTAATTATGAAAATTTGTTTGTAGTAAAACAAAAAATACTTATTCCTTTTTCAGCACGTTTTCATTATCCCACTAAAACCATAACACATACCATTATACTGGGTTCTTCGCCACCACTTTTTGCTACATCTTTAAGACCTGGCTTCCCTTTGGCTTTAGCCACCAGACAAGATGTTGATTGTTGTTTATGGTTGCAACAATATAATCCTAGCAAACCGGATGAATGGTCTATGCGTCATGAGGGAAACCTTCATGCTTTTGGTTATGTTCAAGCCTCTAAACAACAAAAGAAATTTATGGATTGTTCTCCTGATTTGGGATATGCCATAATTTCGGAATCACATCGTCATGTATTTTTATATAAATCAAAATATGATACTGCCGATGGTCTAAGAAATCGTAATGGACCTCAGGTAACAATTGGTAAACAACATTTAATAGCGCTAGAAGATGTTGGCGAAGTACTGGGTATGAGTACGGCAAACAGTGTTGCTACATTGTTGACCGAAAAATGTGTTTTATTTTTACAAATGGAAGTTTAATAAAAAAATGGATCATTTAAGAAAGTTTGATTTTTAATTTCTAAAAATATTCCAAAAAGAAAATAAGGGACATTTTATTGAAATCTGAAAAAAAGTTTATATGAAAAGTCTACAGAACCTAACATTTTTTTTTTTATTTTAAAAAGTTTTTGGAATCGAAAACAAAAAAATTTGTACAAATAGTTTTTAGAATCTGCAAATTTTTCTATATGAACAATATTTTAAAATCTGACAATCTTTCTATAGAGAAAATGTATCAATATTTGAAAGTAAATCATACGAATTTAAAAATTTCTTAGAATCTAATAAGTTTTTCAATTCAAAAAAGTCATAAGAATGAAAAAAAAAATTCTTTTTGAAAAAGTCCTCAAGAACATGATTTTTTTTTTAATTGGCGACGTGTACTGTGCAAAATAATTTACAAAATATTCTATTTTTTAATATTACTAGTGAGCTAACATTATGATCCAAATCCATTTAAGAGCATGAATGGTAACCGTTCGATTTTCAGTTATTTCGGTAACGGTGTTTTAAGGATGACGTTATTTTAGTTATTTCGGTATCGGTATTTTAAGACCGAAGTCCAATGAATGGTTAGTTGATGATCAAACTTTGGGGAAATATATCTACCCAGCCACTGTGGGGTATTTGAAAAAATAATGGTAACCCGAGTATAAATAATAATATATAATCTTGTAAAATGTGATCCAGTTTTGTACAATTTAATATAGTTAAGTATGACAGCAGGTATAGTAAGCTACAATGTTACTTGGCACTGTTATTTTTGGTAAAACGGCATATTTAATTGCATCTTACAATATGTTATACCATACGCTATTAGACGGGCAATATAAAATTAATATATGGGATTAATCAGAACATTGTATTTCCCCATGTTTTTTTTTAAGAGAAGCCACACTCAGGAACATCTTCCTATTAATTAATGTGTTGCTTTCTTTGGAAAGGTGATAGTGTAGAGATGAAAGGTGGTGAAAGATGAAGGGCTTCATGGCAACACTGTAATTGCGCGAGTAGATAAGTCTTAGAACAGTTGTTGCTCGCCACCTGATGTAGAGTTGGCGAATTTATTGAAGCTTTTTGTTTCATAGTCCTGATTCATTATATTACTTCTGTGGGGTTAAGTGCTATGGAAACACCGAAGGTGGGCGCAGCGATACATATAAGTGATAGAAAACTCATACATATTACTTTTCTAAATTGTTGTTGTCGTCACCGGGAATCGAACCCGGGACCATCTGTGTAACAGTCCAACACGCTAACCATTACACCACAACGCCCACAAAAAAAAATAATTAAAATTAATTTATTTTATTGAAGATTTCGATTTTCATTAAATATTCTGCGAATTATTATAGCACTAGGTCTTAAAAGTAGGTGATACGAATTTGAGAAAAAATCTTAAAGCCTTGGTGAGTGTTGAGTTGTTGAGTTATGAGTGATTGTCTTTTGTCTTTTGAGGACAAGGCACTACAGAAATCCCTTGAAGCAAAAAAAATATAACCGACTACTTTCAGGTACATTAATTATTAAAAAACTTATTAAAAATAAAAACTTAATGTAATAAAAATCATTTGAATTACTTATTTTATATTCTCTCGATTATGTGAACTTCTCCATTTAGTGAAAAGGCTTTGTTTGAATTAGTTCATATAAAAGACCGACCGACTACTGTATATGTACTGAACAATACGTCACTACATAACTACCGAATTAGCCCTTTTGTTTAAATCAGAGTATTTTTTTGTTTGTTTGAAATAATTTTTAATTATTTTTTAGCATTTTTTTCGTTTGAAAAAATGGTTACATTTTTATTAAAAAAAATGAACTTAAAAAATTACATACATTATAAATTGTATGATAATGTTTTAGAATAAATTAAAATTCACATTTAAACTACTGAAATTAAATTATTTAACTTAATAAAGTAATAAACCCAGTGAGAATTAATAAAATCTAATTAAAATAGATTATAAATATTTATAACTAATACATAAACATTTATAATAACCAACTACATACATAAATATTACAAAAAAAGAGTATGTTTTGTGCAGTAGTATAAAAAAAATGTCAAGCAAGTTCCGAATTTGAGCAAATATTTAATTGATTCAGATCATTTTTAATTGACAGCTTTTAAAGTTTTCAACAAATCGATTTAATTGGAAAAGTAGAGAAATATTTTTTTTTTGCTGCCCTTGCACAATTAATAAAAGCACTTACTTATTGTAATGAATTTATCTAACCAATGGAGTCCAAAAAAAAATTGTTCCGTTATTATTTTTTTTTAAATAAATCGAATTATAAGAAAGTTGCTAAGCTTGTAAAATATAAAGTAATACTTTTACAGACCCCCATTTGGGAACCGTTGATCTAGAAGAGAGCTTTTTCAAAATGTGCAAAATAAAACATGATGAAGTTTCATAACTTTTCATGAAATTTTTCATAAATGTTATTAAATGTTTCATAAATAGGA
Source organism: Delia radicum (assembly GCA_021234595.1). NCBI lineage: Eukaryota > Metazoa > Arthropoda > Insecta > Diptera > Anthomyiidae > Delia > Delia radicum. The sequence continues at coordinate 114,995,813 of CM037852.1, forward strand.
TGATGCAATTTGATAAATTTGTATTGAAGTTTCACGAATTTCTTTTTATATAACATAAGATTTTTCTGGTCCCAACGCATTTTCTAATATATTTCATACAAAATAATACTGTTATAAGGAACATCGTTTATACACTGAGAGAAATATCTACACTTCAGTAATGAATTTCTTTATAGCTTCAATGAAAATTGTCACTGCAACTCTTTCGTTGAAACTTTTCATAGAATCTATGTAATAGGTTTTATTAAAGTCAATATTTATGAAATATTTATAGAAATAATGAAAAACTTCATAAACCGATGAATCGTTCCAAAAAAGAAGCGTTTATAGAATTTAAGACACACTTTCATAAAATTTCCTTGAATTAATAATAATACTCCTAATGAATCTCTTTAAAAATGCATTGGAACTAAGCCAATGAACCGCTTCATATGATTTTTTAAACAATTTCATTGAAGTCTAAAATTAATAAAAGGAAACATTGAAATAATATAGCAATTTATAAAATACGTTGAACACTTCAGAATTAAATCTTAAATCAAAATTTGAAATGTATGAACATTAATAAAACTTATATGAAAAAATAAAAAAATCAATGGCCTGTTTCTTGATTTCGAAAGAATACTTTCTTTCGCTTAGAAACTGATTTGGGTTTCTCTAATTACATTTCTATGCGAACGATGACTTAAAGTACAAGACGAATGAAAACGTAATAGTTTTCATACAAAATTTGGTTTCTCTATTTCGAACGAGTTGTCAACAGTGCGAACGTAAATGTCAAAACCAGTCACTTGCTTTTTTGATTTCGAGTAACAAAATATTTTCAAAAAAATATATCATTCATTCCATGAGAAAACGCAAAAAATCTGAACACGGGTCCTCAGATTTTGTTTATTTTTTGTACATGAATACTCTATGGTCCCATTTATACATTTCCTTTTTCAGAACTCCAATTTTGTAAAAACTCGTGATTTTATGCACGTTTTAGTATCAAAAAAATGCTAAAAGTACTTAACTTTGAAGTGCCATAACTTTTTAATTGTATATCACTTGATATTAATTTAAAAGATATTTGGAAGATGCACTTGTCTACTTTATAACTGGATTTTTTAAACAAATTGATTGCTAAAAATGCATACTTAATGCTAATGCAGTTTTCTAATGCATTTTTCAAAACTTTCTCCCCCTACGATTTTCAAAAAAAAAAAAAAAAAATACAGTTTACTAAAATATCTAATATTAGCTAAATATACAAATACTGATTTTTATGAAACAAATATGTCTTTTATTTTTAATGATTAAAAAAAAAAAATATTTTTTTTATTCTATAAAATGAAAATATTTTTATACATTCTTGTGTGATAAATTTAAAATACGAACTCATTTAGTAACTTGTTTGAAGACCTATATTTATAAAAATATTCATTTATTAAAAAATATTGAAAGAACAAAAATCAGAAAAACGATTCAAATAAAACTTGTAATTAGTCTTTGATATAATTTCATCTAAGGAAAATTTTCATTATATTTATGAAGAGATATTTTATGAAATCGAATGAATTTTTTATGAAACTATGAAATTTTATGACAAAAATTTAAATTGTTTAATTAATATCATGAAGGATAATTCTTTCAGTGTAACGAACTAATTTTTTGCATCTATTTATGGATTTTCATATAAATTTATACGCTTATAACGAACATATAAAAAAAATCGACTTTAAAATAAAAAAGAGCTACTTATCTTGAAAAAATGTAGATTGTTGCTTAAAAATTTAGCAAAAAGAATTTAAAATTGTAAAAAAACGTAATTAAATAAAAGAATTGTTTCACTATTACAATAAAAAACATTAAAATTAAGTCAATTTACATTAAAAAAATGTTTAATTGATGTTTCAGAATTTCAAATAATTTCTGGTAACTTTTGAGTTTTAAAAAGCATAAGGTCGTGTAACTTTTCTATGAATAACCAGAGTTTAACTTTAACCAAAGATATTTCCATATAAATATGACTTTTATAACTATGGTTAAGCCTTAAACTTTGATTAATTTTAGATAAGTTAGCAGGTCTAAATTGCAAATGTTTATTTTCTAAATTCCAAATGAAAACTTATAATTTCAATAAGAAAGCAAAAATGTATTTACATAAAGTTTATGAAATGATAAAGACCTATGAAACATTTGTCAGAAATTTATACGCAACTTTTCATCATATTTATGAAAACTGCATAAATACGATGAATAATTGATGACAGACGATTTATGAAACAAAATCATCAATATGAATAAACTTTTTTGCCCGAGTATAGCGAACATTCCCTTACGTTAAAGAAAGGGTTACGAAATTACGAGATTTAACTTCATTTATTTAAGTCTATTCATGTTATTCGGGGGCTGGAAAATTACCTGATTTTTATTTTTCTATGTGCTTTTCCAGCACTTGGTAAAGCATTGACACTACCATACCAGCCATTTCGGTGCCATTGATGTCACTGATAGATTTATTAACTGATCGATTCATAACTGATAGATTTTTTAGTTTTTTAAATAGTGTAAAAACTAAAAAATTTAACACTAAGCACATTGCCAACAAATTGAAACCATTTAAGTTTAGCACAAACAAAATTGCAAATTTAAACGCTTGTTAATATATTGTTACACAAGAATTAATCAAAATATGTATTCAAGCTAATTTAATAATATAACTTTTCAATTACTTTATTTATTGCAAAAAGTCACTTTTACTTAAACACGACCGAAATCTAAAAAAATCGCAAGGAAACTAAATAAAAGAAGAAAAGAGATCAGGTGCAATTAGTAAGTGGAGACTTTTTTTTTGGAGATTTATAAGCAGAAAAGAAAAGAAAAAAAAACAAAGCAAAGCAAAACAAAACAAAACAAGTGATATTAAAACTAATCAATGCTATTGTCTTAGCTTAAAGTTAGCTGCAATAAAAAAAAATTAATAAGAGAGCGGAAGAGTAATATTAGCAGTGTTGCCATGTATTTTTTTCAAAAAACTGTAAGAAAAAACTTTTTTAAGAAAAAACTATTTTTTTTTTTTAATAAAAAAACAGCAGAAAAAACAGTTAATATGTGCATTTTGAATTCAATTGCATTTTATTTAAACATAAAACAACATAAAAAACATTAAACACATAACATATTTCTATACACAGAAAAAAACAATTTTTTGTTGTAGACTAACTTTTAATTATACTAACAAAAAAAAAAATATTTTCAAATTTATGTTATTACAGATTACAAGTTGTGCTCTGTTATAAAACTACATTTTAATTAACAATAGGAATAATATGTTTTTTTTCTGTGTACTTGTTTAAAGTAAAAAAAAAAAAATATAATATAAGAAAACATATTTATATTAATTATTTAACATATAGCAAAAAATAGCTACAAAACCATAAAAAAAAACAAAATAATTCATCACATTTTGAGATCTTACTTAATTACATAAAAATAACAGTTATACATTTTTTGATTAAATTTGATTTCATTTCGTTTGATTTCACAAAATTTTAACACAAACAAATGCTTAAAAGGGAATTAAAACTTACTACACAGTTGCATTCAATGCGTAGTATTATTTTTTATTGAAACATTTTGTGCAACTTTTGTATTAAATTTATAAATTCAAATAAAAGAAAGTAAATCGAGCAGATAAACTGTTAAAAACTGGAAAAAAGCCTGAAATTAAACAAAAACTGTTTATTTTCATGAAAAACTGGAAAACTGTTACGCATCCTAAAAAACTGGAAAAAACAGTTAAAACTGGCAATATGGTAACACTGATTATTAGAGAGATAGAGAGGGAATATTAATATTATTGTTATTAAACAGTGTTACCATGTTTTATAAGCATAAAATCGTCCAATTATCCAATAAAAATCGTCATTATATCTTTAAAAATCGTTAAAACAAAAAATGTTTGTTACAAGTTGGATAAAGTTTTAATAAAAAAATAAAGCACATTAATTTAATTCACATTTCAAGTGCTCATGTACTATCGGTGTAATATCACACGATTTTTTACACTTTTCTGTAACTTAAACTTCGAAAATCATGATATTTTTTAACTGTTAATTACTTCTACATAATTCTGTAAACACCATTTCAGTAGCAGCATTTTTAAATCTTAAATTCTTTTACAAAGTTTAAAAATTCTTTAGTAATGTTATTTTCTTTAATTATTAAATTTGGACTTCCATTAACGAATTAAAGTTTTTTCTTAAATTTAAATCGCGTTATATTTGCTGACATAGTTTAACACAATAAATTTTGAATTTTGAATTTTTGATTATTTCATATTTTTCATTTTGGGTTCGTTTTTAATATTTCTAAATATAACTTATTTTTATTCAAAAATTGTTTTTTACTGCATGTTTTTAATTAAATTAAATTGTATAAAAATGTGAATATTAAAAAAACGCAGGGTTGGTTTTCATAATAACGATAGTGGGTTGCCACAGTAACAGTGAGAGCGAATGAAAATTTAAAAAAACTGATTCCATTAAAGACATATTTCTTCTTATGTAACCGCCCAGGTAGAAATTGTCAACCGTACAAAAAAAAAAAATAGTACTGGCAAACCACTGGTAGTTTTGTAAAATCCACAGTGTTAAAAATTACTAGGAAAACACTATTTTGTTTGCAAAGCATGTGTCTTGCCAGTAACACCCGCAAAATTCTTTGCCAATATTGTTTTTACCAATATTAAAACCAATTAGAAGTTTATTTTTTTATTATATTTCACAAATTTAAATATGATGTATACGACTAAGACCGAACTGCATTGCTGACGATTTATAACGTTGTTTTGTTAATTAAACAAAATATAATGGGTTGAATTTTAAAATTAACCCTGTGAAGACACATTTTTCGTAGTTTTAAAACTTTCATATCGGCATGGATGTGGGCGTGGTAGGCAATAACCGTAATAAAAGTAGTGTTTGCCACAGCAATTAAATTAAATTAAGCTAAACCTAACATGAATCTATAAAATAATTTTTTCCAAAACTTTTTTTCACATCATTTTAGCAAATAAATGTTATATTTCAATTAAAATAAAGTTTTAAATATTAACGAAATAATAAAAATCCAAAAATAGATCCGTGACTTTTTAAGAATACCAAATAAACATGTTTTGCTGATATATTAAACTTTTGTCAAAAAATCGTCATTTTGGAAGCAAAAATCGTCCAATCGTCATTTTACCGTACGTATGCGGCAAAACAATACTAAGCCGACGATTTAGTTTTTGGTACCAAAAATCGTCAAAATGACGATAAATCGTCAAACCACTGTATTTAATCTAAGCCGCCAGGCAGGGTTGCCATTTTAAATATTGGATGCTAGATGTAGCACTCATTTTTGTGAGATAGCATCCAAAATTTAAAAAAAAAAAATAATAACATTTGCATACAACTACGTGTACAATACTTTTTAATACACTCATAAAAATAAACCTGTAGAAATAGCAGAAAAAGCTACTAAAAACATGTTTTGAGAATAAACATGTTTTCAAAACTAGACCCATACTTTTCTAAAACAAACTTCAAAATTTGTTTTTAATTTTTTAAAATTTTGTAAAAATGCAAAATAGTAATTTTTACAAACGCCATTTTTTTTTTAATTTCCGGTAAAAACCCGACACTTTTTTATGCTTAGTTATATAATATTACAGGTTTACAAAAACAGAAAAAAATTTAATTGTACAATATATAATTTTTTTTATATTTTATCAAAATTAAAAAAATTTTGGATTTTCAGTCAAAGTTTTTTTCGGAGCTATAAAATTTTTTTTTCCCCAAACAAACATTTAAATATATAATGTTTTACAAATGTTTGACTTTTAAATTTTAAAAAATTAAAAACAAGCAAGTTAAAAAGATTTTATTTATGATTTGAATTAGTTCAATTCTTCCAATTTTGTCAGTAGATAAAGTCTGCTTTAAATTAGCGGATAGAAAACTTTTTTCATTAATAAATAAACATTGTACGGTTGTTTGTTTAACAAAAAACAAATGATCTTGAACTTGAATAATCTTGCTCACATCATTAAAATATATATTTAAATTTAACTAAAAATGTATTGAGGTAATCAAAAAATATAACTTTAAACCAGCATTTAAAAAACTGTGTTCTTGAGAATTATTTTCGTGAAACAACTGAAACTAATTTTGTTGTTCAGTAATTTCTGTTAAATATAATCAGACTAATTTTTTTTTTCATATTTATTTGAGTGACCTTCTTGTCTTTTAAAAATATGCCTTTAATCACAATTTGAGCCAACGTTTTATTTTTGCCTATGGTACAAAGCACTGTGAGGCGGCCATAACTAGGCGACCCCTAGTTATGGCCGCGTAAACTAGATTTCAGTCAAATTTATAGTAGAATACGAACCATATTTGCTACTATTGGATTGGTTTTTGAATAAATAAATGAAATATAAAATTCCTCACAAATGATTATTAATTTAATACTTCACAGGTCTGTCGATACAGCTCTGTTACGTATATGTCACTTTGCTTATATCTGAAACACCCTGTCTGTGTATTGCTACCGTTATTTACATAGTTCCACTCATAGCTACCCAGTTAACGGCACACATGTTTTTTTAAAACACATAAATAGCGGAGAGTATCTCACAAAATGTTTCAGAATTTTTGGAGTGCGGCAACGTTTTAGAAGCAATAAAAAAATATTAAATCAACCACGGTGTAAAAAAAGCTATTAATAATTATTAACCGGTGGAAAGTAAATTTTCGAAATTAAGAACTACTCCCGTACCAACGAAAGATACACTTACACACGCGGTGTGAGACCCCAAATTAAAGAAAAAAGTGCATTCATTAGAAAAAAGTTATAAAAACTGATAACGACAAGAAATTTTAACAAGAATTTTTATACATAATTTAGAAAAAAGCACTACACACACAAAAAGGCCAACAAGAAAAAATTAGAACCTTTGGAATCTATAAAACGGCTGCTGATATAAAATTCACGTAATTTTCTTATATAGATTTTTTTTTTGTTGTGGCCACTAGAAATATTTGTATTTGGTTGAAAAAATTAAAAAAAAAAAAAATTAATACATATACTATATATTTTTGTACGTATGTATGTACTATACAACAACGACAACCAACCATTAGTAAATGTAAAATAATAGAGAGAAAAAGAAGAGTAAAGGAAAAAGTAACAACAACATACCATTCCCATAGTGGAACAGAAAATAGAAAAACCGACCGACACAACCAACCAACCAACCTTTAGGGGATAATAAAAACAAGAGTTTCTTCAAACGTGGGATGATGAGGTCATAATTTTTCAACTTTATTTTAAATTAATTAAAAACTTTTGCAAAAACCACTCGAGTGAAAGCTTTATTTATTATCAGTTGCAATTAGCGATCAAATTGACAATAAATTAATACAAAAATTAATTACTATTTTGAAATTTCACTTAGTCACGGTGACAAAGTTAGATCAAATAATTAGTTTATTTTGGTGAAATTCAATAGAATACTTCAGAATACATACATCCGAAATTTATACAAAATCAAAATATTTTAACACATATTGTGAAACTCTTTTTTTAATCAACTATACAATTTATTTGAATTGTTTTTCAATTTTTATTTATTTTTTTTTTGTTTTGTTGAAAAACAAAAGGAAGAAAACAACAAACACGAAAACAGATCCTTTCTGACAAATTAAACAACAACAAATAAACAGGGTGCCTAAAGCAAAATTTTAGTGAAAACGAATTTTTTGATTTTGTTTTGGAATTTAAAATATTAAGGTAAGTTTTTAATATATATTTTTTTTTAATGTCTATTTTTACTAATTTGTTTTACTCCGTGTTTGCCATTTGCACATGGAATTGAAAAATAGTTTATAATAATTTTATGTTCTTAGAGTTTGATGTTTTCGTTTTTGAAAAATTACTGAAAATCTGCTTGATATCTATAAGAAAAAGTTGATGGAATCAAAGAATATGAAAATTTGACTACTAAATCGATTAGTTCAGACTTTTACCGTTTAGTTCAGACTTTTATGAAATTTGCCTGATTTTTTTTTTATTCGATGAGAGCATATGCAAAATCATATATTTTCGTACCAGGAGGTCAGGTTTTAAAATTTTTGAGTGCTGGACGATAACATTTTTAAATCTTTTTATATTTGTCCAAATTTTTAAAAGAAGTGCCGCAATTCATTTTTTATTAAAAAATGTGTTTTTGGAGGCTTTTTAAAAATGTTATGTTATCAAGAGCGGAAATAATTTATGAGAATTCAAAAAATATGTTAAACTTTATTGTCAGAGGGGTTTGTCTTGCATTTTTAAAAAAGCATTAAAATGACGAACTCTATTTAACAAATTAATATTATTTTTATTTTAGTAAAAATCTAATAATCGAATTTTTAAAAAAATATGGTCCTACGAGGATGATAAATGAGATTTTCAAATAGTACCAACCAGCATAAAAAATAGTACTTTTTCGACCCTCGTAGTACTAAATACAAGTTTTTATTATAAATTAACGTTTTTAAAATTTATTTGCATATAAAAACAAAATTTAGTTGATTTTAGTTACAGAATTTATAAAAATTATCAGACTATTTCTTAAATTCACCATTTTTTGCAAGGAAATCTATTTCATTACTCATTCGATTTTAGAATCACAATGCAAATTTGAAGATGTTGGCAATGGCCTTTTTTCAATAGTACTTTTTTAAGATATTTATTGTTCACTTTTCGAACACTTTTTTTTTACTCGAACTCAAATAAAATCATCTTTAATCAACTACATTTACAACGATTGTATCAAATAAATACATATGATAAATGTTAATTTATGAATGTGTAATTGAATTAAATATTGAATCTTGAAGTTTCTCTGAAGTTTCTAAAAATAGAACTGTTGTGCTGTTGGAGTTGTACTTCTGAGATTATGTATGCAAGAACAAAAACACCGTGTATTGAATAAAACTAGTTTTAATCACAACAAAACTCGACCTGACGATAGATCAGTGCGCTAAAGCGCTCTGTCTAACGTGTGTTGCGAGTGCATGTGGCATTAGAAATCAGTTTATCTATACCACGGTTAGTGATTGCACAGAAAATTTCATATAGACGCAATCGAACAAATAAAAACATAACAAATATTACATTGTTCAAAAAACAGGGTCACTGACGAAGGATCAATACCAGAAACTGCGCAGTCTGATTCAGGAAAATTGAAAAATTTACAATGTAGTTATGATTTTTAGAAAATACACTCATTCTTCTCTACCACGTCTTTCACAATTATAATTAAATAAAATTGCATATTAATTATAGTATTAATTGCAATTGTGTGAAAAAGACGTTAAAATTCAAACTCAATCTTTAATTTTTATTTATATGTCAATAGTAATAAAAGATTCAAAGGAGTATCATGGTACTTTTCCGGATCAAATAGTACCAAAAAAAGTACTATAGTACTGGTATTTTGGCCCTTTTAAATTGTCAATTTGGCCCAAAACAAAAAAACTCAAAATGCATCACTGTTCAGTAGTGCCACAAGAGAAATTTAAAATTACACATGATCGGAATCAAAATTACACAAAAAATTCCAAATTGCACATGGAATTAAAAAATAGTTTTTAACAGTTTTATGTTCTTACAGTCGGATGTTATACTTTTTGGAAAATTACTGAAAATCTGCTTGATAGAAAAAGTCCTTGGAATCAAATCCACAAAATTTTACAGGGTTTATGTTTATAAAAGCTCCTGACTTCAGATTATAGTTAGGGGTCCCTAAATTAAAAAAAAAAGTTTACATGCGTGCCCTTCCCCTCTTACCAACCAAAAATTAGGAACGAAAATCTAAAGTTTGAAACTTCACAGCCTATTTTCACCACTAAGACATTCGAACAACCAAAAATGCTATCTTTTATTTTGTTCTGGTCATTAGCTGGTCATGAAGCTATAGCCAAAGTTCGTGATTCTACCCAGCCAGAAAAATACGAACGGCAAAGCATTTGCCCAGTGCTTTCAACGGTGGTATGAGCGTTGGCAGAGCGTTGGATATCTGAAGATTTAAGTGCTTTGCCAACCCCAAAATGATAACACCGGGCAGGTCTTGGCCGTTTCTTTTTTAAAACGTTGGCAAAGTACTGACAATAAGCGCTTTGCCAGTACCAAAACCAAAAACCACCAATAAAGTCCTACTTAGTAATTCACTTCAGTAAAGAGTTGTATTATTTCTTATTTAATGATTTTGGTAATTTGAACAGAAATAACAATAGGCTTGCTTCAGCTAAGTTAATTACAAAATAACTGAATATTTTTTTTATCAAATTATTTTTGTGATAAGTTAGCACGATTTTTTACTATAATTTTACTAAAGAAAGAAATTTTAAAATAAATCTCTTAAGTAAAATTTTAGTACAAAAACTATACTTTGTACTGACTATAATAGAAGACCTTAATATTCTTAACTTTGAATCATAAATTGCAATTTAGTTTTGAATTTTTCTACTCTTGTTGTGAACAAGGGATCTGCCACTGTTTTTATTGAGTTAACGGTTGCAAATTTTGTAAATAAGTACTGGCAATGTACGTTTTGCCAATGTTGGAAAAGCGTTCTAAGTCAGTACTGTGCCAGTGCTTTTTTATTTTTGCGGTTGTAAATTTTGTAAATCAAGTACTGGCAAAGCACTTTTAACGAACGTTGGCAGAGCTGTGCGAGTGCTTTTATTATTTTTACTGTTGTAAATTTTGTTTATTAAGCTTTGCTAACACTTTATTTGTTGGATCATTGGCAAATAGTGCTCTGCCAGTGCTTGATTTTCAGACCATTGGCAATTTCTGGCTGGGTAGCTTTCTTAGTTTACGAGATACACCAAACGCCCGATTTTTTTTTTGAAGATAAAGGCTCATTAAAAAAATCGGACTTTCTGAACAAATATCAGAACTATATTGCTCTGATGAACAGTTTATCCATATAATGATTTTTTTTTTTTTCAAATGACTAATATCCTAATGAACATATTTAAACAAAAAAAATATGTCATCAATAATTTATGTCATATCAAAATTTTTATATTTATTTAAAAATGTGTGCACTGTAGTGTACAAGGATAGTCAAAGGGTTAATATGTTCCAAATTTTAAACATAAATATGTTTTTACAATTAGAGTCGCGATTCTATTAAAAGCAGTCCTTGCAATAAACGGGATTTCCTAGAAAAACATTTTAAGTATCCAGCCGTTATTTAAATTGAACAATTCATTAAAATTTTTTATTAATAATTTACTAATGCCAAATATATTTTCAAATATATTAAAATAGGCATCATACTCTCACCTAGCCTATGAGCCTGCTCAATTGTATCATGGTTTTTTTTTACCAAAACCAAATTGGTGATCCGGATGAAAATACTTTGATTCAACAACGGCGTTAAACCTATTTAGCCGATATTTCCAAATGATTGAAAAGAGTCTCAAAGTTTTAAATAATATAATTCTCAGGATCTAAAATTTATCAAAATAAAAAATAATGTATAACATTTGAAATTACACAAAAATTACATATGGATTCTATTACTAAACTAAACTAAACATAGACTACACATGCAAATCAAAATTACATGCAATTTGTGTAATTACACAAGTAGTGGCAACATTGGTTTTACTACACTTTATCAGGGTTCACTCTACAAATTTTTCTTAGCAATACGACTTTGTTGTATGGTTTTTATTTTAATCATCTGTGGATTATGTTGGGAGTATGCTTTAAAAGAATAACAAAAGAAACACTCGATGTAACCCAGTGTTTCAAGATATACAGTGGGGTCTTCAAAATCGTATGAAGAAACTAGACGTAGTTCGAATTGTGATGCTCAATCTGGATTGCTGTGTAGGAACCTCACTAACATATGTTACAAATTTCAGAGAAATCGAATAACGTTTTAAGTTTGCTGCAAAATTTCAACTTCTTCGAATATTTTGTATGGAAATTTACATACAAATTTAAAAAAAAAAAAAGTTTACATTAAATTTGTAATCATCTTTAAATTTTCTTGCTTTGAGCTTGTTTGCTGGAAGTGTTTTTATTTTGTTACTTTTATATTTTTTAATCTCTTTGTTTTGTATTTATTTGCTAATAAACATAAATTACAGTAAAAATATTATTTCTTTGTTAATTTAGGTAATTCTTTTCATATTACCACTTCTCCCCCAAATTTCTCACTTCACCCCCAAAATTTTGTTTTTTTTTTTTTAATTCTACTAACAAATAAGTTAGTTGACAAGTAATTTGGCGAATAAGTGAGACCACTAACGATTAAAAAAATCGCTTGTGTTGTGTTTTAATGAGCTAGAAAAATTGTGTTACCATATTACCCCCCCCCCCCCCCCCCCCCAAATTACCCTACATTTTTTTAAAAATGTTTCCTTTCAAAAAAACTACCAAATTCTGCAAACTTTTTTCTATGGAAATAAAATCTTTTAAAACTTTATGACTTTTTTCTAAAAAGTTTTTTTTATACTAAAACTCTTACAGCCCGATTATGAATATACCCTCGGATTTTTTCCTCTGCGGATTTTATTTTCTCGAGAAAAAAATCCTCCTATTATAAACAGGCGGGGAAAAGAATAATAAGGGAGAGAGAATTGAATAATATTAATTGAATAATTAAATAATTCATACACTTAGGAAATTATGTTGGTAAAGACGACAGCAATTGCAGTCAAAAACAAATGAAATTTCATTCAAAAAAAGGACGACTTACATTTCATTAAATTCAACTAACATTGTCATTTGTTTTTTAATGTTCAAAAAATGACTAACAATTGTAGTAAAAATGAACCACATGGTAGTAAAAAATAAACCAAAAATTTTTTTTTTATTTTTTTAAATAACAAAAAACAACTGTAAAAAATGAATGTAAAATCATAAAACAGTCATTTGATGTGAGTTGTTTTTTTAAATGAACTACAAGGTAAGTTAAAAATTTTATTTGTTCTACAAATGACTTACATTTACATTAAAAATAATGAAACTGTATTACAACCCAAACAACTACATATTTTTAAAGCAGAAGTTCCCTGAGTGTACAAATGATATCGCAATTTTCCCTATTATTGACATTCATAATAATTCCTTTTTTCCGGGGGAAGAGTTTCCCTTTCGAAATTTGTTTAGAATAAGGGAAAAGTAAAAAAATCCCCGGACAGATTTTATTAAGAATAGGGGAACAAGGAATAGGGAAAAAATTCTCACGGAATTGTTATTGAGAATTGGGCTGTTAAGATCTGGGAATTTCTTTTATTCAAAATCTTAAAAGAAAATTAAGTTAATCTTTGAAAAAAAAACATACTGTAGGTTTCCTACTTACGCTGGGTTTCATACTAATAGGTTTTCAATTAACTATTAATTAAATAGTAAAGTTAACCCTAAAAACATAAAACCGATCGTTAGACTAAAATCGTTTTACATAAAAAAACCCCCTTCAAATCGGTGAATGTTTTCATCGATAAAATCTAAAATAAATAAAATTCTATACTATATTTTTATTTTTTTTATACCTACAACAAAGTACCCACAATCGGATAATAAAACCGCCACATTCGAATATATATTAAATCCAAAAATAAAATGTGAAATACATTTGGAATTTACACTTTAATGCATAATATCTATTCTAACCAATCATCATTTATTCAAATGCGAGTAAAAGGTAATAAACAGAAAAATCTCAATGACAAATTTTATGATATACTCCATGACGCAGCTTATAAATATTTATATTTGTCTTAACGTTTGTAACATATCGAAATAAGGAGACAATATACGATTAAAATTAACAGTAAACTTTAGTTATAACTAGTTTTTAGATAATCTCGCTCTGTTTAATACGATATCGTATCAAATGATCAAAATCTAGTTGTAACTAGATTTTGGGGTAGTATTATTCCGCTGTTGGTCAACATCTTGATCTCGAATTGATGTATTGACCTAAAATTTCAATATAACCAGTAGTTATAAAAATAAAGTTTTTAAATTTTTGATATAATATTTATTAAAAATAAAAATTATGTTTTTTTCGACCTTTAATTGTGCAATGAAAATGAAAATTATTCAAGTTTGAGGCCATACTCTATATTTCATTATTATGATATTGTCCTAACAAATAATCTATAGAGTTTTTGTTTTCAAATTTGTTAATTGACCACTTTCAGGAATGTGTTGATAGATATATTTTGGGAATTTTCTAGGTTCCCATCATCAGAACACGTTTTGAAAGAAGTGACAATCCCATGCAAAACATCAAACATTCATATAAACTAGTTTTCTCACTAAATGAGAACTAATATATAAGCTCGAAGTTAAATTGAAAATTTGTTTGTTATGTGCAAGGTCCACCTTTGGTAGATAAATGTATTTAACATTTTTGAACAATAACTTATTCTTAGGTTATTATTGACTTTTGAAATGGAAACCCTTTTCTTGAATTAAATGCTTTTCAAAAACATATATTGAAAAATTTTTAATTCATCTCTGTGCTGTGACCGTGATGTTTCTCAATTAGAGGTGATGCTATGAGTCATTTTCTGAGGTTAACCGCACAGGTAGAAAAATACGATCGTGAAAGCGTTTTAAAAGCACTTCAAAAGGTGATAAAGCGTTTTTAAAACATTCCGATTTACAGTTTTAAATCGCTTTGAAATCGACCTAAATGATAATAACCATGTTTTATGGTGTGAGGATGGTATTTTATACCGTTCCCAAAGCGTTGCCGAAAGCAACTTTGAAATACTTTTTTTAACCGTCAGAAAAACGTACGTACACTCGTAGCATTCTTGTTTACAAATTAAGAGCGCTGTGAAAACGAACATGATTTACCGTTTTAGGTTGGTATTTTATAAAATTATCAAAACTTTAGAAAATCAAATTTTAAAATACATTTGTGGGAATATTTTTTTTTTTTTTTAAATATTTTATCTTGAATTAGAATGAATCTAAATTTTACCAAGTTATAAATGTTTCTTTAGTTTATCATTTTCTATTAAAATTTTGTCATATTGACGAACTAATTAATTGTATTAATAAACTTTTAACTTTTAAAAGCTTAATTTTGCAAATACAACATATTTGTTTGTTAATATGATGGAAAATAATTCATATGCATACCAATTAAAATTGTAAAGAAATTAAACATGAAACTGATAACTTACCCTTGAAATTCAGAAGTGAAACATTGAAAACGAGATTTTTAATTAACAATCAATATAAAAGTTGCATTCAAAAATTCAAGCTTTGAATTTTGAATTTTCAATACAATTAATTTAAATATAGAATTTTCCATTTCATCAAAAAACATATATTTCAGTTCCCTTCAAACTGGTTTCCTTTTTTTGGTTATGAAGACAATTTTGCAACAAAAAAAAAAAGAGGAAAGTTTTCAAACACTTTGGAAACCAATGTTTTGACAGAGTTTTTTCAAATTTTCAAATTTTCAAATATATATTTTGTAAAAGAAGTACTTTTTACAAATTTTTTTAAGCAATGGTGCTTTTAAAGTGCTTTTATTTCATAAATCGTACTTTTTGAGAACGTTTAAAAGGCAATCGCAAATAATGGTTTTGTAATACTTTTATGCCATACCATTAGCAACTAACGCTCTGAAAATGCTTTTATTTATTTTTGTACCATTGAAAATAAACGCTTTGACAGCGCTTTATACCCAGAATACACTTTGTAGAAAAAAGTTTCGATCATATGTTAGTTTATAAAACGATATAGGAACTATATTTCGAAAACCAGGTAATGTAACCACTAATCCGTGAATGAGACGAAAATAAGGCAGTAAATTCTTTGTGTCTATTTAATTTTTCAATAAAAATCTTTTCTTCTTCTTGTAAATAAGATTTTAATTTATTAAAAAATTAAAAAAATCTGTATATTAATTTGTCACATTCACCATTATTGTGTAGTGTATTGAAAGATTCGTTAAATATTAGAATATACCGCTTTATTTGTTAATTTCAAGTTGTATATAAAAATATATACACTAAAAATTAATAATTTTTAATAACCCGCATAAAAAAGTTTATATAACATTATATATGATGAGATATTTTCCGCGCATATAAGAGGATATAATTTGATCCGAAAAATGGTTATATTAAATTCTATCACTTTGGATCTCATTATATTTAATTATATTATATTTGGTACAATTAGATAAAATTAGATACAATTAGATACATAATAATCCAAACATATTTAAATTAAAATATATTTAGTTACATATATTTAATCTCCATAAATCTGGTTAAAAACACAAAATGTATGATTGAAATTTGTAAATAACTTAAATTTTATTTATATTTTTTAGGACATACAATTTTTGTTTTAAATGAAATTGTTAATTTTAATTTATTTAAAAAAAGATTGTCAATAAAAAACAAGGGTTTTTTATTTGTAATGAAAATCGATTTCGCAAAATTGTAAACAATTTTCGTTAAATATTTTGCGATTTTTTAAATATATATAGTAAATAGAAATTTTTACAGTTTGGAATTATGACTCATTCCATATAAAGCAATACAAAATATCCAATCTTCGACCTCTACCCCATTAAATGTTAACCAAACTTGGTATGGAAGATAAGTGTCATAGAAATATCTATTCATATCTTTTTAACGGTTAAAGCTCCGCGATTCATTGATACCTCATTTTAAAGCCACTCTCGCGCAGTCGATAAAATAAGCAAAAATAATTGTTTGCAAATAAATGCTTATACTTCAAAATCCGTGGTTTAGACCGCTGTATTTCAAAAAACTGAGGTATCAATAACTCTCGTAGCTTAAGCCGTTAACAAGATATGGAATATTATGCACGACTACTTTTAAAACTTTTGGAAAATTTTTCATATTTTGAAACGCGATATTTCAAGATCCGCTCCGATCGAGCAAAAATATATGTATGTATTTATATGAAATTTGAGAACACTTTTCGATTCTACACCAAAAAATATTTAATAAAAACTTCTTTTCCCGTGTTTAAAGTGCACCATTTGGGAAATAGAGCAGTCGAAAAAAAACAATTTTTTTCAAAAAACTCACAAAGTGTTTTTTACGCACTTTATAAATATGATAAAGTTGTACTATAAAAGAGCAAATTGATGACAGACTTCTACATATATATGAAATGTTTCATAAATATGATAATAAAGTTTCGTAACTTTTTACGAAGTGCAAAAAAATTATGCTCCTGCATAAGCTTTTATGAAATATTTCATAAATATTTGTATACATCAATTAAAGTTACAAACTTCAATTCAAGTTAAAAATTTTCATTTAAAATTAAAAAATATAATTTTCTATTTAAAAATTTTATTTTATATTAATTCTATTTAAAATTAAGAACAACGCAAATAATATTTAATTGATGTTTCAGAATTTCTCGTAGAATTTGAGTTTTTAAAAAACAGAATTGCAAATGATGTTTTCTATATTTCAAATCAAAAATAAAAATTAAAATTTATGATTTCTAAATATCACTATTTTTGCTTAAAAAGGAAAAAATTATTTTCACAAAGTTTATGAAATTATGAAGGTCTATTAAACTTTTGTCATGCATTTTTATGAAACTCTTCATCATATTTATGAAAACTTCATAAATATGATGAATAATTGATGATAAACGATTTATGAAACAACTTCATCAATATCATGAAACTTTTTTCCCTAAGTGTACGATAATATAAAAATAACATATTCTTTCTAAAAATGCATTTTTACTGTTGTTGCAATTTTGACTTTTTAATAAGGTGTGCTAGAAATTGCTGTTATCTGTAATATATATATATATATATATATATATATATATTAGGGCGGGTCGATTTAAAAATCGCTCAACGATCAAGGAAAATCGTATTCTAGGGATCAAAATAAGAAACTTTGCCGAAGGAACCTTATCTCTAAAACGAATTCTGATGTCCCAACTTTTGACCCGTAGGGTAAAATTTGGAAAAAGCCCACTTTGATATTTCAGAAAGTAGGAGGAATCTCTCCAAGATTATGGGAGCTACTTCTTCTCCGGGAGACACGCTAGCAGATTAATGCATAAAACATCATTCTAGGTGACCGTTAAGGGGTTAAAATTTAAGTTGAAAGAGGGCCTTTTTAGTCGTGTTATTATAGCAAAATGTGCAAATCTCGGGATAGAGATATTTCAGAAAGTAGGAGGAGTCTTTTCAAGATTAGGGTCTCTATTTCTTCTCTAGAAGACGCTCTAGCAGATTAATGTATAAATTATATTCGATTGGGGCACTCTAAATGGGTCAAAGTGGGATTTTTCAAAATTTTAAAATACGGGTCAAAATTGGGACATCAGAATTCGTTTTAGAGGTATGGCTCCTTCGGCAAAGTTTCTTATTTTGATGCCTAGAATACGATTTTCCTTGAACGTTGAGCGATTTTTTTGCCTCCATACAAATCGACCCGGCCTAATATATATATATATATATATATATATTAAAAAATTACGTAAAATAACGTTAACCTTAAAATAACCTAACGAAATAACGTAAAATAATATTAACCCTAAAGTTACCTAACGATATAACTTAAAATATCGTTAACATTAAAATACCCTAACGAAATATTTATAAAATACCGTTCTCCCATACCGATAACCGAATGAACAGTTGCCAACCAGGATATAAATAGATATTGATACATGTGCTATTTTATATGATCAAACATTTTTATGTTAAAGAATATAATGTTATGTATACATTTTTTTACTCGGGAAATGTGTACGGTTTAAAATAACAAAAGAAATTGTATTTGACTAAAGTCTGTTGCGATCAAAATGCATATTAAATTCAATGCTAATGAACTTTACAAAAAGCTATTTTTTATAATAAATTTTTAAGAAAAAATTTTCTATAAGAACATATTTTAGGAACACAGAAAAAGTGATTGAATAAAAAAAAAAAATATTTATAAGGATTATTCTAGCAAGTGGATAGATTAATTTTATCCAACACCATAAAAAATCTATATTGTAGTAATTTCTAATATTACTAATATTTAGCAAAGTTTTATCTGATTTTGGCAGATTAATTTGTTATCTTCAATAAACTGAAATTTAGCTCAAATATAACTAAAACTTTGTAAATTTAGCTGTCTTATTTCTGCCGTTCTTCTCTTACTAATAACTAGCAAAAAAAAAAAAAATCTGCTAATTTCAGCAATTTTTTCTGCAACCTAATTTTTAACTAATTTTTAGTATCTTTATCTGCTATTTTTACAGGTTTTTTTCAATGAGTTTAATGAGTAATATTATTAGGAAAACATTTCAAAGTTCATGAAATTGGTTTTAGTGAACCATATTTTAGTGGTTGGGAACCGAACACAAATTTTTTTCGGGAGATGCAAGAAGTATAATCCCTACAAAAATAATATATAAATCGGCAGTTGTGTGACATCGATTTAACACAAGTTGAGACTTGTTTTGAAATTTAATTTACATTAATTTGAATTTTTAAAGTAATAAGAACATAAATTAAAATTAGTCTGTTTTATTTCCTAAAAACGATATAAAAACGTATTAACCTCATACAAATAAATCTGTAAAAATAGCAGAAAAAGTTACTAAAAAATTTTAGTTAAAAATTACGTTGCAGGAAAACGCAATAAAATTAGCAGAACCTTTTTGCTAAATATTAGTAAAATAAAAACAGCAGAAGAATACTGTAACCTCTACTAAGTTTTAGTTAACTCTAGTTGTTTGTATGAAAACTAATTGTAAAGGCCATCTATTCGTGAAAATTATAATAATAATAAGACAACTACGTACAGTTCTGCATTTACAAGATAAATAAAATACAGAGCTGTATCTGTCTTTTATTTGTATTTATTATTTCCTTTGGTAATTTTGTATGTACATCGGAATGCCATATGTCAAAGAGTGAAGCGTAATTTAAAAAAGTGAAAATATTAAAAAATAGTTATTAAAAATTTAAGTTAAGCACTGATTTTTCCAATTCTTTCAATATATATTCATTGTTAAAAGAAAACTGTTTTTTAAATTATTTTATTAATTTGTTTAAACATTATAAATTATTTTATAAACACAAAAACCACTTATTATAGTCCTTCAATTCAGAAAAAAAATCTTTCCGCTTTTTATTTTTATACAAATATTGAATATTTTTTATAGTTTTATTTTTTATTACTTTAATAATAAAACCATTTGCATGTTTCTAATTATTTTTCTAATACGATGGTGTTCTCCATACTTGTCTATGCTATACTGACACAATTTAAAAAATACACAAATATTGAAACGCAAACATCGCATTACGTATTTTTAGACTTTAGTAAATTCAGCAAAAAAAAATTTGTTAAACATTTAGTATTTCATCAAGTCAAAATAGCAAAAATGGCTTAAGGATCGCGTTCACTCGATTTGAGAAGAATTTTATTATATTTTACATATTTTTCTAATCTTTTCTTACCATTTTTTTAAGCCCAAATTTAGAAAATTTGCAAGATTTAAGAAAAAATAAAGGAAAAATCCATATAAAAAACTTAACCGGTTAGTCGATCTGTTTTAACCGATTATTCGGGTCGAATAGTTATTTGAGTTTTAAATTATTTGTTTCAAAATTAACCGAAATAGAGCCGATTAATCGAGCAATCGGTTAATCGATTAACCGAATTGGAAACACTAGTGAAAACGCACACACAGAGAAATAAAGTGCCAACCGAATTAAAAATATTAACATTTGATTTCTGAAAATGTTGGGAGTTTCAACTAAACCGAGTTTGAGAGTTTCAACTTAACCGAACTTTATTGGGAAAACTAATGTACAGTTCTACCAACCGACTGAAATTCATAATAACCGAATTTTAGTCGTAGTAGCCAAAGTTCAGTTGGCAAATAGCTAAATTTGTCTCTGTGTGCACCATAACTTATACATATCCCAGTAAAATTTTTTCGTGTTTTTAGAAGCAGGATAAAACAAATGCACTGATGTGAGTGCTTACTATTACATACTATTGACAAGCAGCAAAAGAAACTAATAATTTTCGTATAAAAATAAACAAACAAAAATTTTGAGCTTACTGTTTTTTCAATGATGCAGGTTGTAAGCTGCTTACCCTAATTCCTTATAAGGGTGCAGGTTGTAATGCAGAAAGTTTCATATCGTGGATTTTAAACGATCTGTACCAATTTTCCCGAGTGGTTTCCGATTGTGTTTGCCGTTTTCGAGTATGTAATAAAAAAATAATTAGTCATTTTACTGTTTCTGAAGAGCTAGCACGTGGAGCGGTAAAAAATAAAATGATTATATTATAGTCAAAAATTTTAAGACCAAAAAATTAATGTCTGTAGAATTTTATGTAAAATAAATTATGTAAAATATTATGTTCATGTTATTACTTTTTAATTGTGGCCCTTTGTTCCCAATAGGAACCACAGGACATAATATATATATAATATTACTTTTAATCGCAATAATATAGACATGAAATATGATTTTACTGTAAGCCATGAAATCACAGCTTTTTTTAAGCGGTAAAATCAGCGCTTATTTTGCCCAAAAGTAATGCTTCCAAGTGGGAGTTTGCTATATAAAAATCATAGCATATGTAAGCAGGTTGGTAAGGGATTCTTTTGTACTTACTCCCTTACAAACCTGCTTGCATGCAAGCAGCGTTTTTTACTGGGATGTATATTAGATTGTTTTGTTCCCCACACTTAAAATGTATGAGAAAAAACTATTGGCAGCACTTTTATATACATATTTGAATACAAACTGACAAATTATCGATGTTGAAATAATTAAAAGAGTTAACACTTAACATGCCCAATGTCAAATTTTGTATGAGATTTCGTAACATCCCAGCAGAACCTTGGTAATAAGTTGGTATTACGGAACAACCCAGGTAGAAATTGGCCAGGGTAGAAATAAAATAATAATAATAAAATATTTTGTCAATGTGCCGACGATACAATAAAATTTCTCAATATGCCAGTACCACTCAAAAGGTGTATTACCAAAACTGAAAAATTTTGAAAAAAGATGATGGTTTAAAAGATTAAAATTGCCATAAGGTTCAAGTTTGATATAATTTTTTTTTAAAAACAAAAATTATGTTTTTTTCGACCTTTAATTGTGCAATGAAAATGAAGATTATTCAAGTTCGAGGCCATACTCTATATTTCTTTATTAGGATATTGTCCAAACAAATAATCTCTAGAGTTTTTTGTTTTCAAATTTATTATTTGACCCTTTCAGGAATGTGTTCATAGATCTATTTCGGGAATTTTCTAGGTTCCCATCATCAGAACACGTTTTGAAAGCGGTAACAATCCCATGCCAAAGGTTTTTATTAAAATACTAACTTTAGTAGTGTTTATCAGATTGTCTCTATATGATAAATTTTTTAAAAACAACCTGCCGGCCGTAACAATACCAAGTCATGACCGCTTAACGATCACAACCAAGCATGACCACGAATGCAGTTTTCTTTCCTATTAGCTTTCAGTCATTGTACTCAGAAGTGACATACACAAACATTATATTTATAGATTTTTGTTTATTTTCTAAAATCCTCCGCCTCTATTTCACAACGTTACCGGATTGGCGTATGGTTTTTACGTATAGGGTAGACAACTTTGTGTTTATGTTAAGACATCGCCACGGGGCAAATTTTGTAATGTTGCAGTGTTCAGGGTTTTTTGGGCGATAAATATTTTAGATAATTTGTAGTTTTGATTAAAGAACTATACAATTTTCTAAAAAATGCAGTTTCAACCCCAGTTTTATTTATTAAAGGGCAAAAAAAACGAAAAAATACACATTTTTATGTTAAATTTGTTAATAAAACCGCTATTTTTAGCGCAGAAATTCAAAATTATATTTGCATCTCCCTTAACGATATATGTAATGACGTGGAAACGGCAGTTCGAAAACTGAGATAAATCTATAGTAATAAATAGTGTCCGACCGAGCAGTTCGGCAAAAAAAAACTATATTTGGTGGGTTTTTTGTATCTAGACGCAATAAGGATAATTTTTGGTATTGGAAACATGTTCGTTGAGCCGATTTACTGTAAAAGCTACAAATCCAACACTTTTCCAGTACATGTACTACCATCTCCAACACCGCGCCAGTACTTTCCCGTTCGTATTTTTCTACCTGTGATGTCACGTGATAATGCGAGTACACAAACAAATCGTTTCTAAGTAACTGGGAACATTTCAAGTAATAGTTATTTCACATAAATTATTCAAATATTAAGTAGAAACAAGTAAGAACTTGGTAAAATGTTACTACCCAAGTAGAAAAATACAAACGGCATAGTGTCTGCCCCGTGTTGGATATTGTAGTATATGTGCTGGCAATGTGTCGGATTTTTAACATTTACTTTACTGGCATGTTATAGAAATGATAACACTAATTAATATACGCTTGATCGTAGTAATATGCCTACATTGGCACAGACATGATTATATTTTGCATTTACCCAGTACATTTAATTAAAAATTCAGAAGTTTGCCAGTACTTGAAATAAATAAATTTAGTAGGTAGACAGTCTCATGCCTATCTCTAGCATTTGAAAACCAGCGATACTTCGGATTACTTTTTATCTGGTAATTGTTAAAGGATAAAACCCTTAAGATAATTATATAAATTAAAACATAATAAAATTTTTTATATTTTACATAAATTTTTATATTTATTAGAAATATTTCAAAAGATAAAACAATGGAATTTCAAAGAACATCTTTTGATTTAATGGATATTATATTAAAAGGAAAGATACTCAATTAAGTTTTTTTTTTTGCTATGTAGAGGTGGTATAGTTTCAAGAGATGTCTTGGGAGATGAACAGTACAAACATTTTTTTAATATTATACACCTCTTGCCGTATTTTATCATCAAGCAGATTAGCAACGTTAAAAACTCAATATGTAAAGTATATTTTGAAAAGATTTATAAAGATAATGCCTCATATTCATGGACCTTCTTCACAAACAATGAATATTTATAACCTTATCCATATTGCAGACGATGTTTAAAATATCGGAGCTCCTATATCGCATTTTTTCGGCATTCGATTTCGAAAATAGTTTGGATTATTTAAAATCTTTAGTAAAATAACCGACTAATCCAATTGATCAAATTCATAAAAAACTATCACGTTTTCATACCGATAGTTCACAAAATTCTTTTGGTATATCCTCTGAATAAAAATGAAATATATTCGCTTGGAAATGTCATTGAAAGATTTAAATCAAAAGTTAGTTTTTCTGATGTTAATATTTACGGTTTTAAGATTACAACATCTCATTCTGTTAACGTATGTTTACTAAATAATGGTAACATAATGGAAGTAAAAGAAATTTTTAGTATAAAACATAGCAAACACGCATCTCTTTTTAGGAGGCAACATTTTTAACGAAATAAATGACTTTTTAACTATCCACTTCCGTCAAAAGAAATCGGATTAAATAATGTTAAAAAGTTAGATAAAAAAAAATACCGAAACAAATATACACATTAGGGTAGGCCGATTTGTAAGGACAAACATTTGTCGATATTGTGCCATCGATTTTTCGATAGCTTTTGGCATGAGGTACACTACGACATATCAAAAAAATCATTTTCGAGGCGCCCAAATTTCAATTTTTTTACTTTTTCTTAACTTTTATTTTTAAGGTTTTTTTTAATAGGTAATAAAAAAAATCGGCTGATTTATTTTTTACTAAACATTACCTTTCCAAGGTGACATACAAAACATACAAATATACATTGCCACATACAATACAATATAACATATGAGCGCGTGAGAATAGAAATACGACTGAGAGAATCGTACATATAGGACCGCACAGGGATGCTAAATGGGGTTTTCAATTTTGTACCAACCTCCAAAAAAAATTGTACTTTTTGGACCTTCATGGTACCATTGTTTTTTAATTTATTAAAACAACAAAACAAGTACATAAAAATTCACTTGTACACAAAAAAAAACAAAACTTAACAATAACATAAGGTACAAAAAAGTCTTATGAATATATGAGATCAAAATCATGGAATTATTTGTTTAGTTTATAAACTATTTGAAATTTCTACATCATAGCAGCACGAATTTGCCGATCTTAACCAATTCTTTGTCTGTATGAGACTTGATAATGCACATGTAGTCTGTTTCTTTCTTTAGTTTTTATTATATTTTGAAAAGGAAAAACTCTTGCCACATTTGCAGATGAGTGTGGAATGGATAAAATTCCAGCAACGACTCTAGAAATGTCTGGCAACATATTGAAATTCAGTTCATTTTCAAAATAAGCTACTACCGACCAAAAACTACAAATGTTTTAATTTTTTAATGACTTCAGTTGCTCAACATCGGCGAAAGCTCTAAATTGATTATTTATTGAATCGAAATTTGCAATTTCATTCGGGAACATTTTTACTAGAATATGTACAATACTACTTGTTTTACCTGAAATAACATTTTCTGGAGTAAACTTAGTGAACTCCATTAATATTTCGTTATTAAAGTTGACTTTGGTTGTCAAAACTTCGCATAATTTTATATAAGATTGTGTGGCATTTTCTTTCATTTCTTTAACAATAATTTAATTTAATTTTCACTTCTTCAGAATTTTAATAAATTCAAAATGAAAGTGAAGTTAGCTGCAACAAGTGTCAATATATGTAAGAGCTCTATACACCACAATACCAGTCTGCCAGATAGATTTTGTTAAAAAGCATCAAATTTGCGATATTTAAAAAAAAAAATCGAAAATTTTATTCTACAAACTCCTCAAAATGATCATAAATCGTCAAATCGGATATGGTCGCATATATTTTAAGCGCTCATTACATAAAACGAATAAATGCAATGAAAATGGACACAATAACAATTTGTTTGCTATAATAAAAATTCAAAAAGGGGAAAAATTTTTTAATTGTACCAAATGAGTCGCGGTAGTACCACGGTACTTTAGAAGGTCAAAATGTACCAAAAAAAAGTACAATTGTACCAACTTTAACATCCGTGGGACCGCATCAAGAAAAGAGTACTCATATGTTATATTGTATTGTATGTGGCAATGTATATTTGTATGTCACATTGGAAAGGTTATATTTAAAAAAAAATTAAATCAGCCGATTTTTTTTTATTACCTACTAAAAAACCTTAAAAACCTTCTAAAATAATATTATATCTAAAAATCAAAGATTTAAGTTTTTGATAACTCTTTACCTGTAAGTTAGGAGTAACATGTTAGCGAGGTATAGTCTTTGGACATGCCCTTGTTAAAATACATGTTACCTAGTTATTACAAAAAGTATATTTTTTCACCCAAAACTTATACAAAATATAGATAATAAAAATTTTAATTTAATACCCAATATAAAAAAATTTAATTTTGGAAAAAAATACTAATTATATTTATACTGGAGGTAATATGTTTTTTGTAAGGTGTTACCAGAATGGACATGCCCTTGTTAAAATAATAGGTTTTGTAATAGAAAAGTAGCCAGTTACCGACTATAATTTCTTATTCCCAAACCTATTACCGGGTAATAGAATGTTTTGCTGGGATGTATAAATAAACAAATAAAGTAATAAATAAGCCTATTGTTTTAAAATTTTACAAAATTTTATTTTAGAAAATTTCTACAAAAATTTATTCACAGAAAATTTAGTAAATTTCGTTGTCTATCGGAATAGCTTAATTTATTAAAGTACTAATTTAAAACATTATATAGTATACTTCATAAACACCCATTTAATGTATAGATAATAAAATTCAAGTGACTCAAAGGAACTACGTATTCGTTTTTTTTTTTTTGTGAACTTGTTATCTTAATATGCGATTGATAAAAATTTAAGTGCAAGCAGCCCGTCCTCCTAAATATTACACTCTTATTATTATTATTATCATCGTTCGTTATCTTATTTTAAAAAAATAAACATTTAGATAATATAAAATTGAGTGAATTATCAGTTTTATATAATACTGTTAACACTTAAATTATATACTACATTTACAATTTTTTTATAGCTGTTGTTATTTTTCCATACCTGACGTTATCACTTTATAAGATGTCATATAAAATTGTAGTCTAGTGGCGTCGTTTTTAAAACAAATTTGCAAATTCTAAATTCAACTTTAAGAATTAGAGGTACCCCATGTAAAAAAGTATTTTTTGAATTTTCGTATTATATATAAATACATCCGAAAAATGAGAACATCTCATTGTATCATATTAGATCTAATCTGATATAATTAGATATTGTTTGATGTATTTAGATATACATAGTTTGATACAATTGTATTCGAATGTTGTGCTCATCCAAATGTGTCAAATTATATATAATGTGATACATTTAAATCCAATAAGATACAATTATACACAAATATATGCAATTACATGTGACATGTAATCATATATAGATCAATATGTAATAATATATTTGAAGTATCATTTTATTTGATTTTATATGAATATGCATTATGCAATATATAATTATAAATAACTGCATCAAGTAATATCAAAACTTTTTTACTTGTGAGATTAAGTTTGTCTATTGATTTGTGCCATAAGAAAAAAATGGCATTTAGGTATCGATTAAATAACATTAACTTAAGTTTAAGAAAACTTTATAAAACTACTTAGTTCAACAGTCTTTTAACCCATTACCGCCCACTCTCCATATATAAGGGCACCTACAGGTTAACAGATCCTTTGAAAATTGTTACATGCCATTGAACTTGCATAAACTTTTTTTTTTTAAATTCTTTTAATTTCTATCACAGATTAGAAAAAGCAAAAAATTGCTAATAATATCTTTAAAGAGCTTTAATTAAAAATCGGATCCAGATACTGTTGGAAAGCCTGTTCAAGTGCCTTCAAAATTATATATAATTTTATATCTAATTTATAATATATATATGTAATATTATATATAATCTACTCCCATAGGTTAAACAATATTTTATTTCAATACTAAGAAAAATTTATATGCAAATTTTTCAAAACTAGGGAAACTAGGAATTTCATGCAAATGTTTGTTTTTTCTCGATAATCTAAAACTGATATAGAGTAAATATTTATTCGATCATTAAATTTAGAACAAAGTGGAATCGATCTGTAGTTGCATATTTTGGAAATAGCGCATCATTTTGTATATTTTTACTTATTATGCATATTTTCGGGATTTTTAATGCATATTGTGCATGTTTTTCATTTATTTTAAATTTTTTTATAGAATAAGCAAAATCAGTTTTATTACATTTTAAAATCTTGAAGAACCGAAGAAAAGCGTAAGATTATGTTCTTATTCAAAAATGTATGCCAAATTCAATTTTTTTTCTATATTTTTTATGGAAGAGAATACTGTCAAAACACTTCTTTTTTAGACAAATCAGTGTTATTCTAAAGGGTCCGCCAAACAACATTTTTTTTTTTTTTTGCAAATGCCATAAAAAAAACTACTGAATAGTTTCTCAAATTTCTTTTTTTATTTGAAAGTACAATCGTTCTGGTTAATAATCGAAAATAATTTCATGCCATTTTTGCCATGCAGTAGTCTACACGATCGTTCCAATTTTTAAGCACATTATCGTTTGTGTGCAGCTGTATTTCACCAATGGCTTCACGAATATTGTCCTTTAAAGCGTCAATTGTCTCTGGCTTGTTGGCGTAACACTTATCTTTGACGGCACCCCACAAATAATAGTCCAACGGTGTCAAATCGCAGCTCCGAGGTGGCCAAACGACATCAGCTCTGCGGCTGATAATGCGATCTTCAAAAACAGGGCGCCAAAACAGCGAATGTAGCTTCGGCTGTGTGGCACGTAGCGCCGTCCTGTTGAAACCAAATGTTGCCAATATCCTCCTCTTCAATTTTTGTGAACAAAAATTCGTTCAACATGGCCCGATAACGATCGCCATTGACTGTAACGGCCACTCCCTGCTCATTTTCCATGATTTTCAAAGTAATGTCGCAATATTTCCCAGCGTTGTTCAAGCGTATACACAACCATATTCGTTCAGCGGAAGGATAAAACTAATCAGACATGAGCTAAGTGTTACCACTCACGAAATAAGCAATAGTTGAAAAAAAACGTTAGATGACGGACCCTTTAGTACAATATCAGTTCTAATTTTTTTTAATATTTTGCCTTTAAAAAAAATTGATAAAAATCGAATTTTTGCAAATTTTTGCACAA
This sequence comes from Delia radicum, assembly GCA_021234595.1. Lineage (NCBI taxonomy): Eukaryota > Metazoa > Arthropoda > Insecta > Diptera > Anthomyiidae > Delia > Delia radicum. The sequence goes on from CM037852.1 coordinate 115,025,099, forward strand.
TTTTGAAATAAAATATTTTTTATCATCTCTGCACATGATATAACATTGCATATCATATTAAAGCTACTGAAACAAGCTTTTCAATATCCATTTTATCCGGATCCGACTGGCACTTTTTTAGATAATCTTACAAACCATTTGCGACTTTAAAGGCCAACTCATTTTAAAGAGGCGAGACCGCCAAAAGAAAAATTGCATCATTAAACTCAAGGTGGACATTTTAGGGGATGCACAATTTTGGAGTATTTTTGGATACTTTAATTTATGCGGAAAGTATAATATTTTTAATACTGACATCTCGCGTTTTTTGACAGCTCTAATATTGCAATGCAAATTTTAAAGAACAGCATATCAAAAACTATTTTCCTTTGCAATAATTTTGGTCTTAAGTCTTTTTTTCCTATCTCGCATAGTTTTCGAGAAAATTAGGTTCTATGGCAATAAAAAATACGTAATAAAAAAACATTGTTGGTGTTTGCATTTTTGGGTTAGAGCTTCTTCCGACGATTCGTGAGACCTGATGATATTAGAGAAATTGGAACCTTTTTTGACAGAATCACTATAAAAATGTAACAGTTTTTGACCAAACTTCATTGAAAACACAATGTTTTACAGCACAAGAATAGGATTTGATATGTGATAGTATATCATTCCATTCAAAAATATAAAGGGTATAAAAAGTTCGACAAGAGTAAAAAAAATGTTGAAAATACTTTAACTAATGTGAGACATTTATCACTTGTTCCTGTCAATTAACTTGTTTGTATTGAGGGGTGTGTTTTTGTAAAACACGTTTATAATCATGTACTTGAAAATACTTGATAAAGTTTATTTTGCTGTTGTAGGTATACTTTCTTCCTAATCAATTTTGAGAGCAGAGTTGGAAATAATATATCAATTTACTTGTAGTCACGTTAAATTATTGGTAAAACTATATTAATTTGTTTGACAATTCTGAATAAAACTAACAAATGTCAGAAAAATCGTTTTGAAATCAAGTATTTCATAAACTAAATAATCTATAATGCCAAACTTTAAATCCAACCCTTCCACTCAAAAATAAAAATTCTTCAACTCGTTTTAACGGTTATTGTAGTAAGTTTTCTATGAGAAAATGGAAAACGACTATTTTAGACAGTAATTTCAAAAAATAACTAACCAAAAATTCTGTATTCCTGTAACAGTTGTTGTGAGTAGTTATTTTAGAATTTAATAAACAACTACGAAAACAGTAATTTTGCAGTAAACAGTTATTTTTTGTTAGTTATTTAAAAATAGAAGATTAGGTCGAGTTTTTAAAAATTCTCATTTAGTTTATATTTGTTATTGCTGTTCATAGTTTGCAAATAATAATTAGAAAATTTCATCGTATCTCTAATGCATAAAAACGTCATAACTGGAATGCCGTTTGGAAATGTGACTTTGCATTTCAAATAGAATGTCGGAAATAAAAATTTTTATTGTAATTGTAAGGAAAAAAATATAATTTTTTAATACAAAAAAATTTTAAAATACCGAAAAAATAACTTAAAAACAGTAGTTTTTACAACTTATGTAGTCGTTTATTGTTTTTATTGTTTTGTTGCTCGTTTTTTGGTTTATGCATTTATTTAAGGTTAGTTGTTTTTGACCGCTTCGATAGTCGGTTTTACTACCATTGTATTTATTTTATTAATAGTTAAAAATAACTACATGGTTAGTAATTTTTATGACATATACAGTCATCGCCTTTTTCACTACATTTGTAGTAATTTCAACTAGAGATGGGCAGGTGAGTGATTTTTCACTCACGCACGCTCACGAAGAAAAAATTATAATCACGCACGACTCACGCATGAACAATTTTTCACGTGAGTAATTTTAAATTGACTCACGCTCACGAAATAATCACGAAATTTTCGTTTTATTTTTATGAAGAAAAAGCTATTAATTTATGCATATAAAAATTAAAAATTACACAGTGCAACACGAAAAAAATAACCATATACGGACACCACTACGTGATAAAAGACTAAAAAAAAAAGACCCGTGTCTTCCAATTTTTTCGAAAGTCATCTCCTCTTTTGTTTATGGGCCGCCAAAGATTTGGGGCCTCGGTATCATGTTCGCAAAAAAGTGATCATTTTCTCAGGCTCATATCTTGCAAACCGTTCAGAATTTCGATTTACTCTCTATGGCAAAGTTGTAGCTCTTGTCATAAAGAACAAAAATTGCGAACATATAAAATTAAAAAAACTTCACCTTCCAGATCAAAATCGCAAAAAACTTAAAAAAATTCGATTTTTTTACCTTTTTCCCGTGTTCAAGTCCATAGGTAGCAAACCGTTCAAAATTCAAGGAAACAATCAACTACAAAAATTTACCTAAGATCTCAATAAACAAATTTCTAGAACATATAAACTTCCTGGGAATTGGGTTTGCTACCTATGCACCTAAACAGGAGAAAAAAGGAAAAAAAAAATGAAATTAAAAATTTTTCACTTTTGCGCGCTACCTAAACAGTGTTAAGAATCAACTCTAGGAAGTTTATATGTTTTAGAAATTTGTTTATTGAGATCTTAGGTAAATTTTTGTAGTTGATTGTTTCCTTGAATTTTGAACGGTTTGCTACCTATGGACCTGAACACGGGAAAAAAGGTAAAAAAAAAATCGAATTTTTTTAAGTTTTTTGCAATTTTGATCTGGAAGGTGGTTTTTTTGATTGTATATGTTCGCAATTTGTGTTCTTTATGACAAGAGCCTGAGAAAATTATCACTTTTTTGCGAAAATGATACAGAGGCCCCAAATCTTTGGCGGCCCATAAACAAAAGAGGAGATGACTTTCGGAAAAATTGGGAGACACGGGTCTTTTTTTTTGTCTTTTATAACGTAGTGGTGTCCGTATATGGTTATTTTGCCATGACTTAAAAAATTACACACAGTGTTAAGTAAGAAATGAATTTAGTTTGTGCAAAATAAATGTGAATTAAAAAATTCAAAAATATTTAATCAAAGAGTGTTTAAAAATATTGAAACAAAAATACAATTCAAAAAGTATCGAGTAGTACTCAATTCAAAAGTATTGAGTAGTATCGGGTAGTCGAAAGTAGCAGGATTTCACAACACTATTAACCACATCTAAGGCATCAAGCAACAATTGCAACTTTGCGCTTTTCACGCTTAAATTAGCTTTTTTTGTATAAGAAAAATGTGGTTAGCTGCTGAAGCTTAGAATGTATCACTGTGGTATCAGCCACTGGTAAAAAAAATATAAATAAATTAGTATGGTGTTGCCATTTGGAATATGGAATTGCCATTAAAAACAAAAAAAAATCAACGGTATAAAAAAACACAAAACAAGAATAAAAAAAAATCATTCAAAAAAAGTCGCAAAAATACCTAAAAAAAATACTTGAAAAAAATTGAAATCACGCAAACCTACGCAGTAAATTTGACTCACTCACGAACTTATTTTTCTACTCACGCTCACGCAGGAATCACGTGAGTAAAATTGTTTTCACTCACGATCACGTGACTCACGCAAATTTCGTATCAAGTGCCCATCTCTAATTTCAACTGTTATGTTTAGTAATTTCTACCTTCTTAATTTCCTGGGTGTACTCATTAACATGGACTAATTACCAAAAACTGTCTTTTGTGAAGTTTCTCAAAACAATAACATTTCAAATCAAAAAAAGTCAACACGAATTGAATTTATCAATCACATTTCAAACCCTTTAAACGCAATGAAAATTTGGTATTGATATTTAAATTAAAGTTACAATAAAGTTTTAGCAATAACATAATAAAGTTTAACAATTTTTGTATATAAGACGACTTTTAGAATTTAGTGTGAATTTGGGTAGTTTATGTCGAAAAAATATTCTTATACTCTTTTATATTATTATACTGAAAGTTGTTAAAAAAGTTGTTGTGGGAACCAAACTCCATTCAATCGGCTAACCTTTATAACTAAACAATGCTCCTTAAAAGTTAAGTTATTTTTTCGAAAAAATTGACTTTGAATTTGGTATAAAACGTTATTCAAATTTTTTGGTAAAAGTTTTGTAGAAAAATTTCCTGCGGATAATGAGTTAATATTAAAAAATTTCGCTAGAAATAAACATTTCCATCCCTGTATTATATCGTCACAAATACAAACGTTTTCTAATATATAGTGTTTTAAATATTTGATGCAGATATTGAAACGCGTTAAAACAACTAACAAGGAACATTAATTTTTTTAGCTGCCCAATCTCACGTTGTTTTGAAATTAAAACTTGTCTTTAAAATTTTTAATACGTAAATTTTTATACACGTATTACCTATGCGTGGACCCAGAGTTACCATATTTTTGAATTTTTTTTTTTTTTTTTTAAAGAGAAGCAACACTCAGGAAATTCTTCCAATTAATTAATGTGTTGCTTTCTTTGGAAAGGGGATAGTGGAGAGATGAAAGGTGGTGAAAGATGAAGTGCTTCAAACATGGCAACACTGTAATTGCGCGAGATGATAAGTCTTAGAACAGTTGTTGGTCGCCACCTGATGTAGAGTTGGCGAATTTATTGAAGCTTTTTGTTTCATAGCCCTGATTCATTATTTTACTTCGGTGGGGTTAAGTGGGAAATATAAGTGCTATTTAAAATATAGGGAAAAAAGGCTTTTAGAGAAAAGTCACCTAAAAACTGAACGATTTCTAATATCGGAAAAAGCTCAGACAACCCCTCAATTAAATTAAATATGCTATACTATGCATTATTTTTAGCTTAATACAACTAACTACAATTCCTTAATAAAACGTCAGGTTTAATGCTGTCCAAAACACATTTTTTTGAAAAACAAAAATATTGGAAAGACATAATTTTTAAACCAATGTGTCTTCAAAAAACCTTTCATTTGATACCAAATGTCTATTTTTACTTTGAGTAGAACGAAATAAACCAAAAAAAAACGTAAATAGTGTTCCCTTTTGACCCCACTTAACAACGCCTAAACATGAGATTAGACAGCTAAAAAAAACAAGGGCCAATTAAATTTCTATTCTCTATAACATATCTGAAGTTCATTAAGAACTGCCGGTCCGAGTCGGGATAATTCTCTTTAATATTCACACAATAAAACAAAACACATTTTCTGTACTTTTAATGATTTTATTACCAACCCACATAAAAGATTAGCAAACATTCGTTGTAGTTATTAAATTATCCAAAACTAAAGAAAATTTTTTTAATTTTTCTAAGAAATAACTAAAAATGAATACCAAGGGATTTGAATGAAACTCAGATATGTGATGCACTTTTGAAATTATGTTGGTAAAATCTACTGCAAATGGCAGTTAGTCCCGGTTCACAAACGGCAATGTTACTAGAGCAATTCTTAAGTTTATAGAAGAGGGAGGAAAAGAGAATGGAAGGGGGTACAGACTTGCCCGTACTCCAATTCCGTTTTGTTTTGTCATCCGCAATTTTCAACAATGCAGGTTGATATACGAAAATTGCTGAAACAAACTTTTCCTGTGTGAACACAAAAGCAAGAATTGAAGAAAAATTGCGCAAGTAAAATTGCCGTGTGTGAACCGGGACTTAAAATGAAACATCGGATTAAAAGGGTACACTGCATTTGTGGTTAAATCGACTGCAATATATAGTTATTTATAACTGTTAAATGTAGTGAAAATCACTACAAATGTAGTTAAATCGACATAACATTTTTTGTTAAACAACTACAAATGCATTTAAAACGACAGACAAAAATTAATTTAAAACTGTAAAAATTACAATTTTTTTTTATTTTAACTTTCCGCTTAAATAACTAAAGGGTGTAAACGATTTTTTTTACAAATTTAAAAGGGAATTGTTAAAGTTCTATAAAAGCTAGAAAGGAATTAAAAAACTCTTGGAATCTTTGAACTTAAGACTTTATAAAAAATATAAAATTTTTTTTCTAAAATTTTTTTCATATTTTTGTATTGTATTTTTTACTAAATATATTGTCCAAAGAAGAAAAAATTAAAAAAATTAATGTGGAAACATTTCTACAAAAAATTGTTCCTTATTTGTTGGTATACGTTGGTAAGAGCAAAACACCTGGGAATAAACATAAAATAAATCCATAAATCTGGTTTCGGAGACCAAAATCTTCTTAAAAATACTTAATCCCATCTCGAAATTTTATTTTTTCATAATTATTTTATATTTTATTAGCGTAATTTATCATATCGAAATGTCTGAAATTTCTTAAAAAGATATGGAATATTATGTACGACTACTTTATTCAAATTTTAGAATATTTTTGATTTTTTGAAATGCGATATTTCAAGATCCTAGGATTAGCTGTCCTACATTTGGACGAGGTTATAGCTATATGATGTACATCTTCTATACCTAGTTTGGTTGAAATCAGAAGAAATTAAGGAAATCGAATGGCTGAATTTACATGTTTGCAGTCAACATCATATCAAACGCATTAAAATGTGTTAAGCATCATGGGAATTTTTAAATGCCATTAATTAAAAAAAGGAAAAAAAAAAATAGCTTAATCAAATAAAATCCAAAAAATTAAATACTTAGAATACTATGTATTTAAAGACCACTGCAAATGTAGTTAAAAACAAATGACATTTCACCTGAGGAAAGGACGACTTACATTTCAGGAAATTTAACTAACATTGTCAATTGTTTTTTACTGTTGAAAAAATAAACCAAAATTGTAGTAAACATGAACCACATATGCAGTAAAAAATAAACAAACAAATAAATAAACATACAGTAATTTGATGTGGTTTGTTTTTTTAGACCTACAATTGTAGTCAAAACTGAAATTTTATTTTACAAATGACTGGGTTTTCACTTAAAAAACAAGACACTGCCTTACAACTACAAATATTTAATGAGTTCCCTGAGTGTAACAATAAAAATAAAATATTACACAAAATAAAAATATGCTAACTTAATACATGAAAATAAATATTACTTTTGTTTTTGCTAAAAAAATAGCAGAGAAACAAAACTTTTCTTCATCTGACTTTTATAATAATATTTATTACGGTCCTTGATATAAATAAAAAATGATTGTCAAATTTATTTACGCATATAAGAGAGTGGTCCCAAAATTAGCCGCTCTGACATATAGATGGCGGCAGTAGTTTTTCTTTAGATTGGTGAAAACAACAACCTTATAAAACATAAGTTTTAAGTTTCAAGGCGCCACGTTGTTTAGTTTATTTTTGGAGCCATCAAAAATAAACGATCTCAGTGAATTTGTAAACATGGAAAAAATTGGTCACCGTTATGTGATTCAATACTTTCATTTAAAAGGTCTCAGTCCAACCAATATTACATCCGAGCTAGATTCTACCCTGGGGGAATCTGCTCTTTCGTTTAATACTATAAAAGGGGTGACATAGTTAAAACGAGGCCTCTGCCAAGTCGAACACCGTAGTGGTCTACCAATTAAGGTATCCACGCCAGACACGGTTCAGAAAATTCTCAAAATGGTATTGAATGATCGTCGGCTAAAGGTGCATGAGCTGGCTGAAATGATAGGAATTGTAAAAAGTGCTATACATCCCATATTGACCGAAAATTTGGTCACAATAGAACAAAAACAGCGTGGTGAACATGTATCAATAGATATGTAAACAGAAGGCAGTTCCATCTACAGGCAAGGTCATGGGGTTTTTTGGGATGTGCGTGGGATAATTTTTATTGTTTATCTTCAAAAAGGGAAAACAATCAACGACGAGTATTATGCTAACTTATTGCAGCGTTTAAGTGATGAAATTAAGGAAAATAGGAAGCATTTGGCGAAAAAGAAAGTGTTGTTTCATCAAGACAATGCACCAGTTCACACATCCACTATTGCGATGCAAAAAATTAATGGATTTAAGTTAGTATTGCCTTATCACGCAAATTGTTCGCCAGATTTAGCTCCCTCGCATTATTTTCTATTTCCAAACTTCAAAAAATGGCTCGGTGGTAAAACATTTGCCAACAATGAATAGGTGGAGCCTGCGGTTGATGGCTATTTTAAGAAGCTAGACATTTCTTACTCTAAACAGGGTATCGAAGCTATTGAACATCGCTGGGAAAAGTATATCGACCTAAAAGAAGATTATGTTAAGAAATAAAGAAATTTTTTTCCCAAATTTGTTGTGTTTTCTTTGTTAGGTCGGCTAAGTTTGGGACCGACCTCGTTATATATTTCAATTTGCAGCTGCGAAATTGTCTCTTTTGTGCGTATTAAATGTTGTAGTTTATTTTTTGTTTTATGTTTGAAATCCTAACATTTTGTCTCACTATAGCTTAATTAATTCTTATCCAATGATTGATATACAAAATATAAATTTAAATAATCATCATTACTCAGCGTTTTTTAAAATCTGTAGTGTAAATATCATGCTGACTCATGATTATTTTATACATTTTTTTCGGCACAAAATTAGTAAGAAATAAAAAAAATTAAGCTACCCAGTCAGAAACTGCTAGTGCTACAAAAAAATCAAACACTACCATACCATTGGCTAACCGAGGAATTGTATATAAATTACTAGCAGAAAACTTGTTTGAAACACTTTACCATCGTCTCCAAAAAGCGTTTTTTCAGTGTTTGTTTTACAATAATTTCACTGGCAAAGAATTGCCTGAGACCACTATGACAACGTTTTTTCCAGTGCTATCCAGTTAGAAATTGCGAAAGTATCAAAAATCTAACCACTGGTAGATCATTTATATTATACAAATGATGATGCTTTGTTGAAAAAAGTTTGTAGTCAGATGGTTTCGAGTTCGATCCCGGTTCCAGGCATACATTTTTTGCGATTTTTTATACTTTTTAACATTTTTATATATAAAATATATTTTTGTTTCTGGAAAAGCTCTTTTAAGACCAACGTTTTTTTTTTTTGTTTTCCCAACGTTTTGGCAAACCTTAGCCAGTGCTATTATATCTGAGCAGCAACTGTTCCTCAGCAGTTATCATTGACGAACATTGTAAGCTATCAAGTATTATTTGTCTTGTTAGTTCAGTGGTTAGGGATGTGGGCTGTGAATCTAGCGGCCAGGGTTTGAATCCAGACGGGACCAAAAAAAATTATAAATGAACATTTTTTTTTTTTTTTAATTAATAAATGTCCAAGCTTGAGGCAAATTAAACACTTATTTGGTAATAATAACCTTCTAAACGGCAAGCCAGCCTCCAAACGGGGTTTTAATAAGAATTTAAGCTATTTCGATAGGATCCTCCAGACTTAGAGAATTCGGTGACATGAGGGGAGGTGATCTAAGGGGTCACATGAGGATCGCTAGAATCCTAATTGATGACCCGATTACAAAGGTTACGGATAGGAGGTCACCGGAGTACATCTTTGATAGGAACTTTAAAGTGATGCTGTTCGACAGGGCCATGTGGACCAACAGATCCTGGGAGCCAGAGCGGGGTTCTCAGATATGGTTCACAGATGGCTCAAAGCATGCGAATGGTGACACTGGTGCGGGTGTCTATGGACCAGGTTTCCAACGGGCCTTACCCATGGGTAGATACCCCTCCATTTTTCAGGCAGAGATTTTTGCTATCTGTGTCTGCGCGGAGGAGTGTCTACGAAGGGGCACTATTAGATCTCGTATCTACATTCTTTCCGACAGTCAGGCGGCATTATGGGCTTTAATGTCCTATGAGGTGTCATCTGGTCTGGTCATGGAATGCATTCTGGCTCTTAACCGACTTGGCAGGCGCAACTCGCTTACCTTAGGGTGGGTTCCTGGTCACGAGGGGCATGAGGGCAACGAGAGGGCAGATTGTCTTGCTAATTGCGGGGCCCGAAGGCCCTTTATTGGCCCTGAACCATTCTGTGGTATCCTTTGGGGTATGTTAGGGAGAAGCTCGGGTCGTGGAGGGAGTCAGAATTCTCTCTCTATTGGGAAAACTCTCTTGGCCAACGACAGGCTAAGAGATTGATTTCTTTTTCCAGTGCAGGATCGAGGAGACTCTTGTCCCTCGGGAGGGGTGACTTGAGAACCCTGGTGTCTTACCTGACTGGACACTGCAATCTCAGATACCACCTGCTCAAAAGGGGTCTTTCGGACACGGATGAGTGTAGGTTTTGCGAACTGGTAGCTGAGACATCAGAGCATGTTCTTTGCGAATGTCCGAGGCTATGTGAAAGGCGTGCCAAGTTTCTTGGCAATCGCTTTGTCTCCCCTTCGGACATTATGAAGATTTTGCCTAATAGGATTATTGGCTTTATAGGTAGCTTGAATCTTTAGGGTAACTTTAGGCAGCACAAAAGACCTAAGTTGGTCGCGGTGCATAGTGCCATATAATCTAATCTATTTCGATAGAAAACCAAATTAACAAATTATTTTGTGAAATAATTTTTTGTGTGCATGGCACGGTTTGGAAGCGACAAAGAGTAAAAGTTAAAATTTCGTGAAATTTCAAAAATTAAATATTTTGAAATGAACACAATTTTCAAAAAACTTGAAAAAATATTTATGTTAACGAGAAACCGTTGTTAGTATCACAAAATAAGATTTAAGCTTAAACTGTATAAAAAGCTCTAATTTTGGTATTAGGATATACAGGATTCCAAAAGAAACATGTAAAGGGCATCGCCTTAATTTGAAAACTTATGGACGCATTTTTATCAAATTTGGCAGAATTATTGGCCTTTAAGTTTAATCAATATATATTGAAGTTAAGGTGCGTTTTCGCTCAATTTCGCGTTTTTCGAAAGACGAAAATAAATACATCTTTTAGACTGGAGTTATATCTTGGTAAGAGGAATAATTTATGCGTAAAGTTGTTAATTTTTATGGATAAGTTTTTAAGATAACCTATTTTGGCCCTTATCGCGTAAAATAGGCAACGAAAAGAATTTTAGTAGAAGAACATATTGTTTATTTTTTGTGCCGAACAAGTGGTATAAATTTCATTACAAAAACGCTTAGGCCGGTTTGAGGGTTAAAATAAATTGAAAGGTCAAACAAGAAGATCCAAAAGTTTTAATGAACTTTTTTTAATTTTATTTTGCAAAATCTATTTTTAGAGGACATTTTGAAATCAGACGGACCTTTTGTCTAATAAAGTTATTATTTTGGTATTGGGAAATCACTTGTTGCCAGCACTTTCAAAATTTGATATAGTGCCTTGCCAGCGGTGGTCCGTTTGTCTTTTTCTGACTGGGTATTTTAAAATTAGCAATGCATAAACACAATAAACACAATTGTTTAAAACTTATTTAAATACAATGTTGGTGATCAAACATTTATGTACATTTTTTTCTTAATTTTGGTCAGGCAGTGATGCATTTTGAGTTTTTTTGTTTTGGGCCAAATTCAAAATTTTGAAGGGCCAAAATACCATTTAAAGGCCACAGGAATGATAAAGTTAGTACTATAGTACTTTTTTTTTGTACTATTTGATCCGGAAAAGTACAATGGTACTCCTTTGACTCTTTTAGTACTATTTACATATAAATAAAAATTAAAGATTGAGTTTGAATTTTAACGTCGTTTTCACATAATTGCAATTAATAATATAATTAATATGCAATTTTATTTAATTTTAATTGCGAAAGACGTGGTAGAGAAGAATGAGCGTATTTTCTAAAAATCATAACTACATTGTAAATTTTTCAATTTTCCTGAATCAGACTGCGCTGTTTCTGGTACTGAACATTCGTCAGTGACCCTGTTTTTTGAATAATGTAATATTTGTTATGTTTTTATTTGTTCGATTGCATCTATATGAAATTTTCTGTGCAATCACTGACCGTGGTATAGATAAACTAAGTTCTAATGCCACATGCACTCGCACCACACGTTAGACAGAGCGCTTTAGCGCACTGATCTATCGTCAGGTCGAGTTTTGTTGTGATTAAAACAAGTTTTATTCAATACACGGTGTTTTTGTTCTTGTATACATAATCTCAGAAGTACAACTCCAACAACACCACAGTTCTATTTTTAGAAACTTCAGAGAAACTTCAATTTAATTCAATTACCCATTCAAAAATTAACATTTATCAAATGTATTTATTTGGATCCAATCGTTGTAAATGGAATTGATTAAAGATGATTTTATTTGAGTTCGAGTAAAAAAGTGTTCGAAAAGTGAAAAATTAATATCTTTAAAAAGTACAATTGAAAAAAGGCCATTGCCCACATCTTGAAATTTGCATTGTTATTCTAAAATCGAATGAGTAATGAAATAGATTTCCTTGCAAAAAAAGGTGAATTTAATAAATAGTCTGATAATTTTTATAAATTCTGTAACTAAAATCAACTAAATTTTGTTTTTATATACAAAATATATTTTAAAAACGTTAATTTATAATAAAAACTTGTATTTAGTACTGTGAGGGTCGAAAAAGTACTATTTTTATGCTGGTTGATACTATTTGAAAGTCCATTTTATCATCCCTGTAGGGCCATATTTTTTAAAAAATTCGATTATTAGATTTTTACTAAAATAAAAATAATATTAATTTGTTAATTAAAGTTCGTCAGTTTAATGCTTTTTTAAAAATGCAAGACAAAGCCCTCTGACAATAAAATTTAACATATTTTATGAATTCTCATAAATTATTTCCGCTCTTGCGAAAACATAACATTTTTAAAAAGCCTCCAAAAACACATTTTTTTAATAAAAAATGAATTGCGGCACTTCTTTTAAAAATCTGGACAATTTGAGCTGAAAGGGCCAAAATAGATAAGAAAGTACCACAGGGCCATCACGCAGTCAAAAGTGCCACAAATGGCCCTATTGTGCCACGTTTTGCATCACTGTGGTCAGGTATTAAAACAAAAAAATATTTGAATTCGGAAATAAATTTAGGTAAGAATTTTACAGTCAATTAATAGTTCTTTAGAATTCACATGTATTTTTTTCTACAAATTTGTATATAATTGAGTGCGCTCTATTATTTGAAATTTTGATATGAAGGGAATTATGTGGGCATGACATAGAAAAAACGAGTATAGATCTGACTATTAATTATATATATTTCGGACATGCTGATTTCAATGGTCTACTTTATTCATTATTAAAAGGTAACATTTTGTACTCCTGTGTTATCCTCACAAGCAATTATTTAAATTAATAGTAAAAGTATTTTGTTTGTTTGTGGGATGAAGAAACCCTATATTTAACTAGGGCGCGGACAATAGACGTCATTGGACAAAAACAAATACAATTGTTGTGTTTTTTGTTTTATTTTTTGGGAGGCTACTCTAACGTTAGAAATATTTTAGTATCGCGTGCTAGACATGTTTGGTGGCATTTTAAATAAAATATGTACACATATGGACATTAAAATAAGTGCGCTTAAATGTAACAAATTTAAAGTAAAAAAAATCACATAAATTTATGGAAAGAAATACTAATATTATTTTTAGATTATAATACAACAACACCTCTTCATTTTATGCAATAACTCAAACTTTTTTTTATTTTATTTAGATTAAATAATCAAACAAAGGTTTAATTATATCAATATATTATTTAATTTGTAAATAAAAAGAAAAACAAATCGCAAATGATTAATTTTAATAAGTTGAATAGTTTACCGATTTCAAATACACGCAAAATCGTAGTTATTTCACTAGAGTTTGCAACACTCTTTTTGTTGAGATATTCGTGTACTCACGAAAACTTAATTCAGTTTCGTGTTTTATCTGTGGTAATAAAAGTGCACATGTGGATTTAAATAAACCTTATCGAAAAAGGACAATTATAAGTGTCATTAAACTATCATTTTAAAGTTGTGTGTGATTTTTTTAAGAAAGCAATTCAATTACAAGAAAAAGTTCAAGACAAGACAAGCAAAACAAAAATTTGGTCTTTACTTTTATTTGTTTTCTTATAATACATTTTTATAATAAAAAGCTTCAATTTCCGTATAATAAAAATGTCAATTTAATTTACAAACATACATTTCTTTTTTATTTAATGGGGGGGCATATAACAAAAATAAAAATACGAGTTTTCAATTAAAACTACCATTGTTTTCTTCTCAAGTTTCAATTAAAGTTTTAATCAATTTAACTAATTTTTTTAATTGAGGTTGTAAAGAAAAACAATAACTCTTTTAATTGATATTATTATTATTTTAATTGAAAAAGTTTTAATAAACTGTCTGCAAATTTTTTTAGTTAATACTATCATTTCAGTGGTAGGTGCAAAATCAATTAAAATATTTATTGATTCAATAAAATTTTTAATTGAAACCCGTTTTTAGTTTTTTCTGTGTATTGACACAGCAATAAATCTAAATATTATATACAATGTTTATAATCATATTTCCAAAAAAAGCTTCTAGGTTTTTTGAATATTTCGCTCTATTTGCTTACTTAAAGCCATTTTAATGTCCACTCTTATTTGGGAATTTATATTATTTTTTATTGTTGTTTTTCAAAATTACAAAGACAAAGTTTGTGTTGTTGCATAAAATGAAGAGGATTTGTTGTATTATAATTTAAAAATAATATTAGTAATTTTTCCATAACTTTATATGATTTTTTTTTTTTACTTTAAAGCATACTTATTTTAATGTGCACATGTGTATATATAATTATTTCTCTTTTTTCTACAAAAAAAATGTATGCCAAATGGTATTATTCGGCTTGTTGTTACTTTATATATTAGACCGACTCACGAAAAAATGCTTCTTTGTCCACCCCTCAAATGTAATTTGGTTTGTTTTAATGATGATTACCAAAATATTTCGAGTCTAGCATTGAGACTCCAAAAAAGGGATATTTTTTACTTTTTCAAAGAATTTTATACTTTAACTAAAGACAATGTATACAATATTATTAGCATATGAACGGTATATAAAACAAGTCATCTTATGTCCACAAATATCCTTTTTTCAGGAATATTCTGTAAAAAAGGGATTTTTTTTGGTACGGAGATTTTTGTTATTTAAATGTCAAATTTATAAATTTTAATGTATAGTTGATTTAAGTAACTATGTGTTACAGCTTTTTTTTTTGAAATTCGGAAAAACTCTATTTTAATCATATCAATATCGGTATAAACATTTTTCTTTGTGTGAAAATAATTTGGAATTTTGCAAACTTAGTGCATTTTCCTCAGTACTTCGGGAATAAATTTTGCGAAAACATTTTTGTAAATGCAATCTGCAAATATATTCCGTTTCTAGTTGATGTAAGGATGAAAGTGTAGCTTAGGGAAAAAATCCAATACGCTTTTTTTCGCGGCAAAACTTTTTTCGTAAATTTAAAAAAGTTTGCAGTTTTTTGTTTTTATATATATCGGGCAAAATTCTTTCATTTTCAACAGCAACAAATTTTATAGAATTTTGATTTCGCGAAAAAAAAAATTGCCGCCAAACAAAGCGCGTGGTGGAAATTTTACTTTTAAGACGAATTTTCATCCTTGAATCAACCAGAACTTTTTCCACGGTTTATATAACCGTGGAATATGCATTCAATTTGCAAACTTTTAAATTATTTCCATACATCGATGATGCGCTTGAATGGATAAAGATTTTATTACCGATATGGAAGTGATTAGAGCATCGCTTTCCCACCCTATCAAAATTTTGCGAACTAGTGCGAATTTCGAAAAAAGTTAAAACAAGTATTTACTTAAATCGACTTAAGATTAAAATATGTCTATTTGACATTTAAATCACAAAACTCTCTGTACAAAAAACTTAAAAATCATTTTTTACAGGTTATCCTTGAAAAAATTACATGTCTGGACATGTTTTTATACACTATTGGATGCGCCTTTTAAAAAAAAATCTTTCATATGATACTAATATTGTATACGTTGTATTTTGTTAAAATACAAAATTCTTTGAAAAACTAAAAAAATACCTTTTTTAAAAACTGTTCAGCTCACGGGATCCCAAGGCTAGACACGAAATATTTTATGTATCATCATAAAACATACCGAGATACATTTTTAGGGGTAGACAAAAAAACACTTTTCTTTTTCTCCATATAAGTTGAGTCGGTCTATTATATAAAGGGTCCGCCATCTAACGTTTTTATCCACTAGTGCTTATTTCGTGAATGGTAACACTTAGTTCATGTCTGATTTGACAGATAATTAGTTTTATCCTTCCGCTGAACGAATATGGTCCGTATGTTCGTTATCTTGTGAAAAAAGTCAAAGAAACTGGCATCCTCATCGATAAACCAAAGCGTGAAAAGCCAAAAACAGTGCGTACACCCGAGAATATTGCTGCTGTGGCAGAAAGTGTGCGTGAAGCGCCATCAACATCAATTCACCGTCGTTCTCAACAATTGAACATTTCGGAGACATCATTGAGACGAATTTTGCATAAAGACCTTGGTATGACGCCATACAAAGTCCAATTGGTTCAGGAGTTCAAAAAAAAAAAAGTTATTTGGCGGACCCTTTATAATTAATTAAAATGTTTTCTCTTTTTAGAGAAGTTATAATATTTATTTCTGCGAATAAGTATCATTTATCAATTAAAAATATTAACAATACGCATCTAATTACTCTAGCAAAAAACAAGTACATCCCAATGTAGCAACGGTAATGACATGCCATTACTTTTCTCGCTACCACTAATAACACAAGGACTTACTAATAACTAGTTGATTTTCCCATTATTTTAGTACTTATTTTAATCATTGTTTTAAATATGAAGTAATGATCAAACATTTCCTTTTAAATTCCGGTTTCGAATACAGTGTGGGCACACTTTTTTTAAGAAAAAATATTTTTTTTATTAAATTTAGTTTCTTTTTAGACTCATTATTTTGTCCATACTGGTAAGCATATAGGCACATATTTTTGTAAGGTGTTTAGTAATGATATGTCATTATTTTAGTCGACATCCCCATATAAAAGTAATTTGAAAAAAAAAAATTGAGGTGAAACGAAAATTTGAGGTGAATTTTAAATATTATTCACCTCATACCGTATGGTGGCAAAATATAACGATCGAGTGAAATCGTTCGAAATCGGTTTTTTTTAGTGAGAAACTAATACAATACTATTAAAGAAAACACACCGTTTCACATTTATTTACAATCATGGACCGAACTTCAACATTCCTGATCAAAAAAATTTCCGTTTCATTTTCAGATATCGAAAATTGTTTTGGATCGAAATATTAGGATCACGAATGCCGTAATTCGAACCCAGAAGTTTTATATGTTTGTAATCCTAACACTTTGTTTTATGTTTGTACATCTAACATTTCTATAGTTTAATCAAAATACACTCATACAAAAAATCTGTAAAAATAGCGTAAAAAGTTACTAAAAATTAGTTAAAAAATAGGTTTGCAGGAAAATGTAGTAAAATTACCAATATCTTTTTGCTAAATGTTAATAAAATAAAAACAGCAAAAAAACTGTAACATCTAATAAGTTTTAGTTAAATTTGTAGTTGTTTGCATCAAAACTAACCATCTATTCGTGAAAATTTTTATTATAAATAATAAGACAAACTAAAATACAGCTCTGTACATAAGGTACATAAAACACAGAGTTGTATCTGTCTTTATTATTACTTTTGTTCCATTTGTATGTACATGGGAATGCTATATCGTCGACTGATTATTGGAGAGCCGCACCGACCAAAAACATTTTTGCGAGAAAAACGATAAAGAAAGTTTACAACAAAATTATTAAATTTCTACAAGATAGGTTTTCTTTTTGTTTGCTATATCTATAGCTGCATTTATTATAAACAATATTGTTAATTTTTACGCCTTTTTGCACTGAGTATCCAGAGTTATTAACAATTTTTTAATTTCTTTAACATGTGAGTTAAATAGATGATATTTACGATTAACACTAAATGGCACGAAGAATGTTGATGAAGACCGTAGTGGGTCAGAAAATGCATTCCATTCATGCTAGTGTCTAATAACTTTTTCTGTGTTTTTTCTAATAGTTAAAGTAAATTATCATATAAAAATTATAATTTTTCTGTTAATTTAGAGAAAAATTTGTCATGATCTAAAACCGAACAAATAAAATCTCACACATAAATTTATAGATCAACGATAAAAATTCACTATTAAACCACTCACCAGGTACAGTGTAAAAATCGTTTATTGTATATGCTCGACATATGTGTTAATGAAAAATCTTTAATGTTTGTTGATATGCTTTGCTAATGTAGAAGGATAGTATATGATGACATTAGAGAAAAGAACTGCCATTTAAAGTTTTAACTGAAAGTTAAACTGGCAACTATGATAATGACTAGAGAAAAAACAAACACACTATAAATAGAAATCGTTCGTGGTAAATTTCATTCTAACTCAACACACAGAGTAATGTGGGATTTAAAGTTACCCAATTTCTTTAACATGTGAGTTAAATAGATGATATTTACGATTAACACTAAATGGCACGAAGAATGTTGATGAAGACCGTAGTGGGTCAGAAAATGCATTACATTCATGCTAGTGTCTAATAACTTTTTCTGTGTTTTTTTCTAATAGTCAAAGTAAATTATCATATAAAAATTATAATTTTTCTGTTAATTTAGAGAAAAATTTGTCATGATCTAAAACCGAACAAATAAAATCTCACACATAAATTTATAGATCAACGATAAAATTTCACTATTAAAAGATTTTTTATTATATGGCCTATAAGCCGTTTTTATCACAATTTTATTGTTTTTCTTTCAAGTAGGTCAAAAGTTTTTTTTTTCTTTTAACCATTATAAAACTAGGTTGTCATAGTGCAAACCAATGCTTAAACTTTTTTATTGTTTTTTGTTTTATATGCGTTGCTTATTTCAAATGTGTCAAACCAAGATTGAAGAATAATGTTTTTATTTTTCTATAGAAAGTTTGACTCATTGGCCAAAAAGTGGTCAATACACCATACCAATGTTAAGAAATTTGTAAAAATAGGGATACGCAGCACATATGGGGCTGGATATCTCATAATTGATACGAGGTATATAAAAACGGATTAAAGATTTAGAAAGAGGACACATTAATCATATATAATCAATTCCTAACTCAATTTTGCCAGAAATGGTCTATAGGTCTCACCAATATTCATACGACGATATGTCAAAGCCTGAAGCGTAATCTAAAAAAAAAATAAAATAATAGAAAAACAAGTAAAAAATTTATTAAATAAACACTGATTTTTCTAAGCTTTTAATATCTATTCATTGTCAAAAGAAAAATATTTTTCAAATTATTTTATTAATTTTTGTTTAATATTATAAACTATTTTATAAACACAAAACCTACTAATTATAGTACTTCAATTCAGAAAAAAAAACCTTTAAATCTGTGACTTTTTTTTTTAAACTCTTGAATATTTTTTATAGTTAAATTTTTTTCTAAATATTTTTCTAATACGACGTGTTCTCTTTACTCGTATATTTTTTCCTAACACAATAAAAAATATACACAAATACTGAAACGACATCTGCTGGTTTTGATTAGTTTAAAACTTAGTTTAAAAATTAGTTCAAAACTAGCAAAGACGAACGGATTGCTATAGCCTTTACTAATGTTTCTACAAACTTTTTTCTATGAGTGTATCTAGTGATTGCTATACAAAATATACATTTGAATAATCATCATTCTTCAACGTCTTTTTAAATCTGTAGTGTAGATGTCATGCTGACTCATGATTTTATAAATTTTTTTTGGCGCACAATTCGCAAGAACTAAAAAAAATTAAACTACCCAGTCAGAAACTGCCAGTGTTACAAAAAATCAAACATACACCACTCGCTAAACAAGGAATTGTAAATAAATTACTAGCAGAACACTTGTTTTAAACACTTTACCATCGTTTCCAAAAAACGTTTTGCCAGTGTTTCTAATTTCAGTGGTCTACAAAAAAAAAAAACACTGGCAAAGAATTGCCTGAAACCACTATGCCAATGTTGGCAAAAAGAGTTTTTTTTCCAGTGCTATCCAGTTAGAAATTGCGAAAGTCTCAAAAATCTAACCACTGGTAGATCATTTATATTATAAAATATATTTTGTTTAAAAAAGTTTGTAGCCAAATGGTTTCGAGTTCGATCCCGGTTTCGGGCATAGATTTTTTTGTGATTTGTTTATACTTTTTAATATTTTTTGTTATATAAAACATTTTTTGTTACTGGAAAAGACCAATTTTTTTCCAACGTTGGAAAGCTGTTTCCAGCCAATCTTATGCCAGTACTAGCATATTTGAGCGGCCAATTGTTCCCCAGCAGTTATCATTCACAAACGTTTTAAGCTATCAAGTATTATATATCTTGCTAGCTCAGTGGTTAGAGCTGTCGACTGCCAAACTAGCGGCCAGGGTTTAAATACCGGCGGGAACAAACAAATTATAAATTAACTTTTTTTAATTTTATTTTGCTAAATCTATTTTTAGACCACCTACTTTATGATTTTACCAACATTTTTTCAACGTTAGAAATTTTGTTTCCCCATGTTTTTTCAACAGACGCTCCTTTTATCTAATGATGATATCAGTTTGAGATTGTTAAATCACTTGTTGCCAGCACTTTCAAAATTTGATATAGTGCCTTGCCAGCGGTGGTCCGTTTGTCTTTTTCTGACTGGGTATTTTAAAATTAGCAATGCATAAACACAATATAAAATTCTTTAAAACTTATTTAAATACAATGTTGGCGATCAAACATTTATGTTAATTTTTTCTTATTTTTGTTATTAAAACAACGGCATTAAAACAAAAAAATACTTGAATTCGGAAATAAATTTTGGTAAGAATTTTACAGTCAATTAATATTTCATTAGAATACATATTGATTTTTTTCAACAAATTTGTATATAATTATGTGCTCTATTAAATGAAATTTTGATATGAAGAGAATTATTTTATCCTCGTAAGCAATTATTAAAATTAATAGTAAAAGTACTTTGTGTTTTTTTTTGTGGGATGAAGAACCCCCATATTTAACTAGGGCACCGAAAATAGACGTCATTGCACAAACAAAAACAAATACAAATTTGTGTGTTTTTCTTTCGGGGGACTACTTTAATGTTAGAAATATTTAAGTGTCGCGTGCTACACATGTTCAGTGCCATTTTAAATAAAATATGTATATATAATTATTTCTCTTTTTATACAAAAAATTTCTGCCAATTGGAATAGTCCTGCTTGTAGATACGCTATACATAATAGAGTTCGTCAGAAAAGTATAAAGTTTCTTTGTTTTTGGCATAAAATCACTTTTTAAATTGTTTTTGGAGTCAATAAAAAACAAATGGCGTTATTATTTTTTTTTTAAATTCCATCTCCTTCCATAAAAAGTACTTTTTTATTACCCACAATTAAAAGGCATTTTTAGCTGAGAAATGGTGAAAAAAATTTCGCTTTAACCCAGTAACCCAGTTGAAAGTTATTAAGTTTTCCGAGTTTTTCGTCCACTCTATTGACAATACGGTGTACTACAAAACTCGAAATAAATAATCCACATTTGGTTCTATACCCTAAATTAACGTTTTGGCCACCGCGTGCATATGGAAGAAGTTGAAATTAAAAAAAAAAATCGCCATTTCTTTTTGATGCAAAAATCGTAAAAAGGTAATGTTATCCTAAAATCAAATTTTTATGACGAACTCTAATAAATAACACTGTTAAACACTTAAAATGCATCAGAGATGCGACTTATCAATTGTGAAAGATTTTAGGGCGTAGATCACGAATGTGAACACCAAAATCCAAAAATCTAGTTTTTTGTTTAACATTTTTTAATAATTCATATACCTGAATGCACTACGAATAACTTTTAATGTGGTTTTAAAGTGTGGATTTCGAGCATTAAAAACCATATCAATTAATTGCGATTTGGTGAATTATATAGGACATCCTTGCAGTTAAAGTGAAATTTTCACTTATTTTTCTTTTTTGTTTAATATTATAAAAAAATCCTTAATCGAATTTGTCAAAATTTTAGCACATGATTTTAATTTATATTAAACCCAATTAATTTCACAGAAAAAACATCGCTTTCATATTAAAATATGGAGGAAATTAAAAAATACATTTTTCAACATTAGTCATTTAAAATCTTTTTTTTTTATGAAAACGCATTTCAATTAACTGGAACTGTGTTGGTATTGATTAGAAAACATGTGTTAAACATACAGTACCCAGCATACCATATGCGCTCTAAATGAGCTCATAAAGACTCTTTTGTCGGAACGCTGACGCTCATAATGAGTTCATAAAATAATCATAAACAGTCATAAAACGCTCATATTTGAGTGGCTTTTTCCACTAAACTGGTCACTCATGAAAGAGCTCTAAATTTTATGCATAAAAGAGTATTTTCCCAGCTTACCATATGCGCTCTAAATGGGCTCATAAAGACTCTTTTGTCGGAGCGCTGACGCTCATAATGAGTTCATAAAATAATCATAAACAGTCATAAAACGCTCATTTTTGAGTGGCTTTTTCCACTAAACTGGTCACTCATGAAAGAGCTCTAAATTTTATGCATAAAAGAGTATTTTATGACTCTTTTTTTAAAACGCATTTTGAGCTCTTATTCCAGTGCATAAAATAACATTTTTGAGCCTCATTTTGCGTGCATCAAAAACTCTAAATAGTTGGTTTGGATCTATTCTATTTCTAAACCGCGCATCTGTTCTCAGCAAATTATCAGAAAATCGGTAGTTGATAATATATATAACAAACTTGTAGAAAAGGCAAAGTACCGCCTAGTTTACTTCCCCTGTTTTGTTTACAAACTAAACAAAATATAAAAAGGAGAGAAAAACAAAAAACGTGTATTGAATATCCACCAGAGGTGGATCTTGCACATCAAACAAGTTTTCAATTTATTGTTTGATCAATGGTTATAATCTTTAACTTCAATCTCATATGTATATTAGTTCTCATGTAGTCAGTAAACTAGTTCATATGAATGTTTGATGTTTGGCATGGTATTGTTACCGCTTTCAAAACGTGTTCTGATGATTGGAACCTAGAAAATTCCCGAAATAGATCTATCAACACATTCCTGAAAGGGTCAAATAATAAATTTGAAAACAAAAAACTCTATAGATTATTTGTTAGGACAATATCCTAATGAAGAAATATAGAGTATGGCCTCGAACTTGAATAATTTTCATTTTCATTAAGTAAAAATACTATGTATAAGCTAAAAAAATTGTCAATGATATACCTTACCATCTCATACAAATACACTATTTCACCTAATGTGTTTCCAATTAAAATGGAAGTAGTTTGTCCCTTTTCATGAAATGGGTTAAATTAAACTTTATATTAAAAAAAAATATGAATAATATATAAATTTAGTGATTTACATGCAAAGTAGCATGACTAAAATTCACAGGCTACTTTTTGTAATGTTTGAATATTTTATAATGTCGTGGTAAAAGTTTTTTTTTTCTGATAATTTAATGGTCTAATAACAAATATAATTATTAAATTTCTTGCATTACTATAAAAATGTCTTTGAAATGGCGAAAATTAGTTTATAAACATCAAAACTAAAATAATAGAATGACGATTTTTATTATGAAAAATTCAGAACTAAAGAAAAAAAAAAAGGCTAGAGACTATTCTAAGAACTTTAGATAAAATTAATTAAAAATAACGGACAGTTTAATTAAAATTGCGATTCAAATATTAGATATTGAAGCTAATTTTAACTGTTAAAAGTAATATTTCAGAATTTCTGTTAACACAATAAACAAAACTATAAAATTTATCAAAATTTTGAATAAAAAAAATTACTAATGCAAAAGTACTTGTGTAAAATCAACTCAAATTAACAGTTAAAATACACTAGAAAAAATCTTGACGGTTATTTCATGACAGTTTTTTGTGTAGTAATCAGTAGTTGTTTTTTTAATCTGGGATTACATTTGTGTTTTATCGGTTAGTACAAAAAAACTGTTATGACAGTTAAAAATAAAACAACAAATGAAAAGTACTGTATTTTTGTATCAGTTCTTTAAAGCAGTTATTTTTTGTTTCGTTAAAACACAAAATTTCGTAGATTTTTTCAAAATTCGTGTTCAGTTAATGTTTGTTAATGGTATAATCATAGTTTGGAAATTAAAATCAAAAAATTAAATTTTATCTATAATGCCACCGTTTAAAATATTGAAAGTACTTTTCCAATTTTATTGTTTTTAAAACATACAAATAACATAATTCTTTGTTTTATCAATACCCTCCTGCCAGCAAACAAGCTTCAAGCAAACAAGAAATTCGCTCAAAATATATTATTAATATGTAAAATGTTTGTATGAAAGTGGTTCATCCAAAAGAACCTTCTTTTCTGATTCAAAAATTACTCAGCAAAGATATTAAAAAAAATCCATAGTCTGAAAAATCAATATTTTTGTTGGAGACTTTTCGAATGGTTCACAAAATATTCAAATTTAATTACAGTTCTGAGTCAATTTTGAACCATTTTTTATTCTATGGCTCATAGAATAAAAACCCTCAAAAGGTAACCAAATTTTGATGGCTGGTTAGGTTTTGAAATATTTTTTTTTTACTCTTACTTTCTAGAGGATTAAGTTAAATAACTAAAATTTTAAGTTAATATTTTTTTATAGAAATATCAAATACTTTTAACTTTTAGATCAGTAAATTTTAAGATTTTTTAAAATAAAACTCATTTAGTTTCCAAAACATTCTTTAATAACATGTATACATTTTAACGTATGATTTTTTATGGACAAATTTTAAAATTTCCCCAAGGAAAAGTTTAATAAAACTAAAAGTGAGTTTCAATTAAAATTTTTTTATTTTAGAAATGTTGAGGCTAAGAAGAAGAATAAACGTTGTTCTCTAAAAATTATAAACACTATTAATTTTTAAATCAGACTAGACTAGTTTCTGCCTTTTTATGGACAGGCTCATCAGTGATTTTCCCTTTAAATTGTATTATTATTTGTGTCTTATAATTGTCAGATTGTCTCTATACGATAAATTTTTCAACAGCCTGCGGCTGTAAGAATCAAACCTGCGCTCATCTAACATTACAAACATAACAATACCAAGTCATGACCGTTTAACGATCACACCCAAGTATGGCGTCGAATCTAATGCAGCTAAATTGCAGTTTTCTTTCCTATTAGCTTTTTCTGTTATTGCATATTATACTCAGAAGTGACTACACAAATATTCTATTTTTAGATTTTTGTTTATTTTTCTAATCTCCTCCGTCTCTATTTCACAATGTTACCAGATTACGTTCAGGGTTGACAACTTTTGCGTTTTAAGTTGAGACATCGCCACAGAGAAAATTTTATAATGTATTTTAGTACAGATTTTAAAAATTAATAGTGTTTATAATTTTTAGAGAAAAACGTTTATTCTTCTTCTTAACCTCAACATTTCTAAATTAAATTTGTCAAATGCATATTAATTAAAAATTAATTGCGACTGTCTATATGACGTTAATATAACACTGTACTAAAATTTTTTTATTTAATTAAAATTTTAATATAATTTTGATCAATTAAGAATTTTGTTATAGCAATTAAAAACAAAATCAATAAAACTTTTAATCATATAAAATTCAAATTGTGTCAAAATTCTTCAAAAATTTCAGTTAAAACTTTAATTAGGTTAATTAAAAAAATTCAATTGAAATATTAAAAAATTAAAAGAAAAAATTAGGATATATCTAATATTGAAATATTTTACAAATATTTTTGGAGACTTTTTATTTCTCACATTTTATATGTGATTTTTAATTTTATAATTATCAGAATATTATGAGAATTATATGATTTAAAAACCAACATTTTAAAATCAGCTGATGCAATTTTTTTTTTAAATTTAATTAAAAAATTAATTGAAGCAATTAAACATTTAACTGAAAAAATAAATGTATTGTAAACAAGACTTTTTTCAGTCATTATTAAAAACTATATAACACTTTTTAATTGTCCCGCCAAAGGTTATTAAAATCCCGCAATTTTAATGATATTTTGGACATTGCCCCGCTTTTTGACTGGCAACGCTAACATAGTTAGACCTGCTAATTTACCTCAAAATAACCAAAGTTTAAAGCTTAAGCATACACTCTCAGGAAACTATTATGGTAGAAATAACTAAAAACTATAGTTAAAACGACTACAAATATAATTAAAAAGGCGATGACTGTATTTGTCATAAATATGATTAATTTAACAAAAAATGTGGCCTAAATTAAGCTTTCTATTAAAATAAGCCGTAGGCTTTGGATTGTTTAGATCTAGCTTATATTCAAGAGTATATTTTCATCTTTCAAGGTATTTTTTTAATAAGGAAATATTAGCCTTAAGATTTCTAATACAAATTATTAAATACTACATAGACATGTATACAGTGCCGGACAAAAGTATTCACACAGCAGCAAACTTTATTTTAAATCTTTTATATTTTTAAAATGAAAGCTATTAGCCGTAGAAGGTAGTCAACAAAATTGTTTATTAACTTATTAATAATTTAAATACAACTAAAAACTAACACTAAGCATGTTGTATTTAAAAAAAAATTGGCAAAATATTGGAGCTGATGTTACGAAGAAATTGGTCCATTCTTTGCCAAGAAGATTAAAAGAAGTCATATCCAAGAAAGGCTACTCCACAAAGTATTAAATAATGTGAAATTTTATTTTTTGTTCAAACATTTGAAGCTGTGTCAATACTTTTGTCCGCCTAAATAATACTTTGAATTACATATTTAGTTTTTTCTTATAATATAACATACTAAGAATAAGTATTTTGTTGTATTTTAATAATTTATAAGTCAATAAACAATTTTGTTGAATACCATATCCGGCTAGTGGGTTTCATTTTAAAAATATAAAAGATTAAAAATAAAGTTTGCTGCTGTGTGAATACTTTTGTCCGCCACTGTATATGTACTTTACCACAATAACCATGTTAAAATACAAATATGTATCTATCAATAAAATAAAAAAAGCATGTACACTCATAGAAAAAAGTTTGTAGAAATATTATTAAAGCCGTTAGTAATCCAACTGTGCAAGTTTCAAACTAATTTTTAGTTCAATTTGTGATTATTTTTTTTTTTTTTTTTTGCTTTTTTGACTTGATGAAGTACTACATTTTAAACAAATTTTTTTGCTTAATTTACTAAAGTCTAAAAGATTATTTTGATAATCAAAACCTGCAGAGGTCGTTGTTATGCGATGTTTGCGATTCAATATTTGTGGAGTTTTTATATTGTGTCAGTTTAAAAAAAAAAAGTTAAAAGAGAACGATTTTTGCTGAATTGAAGGACTATAATAAATGGTTTTTGTGTTTATAAAATAATTTATAACGTTTAAAAAATTAATAAAATAATTAAAAAAAAATTAGTTTTCTTTTAACAATGAATACAGTTAAATAAAAATTATGAACTAAAATTAAGTTTACACCATACTAAAATTTAGTTTATAAAATATTCCTAAAAATAAATAAAACTTTTTGCCAACAAAGCAAATTTATTAGATTTTAGTTCATATTAATTGTTCATGAACTCAAAATACGCAACTTACTCAAGTTTAGTTCAACATTTTTAACTTTCTAAAATTAAGTTTATAACTTCTTAAATATTTTCTTTAAAAATATTTAAACTTTTGTAATTCTTATTTGGTTTATAGTTTATATTAATAAGTGTTTTAGTTTTGTCAAGTAAAACTTAAGTAATACATTTGACGTTCAAAATATTTGTCTTAGCGAAAATAATCTTTTAAATATTTTTGTTATTTCATTAATATTAACTTAAGAGATAAGTTAAATTGATTACTTAACTAATAGGTGGCAAACCTAAATACTTATATTTTTGAAAGTACATATCTTTTGAGAATTGCCAATTAATAAATAATGTTATAAAAAAATTAAGCTTCTTAAAATTTAAGAAAAAATAACTTGATTTTCAGATATTATTACTAGATTAAAGGAAAATTTATACTTAATTTAAGTCAAAAATATACTACATTTTGGTAAAGTTTCATAAAATTTAACACAAAATTTATTAAATTTTAATACAAATTTACTTAATTGAAGTGAATGGTGTTTACTTGATTTTAAGATAACTGTATACTTGATTTGAGTTAAATTTTCTTTGAAGTCAAATCATTAACTAATTTCTTAAAATTATGTTAAAATTACTTAATATTTGGTAAACTTTTTTTGAGTATACCCTGCGAGAAATGAAGGGTCGATTGATCCAAAGTGGTAATTCTGTTATATATGATTGGGGAGCACGTCACGAAACTGGTGAAACCAAAATTGTGGTGCACCAAAAAGTGTTAATTTGGGTGAAATGTCCAATCACGTGACTATAGTTATGGTGACAAAACATTCACTGGTTGGTACCAGATATATCACGTAACTGGCGAAAAAGTAACATAACATCAAAGTGTACTGAAGCAACTAGGGTCGTTGCAGTTGAAGTTGCTACTGACCATTGAACTGGTTGAAAACCGTTAGCAGTGGATAAAAACATGGCAATTAGTACCGAAGAATGCAGTTTCTGGACTGCTGCAAAGACACAACACTGAAGGAATTTTTTATGTACCGACTTTGTGACAGTAGAAATGAAGACGTAACACTCCACTGGCTTAAAATAACTGAATACAGAACTGTTTAGACAGTGACCAAGTTTGTAAGATATGGCTATTTCTCGCCAAACGTAGCAATCTTAGAACTCGTTTGGCAAGTTAATTTTCGAAATGCTGACTGGCGATTTTTCGAGTGAATCGCCATAAAATAAAATATCGCTAAGAAAAAACTATCACCAGAATATGATTGATTGCACAACTTATTCAAAAACTTGGAACAGTTTACAAGAATATAAATTAAAATTTCAAAATTTCTGCATATTGGTTTCGAAATATCTTGTTTAGATATTTTACAAGATTTTTGGTAACGATTTTTTATGTGTAAGTAATTGGCGATTTTTAAGAATTTCTTTGGGAACAAAATTGAAACTGAGTATTTATTTTGTTGCTCTGCTTTATAAGTTATACATTAAATTTGTGCTGAATTGTTGCAGCTCCTTTTTATAAAGATATTATTGTGAACTAGAATTATATTGCAGCATACAAAATTAAAATGTTCATGAAGTGCTTTTTGGAAGTGTTGGAACATAAAAATTAGTAGAAATTGTTTGATAATACCAATGTTAGCAAATAAAGAAAAAACTTGCAAAAAATCTATATTTGGAGCATCCGAACTTTTTGACTAGTTTATGTACTTTTTTAAATTTAAATTGTTGTAACGAATTTAATGTTATAGTTTTTTGTTTGGGTATAGACAAAATAAACTAATTTTAGTTGTGCCTTTTTGAAGCTTTTTTGAACAGGTGGTATGACACGCTTATGACAAGCCCATGTTAAAAGTACCGGTCACTTTCATATAACAGAAGCGAAACTTGGACTGGTTCATACACACAAAGTTCTAGTCACGTGCCCATACCAAAGACTGGTCCATTTCCCGCAGGGTAGATATTGAAAGCTTTGGAAAAATGCGTGCTGATTTTATAAAATTTTGACATATGACATTCCGATGTACATACAAAAGGAACAAAGAAAATAATAAAAAAAACAAATAAAAGACATATACAACTCTTTATCTTATAAATATCTTTATCTTATAAATACAGAGCTCTCTTTTATTTGTCTTATTATTTATAATAAACATTTTCACTAACACACTGCGTTCCGAAACTATAATTACAAATATTTTTTGCTATTTTTTCTAATATTACAAACATTTTTTTAAAACTTATAATTGTTTTTAAGAGTGTGATAACTGATCTCTTATTATGTAAAATTTAGGAGATTACTTAACTGATTTAAGAGAAAAATTGTGTAATAATATTTTGTTAGTGTTTCATAATTATAATTACATATAACAGTAAACAAAGAAGAATAGCAAATAAAGAAAAATAAAAGAATTATTTTTGTGCAATTTTAATCAATTTGCAATAAAATGACGCAATTATATCGAAGTGATTTTGAAAACGGGTGAATTTCAACCTAGCTATTTAAAAAGTGGCTCAAATTTTCGGAAAATTGCTAGAAAAATAAACCGCTCACATGTGGTTGTCACGAAGTTTGCAACTAATCCGAGTGGTTATGGTAAAAATTAAAACAGGCGGCTCGAAAAAAAGCTTTCTGATCGGGTCCTGCGTAAAATAATCAACTGTGCCAGCAACTCAATAAAGTCTCAATCAGATAATGGATGAATGTAAGGTAAATGTGTACAAGTCAACCATTAGTGGATCTTAAAGGATTCCCAGAGAACTATTCGCTAAAAGCTGATGTCTGTGCCAAGGTTATTACATCGCCACAAAAACTGCTCGACTTGAATTCGCTAAAAGGAATTTACAAATCAACTGGAGAAAGCTAACTCAATAATCGCTGTTGTTGGTAGGACTGTTTTAACATACACACACAGTATTTTGTCCGTAACGATTACTGGAATATACACATTAAATTAACTGAAAATCAGTTAAAACTACTTACTTTTCGTTTAAAACAATTGTATTTTTTAGTTTATTTTCAACTGTTGAAAAATTAATTGACAAAATCCATAAAAACAATAGATTGTTTTCGTTTATTTCAATACTCAATATAATATAACAACTTTTTGTTTTAAAAAGAATATTTTAACTAAATATTTTAACTATTACGGAAAGTCCGTTTTTTTGTTTATTTTTTTGTTGAATAACAGACAGAACGTTAAAAAATATGTTTCTTTGGTAATTTAACTGTATATTCCATTGAAATAACTTTACCGATTAAACTTTTAAATAACTGTTGATTTTTTATGAAAAAGTTCATTTAAAGGTGATTTTTTTAACGATAAACAGTTCAATCTTGATGGTCCAGATGGTTTTAACAACTATTGATAGACCCACGTAAGGAGCCACGATATTTCTCAAAAAGAAATTTTGAATGCCGATCCTTAATGGTGTGGGTCGCTTTTTGTTCCGACGGTATGGTTGATTTGACATTTCCAAACACCAGAATGAATTCTTCTGAGTACATTACACTGAGAAGAGAAATTGGTGCCATTTATTAACATTAGAAACGAAGAAGAATTAATTTTCCAACAAGACAATGCCTCAGTACATGTAAGCTGTCAGACGATGGAATGACTTTATTCAACAAAATATAGGGAGTACGTTCTCCGTATCAAAACCCCATTGAGAATATTTGAGAGTATTAACCCGTCGAGTTTACGCAGAAGCGAAAAGAACTTCAAATAAATCTGGTAGACAGTATGTTTGATCGAATTTTCAAGTTGATTCAAAATATCTTTCTTAAATTTTTGTAAATTTTGATATATTAAGTGAAGTATATTTATAGTTTTGAAACACTAATTGATTTTGCTATTCCTTTTTAAATAGTTTTGCATTTATGCCGGTTAAACTCTTCTACTTTTTTTTAACTTACGAAATTTAGTGAAATTAATGTGTAATAACAGTTTTGCAACGCTGTGTATATGGCGACTAAGACAACTAAAATTTAGTAGATTTTACGGTTTGTTTTACTGTTGTTTACTAATATTTAGTGAAAAGATTCTGCTAATTTGAATGTTTTTTTAGCAACTTAATTTTTAAATAATCTTTTGTAACTTTTACTGCTATTTTTACAGACTTATTTGTATGAGTGTAATTGTTAAGTACTCAAAACATAAGTATCAATCATGGTCATATTTTAAATAAAAATATGTTGGGTAAGAGGAAGAATTGTTTTCTTACAAGAAAGGTAGCCTATCAAAATTTTCAAATTTCATCCAACACAGATTCTCGCTTCTAAACAGTGCTTCTAAACACGAACAAATTTATCACAAAAAATTTGACATATTACGTTTTCTATCTAAAAGACTGTAAAATTGCAGTTTTTCGTGGGGACAATATAATATTTTATATTTATATTATTTTATATTTTCGAATCCTCATCCAGATCTGGTTCATATTTATCTTGGAAGTGTGTTAGTGCTACCTGAACACAATTTTCTCTCGAATCTCTAGTTTTCGAGCTATGTGTGTTTTTTCCAAAAAAAGTAGAGGAAGAAATATCGAAATATTAAATTTTACGGCTTAACACGTGACAAAAATCGTGATCCTGTTAAGTATGTAAATAAGGTATGGATTAGAGCAGGAGTGCCCAAAAGTTCCTTATGGAAGAGCAAACACCAATACATTTAAAGAAAAACTAATTTTTATTCAATATTTTTTGTTGTAAAAACCAATACATACAAAGAAAAAAGAAAAAAATATTTCAATGTTTACCAGCAAAGCATACGAAAGTGTTGTTGCTTTGCGCTTGCGTGTATAAAGTGAAGAACGACAAAAAAACTAATAAGACAAAGTTGTTTGTGTATTTCGTATTGCTAGTGCTGAGCGCTCTATATGTGTATTAAAACACACAGCCTATAGCTAAGTGTTTTTACAAAAACAATTGAGTACCAAGCGCATAGGCCGTGGGCACCCCTGGATTAGAGCTTCGAGCGAATTAATTCAATTTGAGCTTTATTCACAAAAAAAAATTAATTCAGAATTAAAAAATTTTCATATATCATTCCGCTAATCCATTACCTACACAGAAAAACTTGAAATCGAAAATATTTGTAAATAATATTAAAAGTTTATTTGAATTCCGTCATATTAAGGACATTGTAGTATCAATTAAAATAATTTGTAACAATTTAATTGAAATTTTAAAATTAAATTTTATCATATCTATTAAAAATGTACTTGAATATTGTTTTTAATTTAAAAAAATTTTTGGTAGATACTAAAACCGGCAAAAATTGGAGAAAACCGTCGAAATTGAAAATAATCTCTAAAATCAAAAATTGCTCAATATTAACCAAAAAGGAGAGTTAAGATAAAAAACTGTTAAGCGTTTTCATTTGTTTTCAGAATATTTCATGTTTTTTGTTCCTAATCTGTTCGGTTATGAAAAATTAAAACTTTTTAGAACAAAAGGTTCCTTCTTTTAATTCTCCGTTTGTATAACCCAGTGTACAGTAAGAGTCCAAAAAGATTCTTAAAAGATCCTTCAAACCTTCCGAAACCTTGTTAAGGTTGTTTTTCTTTAAATACTTGTTGTTTGACCAAGTTCTTCAAATACTTGTTGTTCGACCAAGTTCACTTTTTGGTCGAACTCCGTAGCCGAATACTTGGTCAGACACTATAAACAATAGTCAATTCTGATTAATAAATGACTCAAAAATTTGAGCGCTCGGGAAATTATAATTTTTTAGTCTTTTATGAGTCATAATTTCTAAGAGCTCAGAAATGTGTTGGCTGAGAACTTATGCGATATAGCTTCTCTCCCCAACCAATATTAAGTAGTAAAACCATATAAGCTTATATATGGTTGGTACTATAATAAGACATTTATTTTCGCCGATTTCTTTTTTATTTTTAAGAATTATATAAAAAATTGAAAACTAAACAAGAAAGTCAGCACAGAAGGCGGATTAGTGTAATGTCGTATTCAGTGTAAGCATCGTATTTTGACACATTAAATGTCATAGATGTTTCATCAGTTCTGGAAAGTTTATTCGATAATTTATTTCGAAATTTATTTAAAAATTAAAAAAAAATTATTTTGATTGTTTATCAAAGAATATTAAATTTTTGATAGATTAAGAATAATATTTGAAATAAGGCAACAATTGTTAAGGTACATACCTGTATTTACGCATTGTGTGCTTATAGTACGAGGCGTTTCATGAGTCCCTTGAATATTTGTTTTTCAATACAAAATCGGAATACAATATCATTGTTGTGTTGAGAATATGAGTGCTAAAACAAAAAGGGGAAAATTAAAACGAATGTCAAGGTTAATTATATTCTTGGCGGACTAAACAATCAACAACAATAACAATAACATTTAAATCCCACAAACATACATAAAACCATGGATGGTAACCCATTCGATGCGGCTATTGATCGGGTTATGATATCCCTTTTTATTTCGGTAAAGGTATTCTTGGGGTAACGATATTTCCGTGATTTCGGAAACGGGGTTTTAGCATTAACGGTATTTTGCTTATTTCGGTGGCGGTATTTTAAAAGTAACGGTATTTTAGTTTAGTTTTAGTTATTTTTTTGCAATTCTCATACTTTTGACGACAATTCTAATTATTTTCCAAAATTTTAAAAAACAATATCCAAATGATACTATTGGAAAATTGTTTAAAAATAGAAATTTGTTAAATTTTCCAAAATATATTTTAGAATAGATTTACAGCTGTCTTAATTTGCAAAACAAAAATCAGATCACCTATCAAAAAGTTTTATTTCATACTAGCAGTTGCTTTTTCTTCGAAAATTCATTTTTATTTGGCTTTTTCTACAAAGCCCAGCAAAAATTGTATTGCTCTTTATCGATGAAATTTAGCATTGGCTTGTCATAGGTAGGAAGCTGTGCATACAAAAGAATCATCAAATTAAAATGCCAAATTAGAAGAAACAAATTTTTTCTACGGAAATATTGTCTCTCAAAATATAATTATTGTACATAAAAATCAGACTTGGGCCACGTCAATTACATTTCATAATCATTCACTTGTGAAATTTTTCTATACCATTAATAATTTCAGATTTTCGCTCACACTTGTGGGCTTAAACGCTTCCTTGGAAAATTTAAAGTTTTGTCAATACCAGATATGGGACATAATACCAATATTTGTGTTTTTAATTACAGTCCAATTACATTTGTACGTCTAATTACATGTAATTGGGTGTAATTGAGTTATTGCCCTGTAATTAAATACCCAAATGTTGTTACTTATCCCCATGTTTGCTATGAAACATTTTACAAATTTTCCAAGGAAGCGATTAAGCTTACAAGTATGAGTATAGGCCTGATATTATTAATGATATAGAAAAATTTCACAAGTGAACGATTTTGAAAAGTAGTTGACGTCGCCCAAGTCTGATAAAAATGTAGAAATAGCTGTTTTTGAGAAGATTTGTATTATTTTGAAAAAAAGTACCTACAATTTTGACTAATTTAAAATAGCTGTCCCTTTTCCCTACGCCGTTATTTTTAAGGCAAAAAACCTACACTTATTCCAATGACTGTCTAGTTTATAATTAACATTTTAGGAAAATTTACAGCGATTATTTTTCTGATCTTGTCAGATTATTTCAGTAACGATATTTTAAGGATAAAGCTTTTTCAATTATTTCGGTAACGGTATTTTATTGATAACGGTATTTTAGTTACTGCGGTAACGGAATTTTAAGGGTAATGGTATTTTAGTTATATCGGTAACGGTATTTTGTGGATAACGGTATTTTAGGGACATATCGTTGAAAGGGGTTTGAATCGATAAAGGGGTTTAAATTGAAAGGGGGTTTGAATCGATAACGGTATATTAGCGTTATTGCCTGCCATCCCTGCATACAGAAGTAAAAAAGTAAATTCGACTTAATGTGTTCCCTGCTTTAAATATACGTAGGTTGGCAGATAATTAATTAGACTTAGGTGTAAGGGTATTACAGCGAAATCACTCAATAGAAAACAGCAACAGTCGCATAGATTTTGCAATTAAACCAATTGTATGTATGAGGTGGAAACAAATTTGAGGTGAATTTAAAACATTATTAACTTTGAGGCAACATTTTTTATTTATCAAAGTTTAAAATTAAATTTTTAGAAATGCTTTTATTATTCGCAACTTCGCAAAAAAAATAACAAATATTTTGTCTTAGTAAGAACAGGGCCATCTTATTGGTGGAGTAATCGCCATTTCAGCAAAAGGTTTACAAAGCTTGTTTGTCCATGTTCGAGTTAAGCACGTGAGCAGAATTTTTAGGGAATTATGTGTGAATCGTGAGCGTGAGTGAAACCACAATATACTCATGTAAACATAAGTTAGAGTAAGTGAAAAAAAAATTTACGTGATTCAGTGTGCGTGAATTTTAACAATTTTTTGCGGCTTTTAAGAAAAAATTAAACTTATTTTTGTCTATGAATTGTCACTTAAATTTGTCCATTGAAACTTTTCATTAAATTAATGCAGTTTTTTATAAAATTTTAATAAAAGTATTATTTTATTTATTAAAAATTTCGTACGCCTTAAGAAAAAGACTCATTGAAAATAGTTACATAAAAATTATGAAGGTTTTTCATAAAATAAAGTTTATCATTCCCCTTGTAAAGAAAACTTTATTAGCTAAGTGATAATTTTCTTACAAACTCGTCCAAGAAAATTCTCTCTGTGTAGTCATGCCAATTTTTAATTAAAAATTCACAATTGCACTTAATTTTGCAAGTTATTCTTTCCGATAGAATTTTTTTCGTAAATTTGCTTGATCACTCTTGAGAGTAAAATCTGAATTGTGTGGGTTTGAAATTTTTTCATACTCTGTGATCATTAGTGAGGTAAGTGAGTGCGAGTCGAAATTCACTCAAGTCACCATAACAATTTTTAACTATATTTAGGAAATGTTCGCTAAGGTGCTCCTAAATCTGGTTTTTGGGCTATATACAAAAAAAAAAACTAACAAAGAAACTACACAGTGGTGAATCCACAGATTTTACTGAAACTTTGATACGTTGTTGAGGATGAAAAAAAATATTTTAAACATATTTTTTTAGGTGCGCTATTGCGCGTTTGGGGTTTAAAAAGGGGGGTAAAAAATTACATAATTTTTGTATTTAAACATCTTCAAAATTTTAAAAATTCAGAATTTTTGTACGCATTATTAAAGAACGCGAGATAACATATTGCATGCATTATTGGTCACTTATTTGAAATATTTAAAATATGCTAAACGATTATAAAAATTTAAAAAAGCCTAGACACCCTCTAGATAAAATTAAATAAGCATTATTATATGTTAATTTGAACTCAAACCGAAAAATGTGATATTCGTTTCAATTAAAGTTTTAATAACAAAAATGTCCGCACATGCAAGGACATGCTTAAAATACATTTCATTTGATATTCAATTTGCATATTATTTAATAACTTCTGTAAGATATATATTACAAAAACTTAAAATTGGGTAATTTCTGACCCCACTTAACTTGAGATTGCGTACTTTAAACTTGAGATTGCGTACCTAAAACAAATTACGTGTCTAATGTTTTTTTGTTCTCTAAAACATGTAAAAGTGTTATTCAAATCTGCTCATTCACCACTTGGTAGTTTCCTTGTAAGTGAAATATTTCAAATTCAAATACATCAGCGTTTAGGCTAGAGTTTGCTGTTCGAATTTAACTGAAACCGAACCCGCGGTTTTCCAAATTTTCAAAAACCCAAATATTTTGAAACTACCGTTTCGCAAACTCTAGTTTAGGCCTATATATTGGCATTTTTGGCTATAGATAAATTTCTTGTGGCAAACATAAATAAGTTAAAAAAAAAATTTTCAAACAACTCAAAAGCTCTACATTTGTAAACAAGTTCGCCAAGTGGACCGTAATTAAAAAAAACTCTAGAAAATTCAGTTAAATCAACAAAAATTTTAATAAAATTAAAATTTATTAAAATTTTGTTTATTAAAACGTTTTATGTATTTTTTACTGCTGTAGGGTTTAAAATATTTTTTTTTTTTTTTATTTTATAAATAACATTATGAAAATAATATTTTTCGAAAGTTTTCCTTATTTATTATTTTTTGTTGGAATCAATTAGTTTAATTTAAATTGTGAATAAAATTCTTACCGTTTGCAAAAACCCGACCTGGAAAATTCTTTAAAACTCGTTAGCACACATACCATGTATTCTCACTTTTGTTTTTGTGTTGGTTAAAATAATACCGTGCAATGTGGTCATACATTTTTATTAATGCACATTGGACCTGGGGGAAATTTACAGTCCATATGAGTGTAATTTTTTAGAGTATGTAAAAATAATGATCAGTTGTTGTGTTTGGAATGTTTACGATATTTACAGGAAATCATGATAACGCTATTTTTAATGACAACACAAGCCTCGAGTAAATATTTACTACAAACAACACCCATAACATCATCCTATAATAATCCAGTAAATATCAAGTGGTTATTTACGATGTATTTACAATTTAAATACACAACATTAACAAAAACGCAGCAATTACAAATAAAAAAATAATGTTTCAAATAAAGTCAAATTATTTGTACTTTTGCAGAGGCACAAATGTATACATTCTTGAAATGTTTTCGAAAAATAAATTTTTTGAAATTTTTTTTTTTTTTGTTGAAACATTTACTTTACAACGATTTGTATTATATCATTAGTTCTTTCAGACAACACATAGGAATAGACCGAGAGTCTTCCAATTTTATAAAATTTGTTGCGCACACTTACTCCATGGAGCCTATAACACATCTTCATACTCAGTTTTTCAAATTTTAAAAATTTGCGATTTTTAACGGTTTTTCTTTTTTTAATTCAAAAAATTAAAAAAGTATGTACAGTAAAACCCGATTAAGACGAACTCCGAGGGACCAACAAAATTAGTTCGTCTTTAGCGAGGTTCGTATTAAGCGGGGTTTTTTAACGATAAAAAATACACACAGAGAAAAATTTAGCTATTTGCCAACTGAAATTCGATTACTACGACTCAAATTAGGTTATTACGAATTTCAATCGGTTGGTACAAATGCACATTAGTTTTCATAACAAAGTTCGGTTAATTCAACTGAATTTTAGTTGCAACACCTAAAATATTCAAAAATCTAATGTAAATATCGTTCAAGTAACTGAATTTATAAGTTGTTGGAAATAAAATACACTTTTCAATTCGGTTGGCACTTTATTTCTCTGTGTGTATGTATTTATTAAAACAAAAACAAGATTTTTACATAAATAAAAAATAAAAACTAAAATTAGCATTTCATGCATTCACAATTAAAAATTCAATTAAAATTCTTCATTAAAAAAAATAAATCTGTTATTTTTTTCTGAATGACTGAATTAACGATTTCATTCGTTATACGTTTTTCTATTACCAAAATATGATTGTCAGCTTCTTCGGCACACGATTTTGTTCGAATATAACACTTGACAAATTTTCAACATCGGCAGGATTAACAATTTCCAATATTTCTATATTAGGTCTATCCCATTAAACGGATAAAGAGTGTATTAAACATGGTAATTTGTATGAAAACGAGTTTTTGGGACTACATAAAACAGTTAGTAATAACCGAGGGTTCATATTAACCGAGTTCGTATTAAAAGATGTATTTTATATGAAAATTGTTGCCAAAACGTCGGGACTTTTAAATTAGTTCGTATTAACCGAGTGTTCGTCTTAACCGAGTTCGTCTTAAGCGAGTTTTACTGTATATAACCTTGAGAAGCCATTTATTCGAAAGTTGCTATCGGATTTCTCTAATTCAAACAAAAAATTGATTCCTACGGTTGTCCTCTTTCACATATCCTCTTTATATAAAATTAAATTTAGCTTTTTCTGTGACGAGAATGCCATTTAATTTTCTCGATTTTATCTTTTATTTCCATACAAAAAGTATTTTTTTTTTTTTTGTATAATTTGTAATTTTTATTTTTTCGCAAAAAAAAAAAATTGTACTTTTTTGAAGGAAATCATGTAAAATACTTTTAAATTTGCAAAATTGAAAATTTTAAGTATGGATGGTTTTTGAGGTTAGGCAAATTTTGTTTGATCCATAAAATTTTAAGTCCTTAAAATTTAATGATGCCTTTTGGATTTTAGTATTAATATTAAGCTCATTAAAACTTTTTATTCAGCATTCATAATAAAAATAACTAACCACCAGAGAAACAAGCCGACCCTTAATTTTCGGCGGCGGCGGCGCAACCGCTTTAGCTACGGCGTCGGCGGTGTGTAGGTTAAAAAACCGGCGGCGGCTTAATTGTCGGCTTAAAATGCTGTTTTTTAACTGTTGTTATCTTGACGATTTTTAGATAAAATCTATTGATATTGCTATATTTGTCATCAGATTTATTTTCTTGTTAGTAATCAACAAAAAAAAAAAAACATTTCCAAGCATATGCGGAAGTTATTAATTATAAAGATTTAATTATATTGGGTTGGCTAATTGTTAATAAAACAAATAAAAGTTCTTTTTCAATTTATAACGAGCTTTCAACCTCCGTATATTTACAAAAATAAAGCAAATCAAACATATTAGCTAGGTTGATACTAGTATTTCGATCTGGCTAAAGATCTCATCAGAACCCGAAGTTTTAGAAAAGCTAGAGCCTATATAATAGTAATCAACCACGTGGTTAGGTCTTTTCCTAACAAGCATCATGACGTTACTAAACTTTGAAGACCAAAAATGTTCTATTTATATAAAAAATTTTTAGTGTGTACTCATATATATAAAAACTCATTAAATTTATTTGAAGAAGAAAAAAAACAGATTATAATTAAATTTTTTTTTTTAATTGATATTTAAATTGATTTGGAAAATATATTTTCTCTAAAAAACATTCAAACGCCATTAAGATTTGATATACAGTACGACATAACTGATTACATAGTTCCCGAAATAACTGAAACCGAAATACAAAATGAAATAATAAATTTATCAGTCAAAAAAGCAGCAGATATGATCTAATTACTGCCGAAACAATGGAACCGTAAAGGAATAATCGTTCTTACCAAAATAATACACTCGATTTTTGAACTTGAACACATACCAATATATTGGAAGGTAGCAGAAGTGCTGATGATTCCAAAACCAGGTAAACCGCCAACTGATGTAACATCTTACAGGCCAATTTCTCTTTTACCAACTCTTTCAAAACTCTTTGAAAAAGTTCTTATAAAGCGTTTGAAGCCAATAATAGAAGAAAAACTAATAATTCCAACACATCAATTTGGATTTAGAGAAAAGCTTTCTACGATTGATCAGATACACAGAATTGCTGAAGTTATAGAAAACCCTTTCGAGGAAAGAAAAGTATTGTCTGCCGTTTTCCTTGATGTTGCTAAAGCTTTTGATAAAGTATGGTACGATGGACTGTTATATAAAATATCAACATTTATGCCACACAACTATTGCAAATATTCGGATAAAATATAAAGGAGAGTACTCTGATCTTAAATAAATCAAAGCGGGAGTGCCTCAGGGTAGTATATTAGGACCCATGTTATACCTAATATTTACCTACGACCTCCCTAATCCGCCAAATACAACAATAGCAACCTTTGCAGATGATACTGCTGTTTTAGCAGTAGGTTCCACAGAAGGAGAGGCCGCTGAATACTTGCAAACAGCAATAAATTCCATCTATGAATGAGCCAATTTATGGCAAATCGAATTAAACCATACGAAATCCGTTCATGTAACCTTTAAAAATAGCAAAGCTAAGGCTGTTCCAATCACAATTAATGGAAATAAAATACCCTACGAAAACCATGCCAAGTACCTGGGTATGACGCTGGACGTAAAACTTAAATGGAATGAGCATGTCAAAAAGAAAAAACAAGAACTTGAAATCAAATACAGAAGCCTTGACTGGTTAATTGGTAGACGTTCGTCTCTATCAATTCAAAATAAAATGCAGTTTATAATCAAATTATAAAACCTATATGGACCTATGGCATCGAGTTGTGGGGATGCGCTAAGCCAAGTGTTGTAAACATAATTCAACGCTTTCAAAATAAAGTTATAAGAAAAATAGTTAATGCACCGTGGTATTTAAGAAACAGCGATATACACCGAGATCTTAGAGTGGACACTGTTAAAACCGTAATACAAAAATATGCAGCCAAACATCAAACCAGACTGTCTTCACATGTTAACCAGGAAGCTCGCAACCTTTATAACACTGAAGATCAACCTCGTAGATTACAACGTACTAAACCACAGGATTTAGTCAGACTCTAACTATTAATGTCTAATGCATCATTATCACTTGACTCGATGAAATTTGCTCGTTAGTCTTTTTTGACTAGTTGTAAAGAATACTAAAAAAACTGTATTGTATATATTCTAAAGTTTTTAAAATAATGAAAATATATATAAAAAAAAAAAAAATCAAATTGATATAATACATTTAATGCATGTCAAAGCAACCATTGGGTTTTCAGCACTTTTCCCAAATTGGTATGAACGTTACCTTTTGCAAAAAAAATTACTCTTTTTAACGCTTAATCGTTTTGTTCCCTAGTTCCCGAAATGTAATGTCTTAAAAGTCAAAGATTTGCAGAAAAATCTGCGAAATTTCCCTTACATTATGCATGCATCTTTAGAAGTATTTGAGGTATATGCATAACTAAGGCATCATATGAAAGGTATACAATGCACCTTATAATTGTATGCAACGTGATTTTTATTTTCAAAAGGTAAAAGTTAATTTTTAAGATTAAAAATTTAGAAAGTTATATTTCAAAATGCGACATTTTTAAAATTGTAATGTTGTCTGTACTTTTTGAAAGCAATTTAAGAATTATTACGAACTTTTCTACATAATTTAGGCAACAACATATAACTTTCTTAGAACTTTAAAAATGTCGCATTTTGAAATACAGCTTTCCGAACTTTTGGTTTTAAAAAATTATACTTGACACTTTGAAAATGTATTTCAAAGGTTCTTTGAATGCTTTTTATATGATGCATTTTTTATGCATGTACCTCAATTACTTTAAAAGATATAAGTAATTATGTAAGGACAAATTCGCGGATTTTTTGAAATTCTTTGATTTTTGTGATATATTTCAGGAACTAGACGGGCCAGAAATCTGAAACTTTGTGAGAGTATTTGTTTTGTAAAAGGTAAAGTTCTGAACAATTTTCATTACAATCAGGGATGATGGTACCAAAATGATCTTCTTTTTATGTTGATTTGACATGGTTTAACTTAATACGTTTCTATAAAATATCTTTCACTAATTTATGGTTGTCGTGTATAAACAGTTGTTTTTTTACAGTTGCTGCAATGAGCCGACTCCTTTTTTTCAATAATGCACGATCCAACATATGAAAAATCAATTTCCGAAGCAGCCGATGTTGCTGGAATTCCAAAAAAAGTGTTGGCTTTTCTTCTTCTTTCTGTGAATTTTTTGTTATTTTTTCACACGTTTCACACAACCAAACACGACTGATTAAAATGGTAACAAAATTGGTCTATTACGCTCTAAACAAAAAATTCGGCGGCTGCCGCTTTAGCCGACTCACATTTTAGCCGATGTGAGCCGATTAAAACGGCGGCTGCTGAAAATTGAAAAAAATCGGCGGCGGCGGCGCGCATCCGATTTTGCGCCGATCGGCTTGTTTCTCTGCTAACCACCTTTGTTTTACAATAAAATATCTAATGCAATAACCTTGTTAAGATAAATATTAACAACGGTTTTCACTTTGTACATTTAACCAATAAACCATGAAATATAAAATAAATGATAAATTTTCAACAAACAAAAAAAGCGCAATAAACATATTCTATTTATGAAATGTTATAAACAAATCTTATCATTTAATGCTTAGTTTGCAAAATACACTAAAAGTTCTGTAAATGTCACCTAGCTGATTCAATTTTTTCAAAAAACAAAACTCTTGATAAATTTTTAGACATACTACCCAGCAAAAAATAGTGCTTCCAAGAAGCGCTTGTGGAAGGCCTTCTTTGAGCCCGAAGCGCTTGCTGAAGGCCTTTTAGAAGGTATGATTCTTGTTCGCGATGTCCCACTTGGTAGGTTTCTTTTAAGCAGGTGAGAAGCGCTTCTATCATGTGATCTAAGAATCACACGATAGAAGCGCTTCCGGAAGAGCTTCCCGAAGCGCTTCCAGAAGAGCTACGAGAAGCGATTCTTCCTTCAGGGAAGCACAATATAATGCCTTCCAGAAGTGCTTCATAGAAGGCCTTCTTTACTGCTTCATTGCATGCCTTCTTTACTGCTTCCTTTCATGCCTTCTTTACTGCTTCAAAAGAATGCCTTCAGGGAAGCACAATATAATGCCTTTCAGAATTGCTTCATTGCATGCATGACGGCGAAGCGCTTCTTTGGAAGCACTGAAAAGAAGTCACTGCTTATTAAATCGAAATTTTTTTTTTTGCTGGGTAGGAATCAAATTTTTTTTGATATACTTTTTTATTTTACTTTTTTAAAAAGACATAATTTTTAAGTTAAGTTTTTTCAACTTTTAGGGCAAGGAAGGTGACAATTAAAGTACTACATGAATCCATTTTTCAGATCTTTAAAG
This sequence comes from Delia radicum, assembly GCA_021234595.1. Taxonomy (NCBI): domain Eukaryota; kingdom Metazoa; phylum Arthropoda; class Insecta; order Diptera; family Anthomyiidae; genus Delia; species Delia radicum. The sequence goes on from CM037852.1 coordinate 115,069,179, forward strand.
GGGGTTGACAATTAAAGCATACCAACATTTAAAACATTTGACAATTATAGAACTAGTAAATATCAAATCTTATCGAAACAAAAATAAATTTCCCAAAAAATTTCAACAAGTTTGATATCATTTTAAGTCGAGTGCCATTTTTTTTTTTTTGCAGTATTTATTATTTTTTTTTACTAACAAATTGTTTTAAGTTTCAAAATCTAATCTTGCCCTGAAAATATTACGTCTTTAAAATCTTTGGGCTGATAACAAAAGTAATTGTACATTCAGGTGCGCAGTCGTAAGATTAGTGATTAAAGAGTGGGGTCAAAAATTGCCCAATTTTACGTTTTTTAAATTTATATCATTATAAATTGAATATTATTGAAAGGTATTTTAAAACCGCATTCACTGGTATATAAAACATGTGCGTATATGTCCAAAAATGTTTGTTATTAAAAAACTATTTCATCGAATACCATATTTGTATGGGAAGTTGGTGATGGTTAGAGTTCAAATTATTAAAATATTAAAAATTACAAAAATATTAATAAGATAAGAATAGCAAAAAAAAAATTTGTAGAATATAAAAAAAAATTAATTATATTTGAGCTAACTTTTAGGTTATTGAAAGTAACAAATCTGCTAATCAGCAAAAAATTTGCTAAATATTAGTAAACAATAAAAATCACACAAAAATGAGATATTTAAATTTTTTTTTTTTTGCAATTTGCAATTTTTTACAAAATATTTCTTTTGATTTAGCAAAATAACGGCATTCAACTAAATTTAAGGAAAATATAGCAAAAATTGTATTTGCTGTTTTTTGTCTATAAATATTTAGCAAACGTTTTTGGTAATTTTAGCAGAACAAATTGCTATTTTAGTAAACTAAAATCCAACTCGAATATAACTGAAATTTTTTTAATTTAACAGTTTTATTTTTGCTGTTCTTATTTTAACTAATTTTTAGGATTTTTTTCGGTTTTTTTTGTCAGATTTCTTTTAACAAATATTTTTGTTTATTCTAATCTCATTAAAATAAATTTTAATATTACTTAATCTTTGTAGATATGACCGCTTTTTGCAATTGGCTGATTTTCCACTCATGGACTTATAGAAATAAGCCTATTAAAATAGCAGAAAAATCGACTAGAAATTAGTTAAAAATTATGTTGCAGAAAAAACTTATATTCAAGTTGAATTTTAGTTACATGAAAATAACAATTTACTCTTCTAAAATTAGAAAAAAAATATTAAAGGTAGAATGCAAATAACAGAAGGGCATAATTTTTTTTTTTTTTGATTATCTTTTGTATACTTTATATTTAGCATTTTCCCCTGATTTTACCAGATTAATTTGTTATTTTCAGTTAACGAAAATTTAGCTCAAATATAACTAAGTATTTATAGATTCAGCAGATTTATTTTTGCTATTCTTATCTTACTAATATTTGGCAAAAAAAATCTTCTAATTTTATCAGTTTTTTCTGCAAACGCCATTTTTAACTAGTTTTTAGTAGTTTTAGCAACATGTTTTACTATATTTTTTCTATAAGTGTGCAGTAAAGCAGTATTGCCAAGTATTTTTTTACAAATCCCCCTAAATTGTCAAAAAAAAACCCCCCAAAAATAATTTGTCCCAAAATCTGCTAAATTTTTTAGTTTTTATTTCAAATTCGTTGAGTAAAAATGTAAAAATACATTAATTTTATTAGAGTTTTACTGTTTTCATAGTCAAAATATGAAATGTTATCTTAAGAGAGTAGTAAAGTGACGCAAATTATACCAACAATCTAAAAAAAGTTAAAATTATGGCAAAAATTTGACAAAATGTTTACCCCCCAAAATACCCTTAACAAATTGTTACCCCCTTAACAAATTGTTACCCCTTCAAAACGGAGTCGCTTTTTGACTCTACTTCAGTGATGTTCTTTACGCACACTATTGCATTTATACTTGTGTGTGTAGCAGCGAAAAAACGAAGTTTATTCTACGGTACACTGATAATAAATTTCAATTGCAGAAAAAAGATTTTTTTTGAAAAAAGTGAATTTCATAAAAATATATTTTTTAATATATGAACCCCTTTGAAACTAAAAAATATATATTTTTTTCTATTTCGGCTTAAGCGGACAAGGGCTCCTGGGAACCACCATGGCTCAGAAACAGTTTAGCGTTGTATCATATTAGTGTGTGTACTCAAGTGAAAAAATTTTGTTACAATTTAAAAAAATAGATTTTTTGCATAGAAAGAAAGCTACACTCATAGAAATAAAGCTGTACAAATGCGCTCATAGAAATTTTACATAATTCGGGCTAAAATTAGCAGGGCATTTTAACTAATTTTTAGTAACTTTTTTTTGCTATTTCTACAGACTTATTTCTATGAGTATAGCTTTCATTTCTATGACTGCACAAGAATTAATTTCAAATATAATTTTGGTACACTCCTAGAAATAAGTCTGTAGAAATAGCAAAAAAAAGGTACTAAAAATTAGATAAAAGTGACTCTGCAGAAAAAACCAGTTGAATTAAGAGATTTTTTAACTAAATATTTGCAGACTTAAAATATCAAACAAAAACTGTTGTGTTAACATTTTTTTTTTGCTAAATTTAGCCCGAATTTTGTAAAATGCAAATAACAGGTTAAATTGTTAAACCAACTGAAATTTTTGCTAAATAATTGTAAATTTCTGATTTAATAACGGAAAATTTTTAATTGCATTAAAAAAAACTTAAAATTTTCAAAATGTTTATGATTTTATTTGGGTACAGATATTTAGTAATTAGTTTTGCTAATGTTAGCAGGTGTTTTTGTTACTTTGTTACTATTCATCAGGTTTATTTTTGCTATTTTAAGTCTACAAATATTTAGTTTAAAAATCTGTTAATTCAACTGGTTTTTTTCTGCGGGGTCATTTTTAACTAGTTTTTAGTTACTTTTTATGCTTTTTCTACAGACTTATTTCTATAAGTAAAGATATTGCTGGGTCAATTAATATTTTTATTTAAAATACGAATATTTCACTGGTGTTTGTTTAGGGTTTTTAAATAAAAAAATAAATAAATAAAAATTTTTCACTTATAATTTTATTACAAATTAAGCATTGTGCATCGTCATCCATATTCTCTATAAAAAAAAAAAAGTATTTTCCCATTCATCATCAAACATATTTCTACGTGTATTTTTATTTGTGTTCCGCAGCGTGGTGTTGCTTCAACAATGGTTCAACTACAATTGATTTGTTTTCTTTTAACTCAGTGAGAACAAAGCAAAAGCCGAATATGCACATCGAAAGCCATACGAAGATGTTTATAGTGTACGTGTGTTGACGCAGCGTAAGCAGCATTTTCTTCTGTAACCCCGTGTGGTTGGAAATTGAGAGGAAGCACATCACTGCTCTACTTGATGCTCACGAGTAGCGTGAGCTGCCACTTAAACCAACCCCCTAAAATCCTATTAAACTACTAAAAAACCACTAAATCTAGGGGTAAAACCCCTAACTTGGCAACACTGGTGTAAAGTCATTTTAAATTAACTAAAATATAGCCAAAAATTTGTATATTTCACAGCTTTATTATTAAATTTTATCTCACGCAGAAAACGAATTTTGTTGCTCACCTGTTTATGTTATCAGTAGGGCAACGAATTTCATGCAACTTAAAAAGAAAATAAGCGCTTACATGTTAAAAATATGCACCAAAAATATGAAACAAAAAAATGTGCACTTAGAAGAACACTATGGAAAAATACCAGCTTAGAAACTTAAAAAATATAGATAACAAACTGAATTTGTTATCTAACTTGTCAATAGGAACAGAATCTTACGCTTCTATTTGGTTAAGCAAGATTTTAAAATGTAAAGGGTCCGCCAAATAATTTTTTTTTTTTTGAACTCCTGAACCAATTGGACTTTGTATGGCGTCATACCAAGGTCTTTATGCAAAATTCGTCTCAATGATGTCTCCGAAATGTTCAATTGTTGAGAATATTCTCGGGTGTACGCACTGTTTTTGGCTTTTCACGCTTTGGTTTATCGATGAGGATGCCAGTTTCTTTCACTTTTTTCACAAGATAACGAACATACGGACCATATTCGTTCAGCGGAAGGATAAAACTAATTATCTGTCAAATCAGACATGAGCTAAGTGTTACCATTCACGAAATAAGCACTAGTTGAAAAAAAAACGTTAGATGGCGGACCCTTTATAATGATTTTGCTTAAATCAAAATATAAATATGTATTCAAATTTTATTTTGTTTCACAAATATGCACTAAAAAAAACCAAAATATCCAAAAAAAGTCAAAATATGCAACAAAAAAAATATGAATTTTTGCCAAAATATGCAAACTATACATCCACATTAGATGCCATTTTGTTCTAGATTTGATGATTCAGATAAATATTTAATTTAGTATATATCAGTTTTAGGTTATGGAGAAAAAACATGCATTTGAATGAGTTTCCTTACCAAAATTATCAGTTAAATTTTCATAGCCATTAACATCCCTTCTTTTATTTTCTTTTCGCTTAAAAAAAAACCATTTTAATGGTTTTGTAGTTATTTTATTTGATAAATTTATTTAATTAATTTTATTATGTAGTTTATTTGATTAATTTTTGCAAACTTTTTTTTTATCAATATTGCAAGTATTTCTTATCTAAATTACGAAGTTTAATGTCAAAAAGAAAAACTTTTTACACCGGTCGACACGATTTTTGGTTCTGACTTCTAAATGTCAACTCTTGGTTGCTTTTATGTTACTTATAAAGGGCAAATATTCCCACTGCTGATCTTAAAATCTCCAAAACTTACATATAGACGTAAAACAGCAAGAGCACACTTTTAAAGCTAGGAATGGATATTTTTGTGTTTTTCGGTGTCTAGAATCAGAATTTCTGCATTAAAATAGAAGCCTAAGAAAATTTTTTTTTATTAAGAAATATTGAGGTTAAGAAGAATAAACGTTTTTTTCTAAAAATTATAAACACTATTAATTTTTTAATCAGACTAGACTAGTTTCTGCCTTTTTTTATTCATCAGTGATTTTCCATTTAAATTGTATTATTATTTGTGTCTTATAATTGTCGGATTGTCTCTATATTATAAATTTTTCAACAACCTGCGGCTGTAAGAATCAAACCTGCGCTCATCTTACATTACAAAAGTAACAATACCAAGTCATGACCGTTTAGCGATCACACCCAAGTATGGCCTCGAATCTAATGCAGCTAAATTGCACTTTTCTTTCCTATTAGCTTTTTCTGTTATTGTATACTATACTCAGAAGTGACAACACTAACAACACAAATATTCTATTTTTAGATTTTTGTTTATTTTTCTAATCTCCTCCGTCTATATTTCACAATGTTACCAGATTGACGTATGGTTTTTACGTTCAGGGTTGACAACTTTTGCGTTTTAAGTTGAGACATCGCCACAGGGCATATTTTATAATGTATTTTAGTACAGTGTTATATTAACGTCATATAGACAGTCGCAATTAATTTTTAATTAATATGCATTTGACAAATTTAATTTAATTTAGAAATGTTGAGGTTAAGAAGAAGAATAAACGTTTTTCTCTAAAAATTATAAACACTATTAATTTTTAAATCAGACTAGACTAGTTTCTGCCTTTTTAGCATTGATACCACCGATTTTTTGTCGATCTAATAAACACAGAAAAAACTAGAATCGAGTTTCAATTAAAATATTTGTTGATTCGATTAAAATTTTTATGGATTTCGGTCCTACGATTTTAATCATATCTATTAAAAATTTAATTGAATCTTGCTTTTAATTTCAAACAAATGTTTAGTAGATGCTATAAAAATTTAATTAAAATTTGCCAAAAATTGCCGATAATTGGGGAAAAACGCTGCAATTAACAAAAAACGCCCAAAATAAAAAAAAAAATGTTTTCTTAAAATCGCCGAAATTTAGCGTTATGTTAACGGTAGTTCAAGATATTTCTAAATCAACCCGAAAATTAGACAAATAAAACCAGTTATAAAAGAACAGGCATGTCTTTAATAGAAACGTTTGTTTTATCCCTCATAATTTTCATTTGGGTCTTAATTAGGGTCTATGAAATAACTCCCACGAAATAAGTCCCACTTTTAAAAACGAAATAAGTCCCACCAAAAATTGCTTAAAAAATGAAATAACTCCCACGAAATAAGTCCCACTTTTGAAAACGAAATAAGTCCCACCAAAATGAAATGATTTAAAAATTTACTTGAAATGAAATAACTCCCACTCAAAATGAAGTAACTCCCCCTTGAATAATATATTTCTTAAATGAATTAAGTCCCACTTTCATAAACGAAATAAGTCCCACTTTTTCACTGTTTAATGCGATTTCAAATAAGAAGTATTTGGCTCTTCGAAAAAAACACACGTCGAATAATATGAATGATCAAAGCAGAGGAATAATAAAGAAAAATCGTATGCAAGCTTGCAGAAGGCTTCTTAATGGAATGGATATTACGAATTTTGATGGAGTTCCAGAATTTATTATTAATTCTTTTTTCGGTCAAGGAACGTATAGAGAACGCCTACTAGTAACAACGTTTGGATTCGTAAATGGATTAAATACAGATCAATTGTTCTTATTATTAAGATGGAAACCGTTTCGGAAGGACCATCAGATTAAAATTATCGACCTTTCTAAATGGCTTGAAGATCCAGTGCATGGTAGACGGTATTATAGTTTTAACGTGGCATTGGGATTAGCTGTATTTTGTAATGGTGATATTAGAAAACATGGAACACGAATTCCAATTTCCTACTAAAAATATAATAAAACACATACATACGTAATTACGTCAACAATTTTTTTTAATATTGTTTTTCCAGTAGTTAAGTTCGGTACCTATTTGTACACATTTCTTTAAAGTTTTTTTATTATAGTAAGTATAAAGTAATTAATAACAAAAAAAGGAGAGCCATGAGAGATAAGGACAAAAAATTATGGTTGTCCCTTTTACGAAATGTCCAATATATAACTTTTTGCATAAGAAAAAAATGAGAAATAAAGCCATAATGGCCTTATATTTCATGGCTCTATCGCACCCCTCCATAAAAAATCATTTATTTATCAGATAAATATTTGAAGGGTTTCATGAACTTCTGCACGACAGAATGGACATACTAGTTTACTGGTTTGATCAATTTTGTGAGTTTGCATTGTAAGACAGCATTCACTGCAAATTTTCAAGTGCTTACAAGGAAAAAATAAGATATTTGGCTGCTTTATGAAACAAACCACGCACATATTATTATTAATTGTATTCTGGTTGGTTTCAATATGGTTTAACGACTCGTCTTCAATGTCCTCTTCCAAATATGATAATTCTTCAAAAAGATCTTCATCAGGCTCCATTTGTACAATTAAATTATTTTTTGATAACGCCAGTTGGTCAAGGAATTAAGAAGGAGTTATAGTACCTTGTAAGAGATCATTCTTGAATTTCGAAATCATATCTGCTTTCAAAACACAGGACTTTTTAATACGCTTTTTTCCCACACTACCATTGGTATTCATCAATAGTTCAAATTTTCTTACTTTTTCAAATTCTTGCATCTGTAAAAATGCTACAAATTTGAAAAAAGTAGCCTTCTTTGGAATGCTTTTTCCTATGACGCTATTGTAAGCTTCTATTGCAGACGTAGTGCGGATTTCAGAATCGAAAACTGAAAAGTTATGTGGACCGATCTGTAATAATGAAATCATAACACCTTTTTGTAAATATTATGTAAAAGGGAATATTGTACCTTTTGCATCCATTGATTCTCAAAATATTTTATAAATGATTCGAATCTATCTAAAGCGTTCAATTTTCCTAAATCTTCGGTTAGTAGTTGGAAGCTATCCGAAATGTGCATTCCAGGTAATAATGGAAGAGATAGAAATTTGTGATAAATTCTAGACGCTTCTTTATTTTGCCGAATATATTGAGCGAGCCTTTTGTCCTTCATGGTTATGAATCGAAATAAATCCCACCAAAATATAAATTTAGGGGTATGAAATAACTCCCACTTTACAAAACGAATTTATTCCCACTCAAAACGAAATAAGTCCCACTTAAAATAAAAACGCGTAACGAAATAAGTCCCACCAATTGACGAAATATGTCCCACTTTTAAAAACGAAATAACTCCCACTTTCAAAATAGCAATTTTTGGTGGGGACTTATTTCGTTTTTAAAAGTGGGACTTATTTCGTGGGAGTTATTTCATAGACCCCTTAATTAGGGTTGACACTCGATTAAATATTATTCGATTAATCAAACGAACAAAACTCGAACAAACATTTTTGAATTCTTTTTCGTAAATTGACCAATTTTAGAAAAATTATTAGCAAAAATTGTAACAACAAAATAAATTAAAAATTAATTTAAAAATCGTTAGTTCATCGTATCTAAGATATGGGGTCTTTCATAATGGATAATGATCAGGGACAGCAACTTCATGCACTACAAAATAATATGCATTAAAAACCAAATATGCACTTACATTTTTTTAAATTAATTATTTTCATGTTTTAACTAATAAATATTAGTTAAATTTTAAATTTAATTAAATAATCGAAATACATGTATCAACCTAGCTAATATATTTAATTTGCTTTATTTTTGTAAATATACGGAGGTTGAAAGCTCGTTATAAATAAATAAAAATAACACAAAAATAATCTTAATGTATATAAAAACAAAAAACTAAGAAAATTTTAGTTAATTTGTATTGTTTAATATATTCTCTGCACACTTTTGCACAATTAACACAAAATTTAAATTATTTGTATTGAAAAATACGCATTTAAAACACCACTAAAACCTGTATCTATGAATCCCAGTTTGTAAATAAAATTTGAGAGAACACTAAACCCTCTAATAGCGAATTTATTTTATAAAAATTTTCAGTTGATTTCAGTTTGAAATTCAATTCGAAATCAGAATCATTTTCATTAGAAAATTTCACAGCTGAATGGATTTCGATATTTGGAAATTTGTACAATTTGTTTGTAAACAAAATAACATTAAAAAATAAACAAAACTAAAAAATTTTCCAAATACATTTTATTCAATGGCGGAACACTAAATGTATGTACATTATGAAATATACAATGTTATTTTTGTTAATGAAAGTGTTTTTCTGTAGGGATGATCTGTTTAATGCAAAATATTCAATGTTTTGTAAGAGGTCTTGCCGGATCCATTTAATGATTTTTCACTGTTTTTCTTGGTCGAAAACAAACAAAAATTGCCGTATTCTGCTTTTAATACTTTTTTTTTCAATAAAGAAAGCCTTTTAATTTGTTATTTTTTAGTGTTTCAAATTCATAAAAATGTATTGTTTCATTATATTTGATCTCATAAACAGCTGATTACTGTTTACATAATTTTCTGCAAAATCCTCATTTTCGGCAATTAGGGGGAAATCACAGTGCTGTATTTTGTGTTTATACACAAATAGTTAGATTTTTATTAGATTTCGCCGAAATCTCAACTAAACTGGGATTTCGTTTTGCATGGGAAATCTAATTGATATCCCAAATTTGTATTATATTTGTTGTGAAAAATTTTGAAAAAATTGTCCAAAATAGACTAGAATAGTTAAAGTGATGCGTAAACCATTTAACAAAGACTAAAACTTGTGAAAAAAATAAAAAAAAAAGAAAATATATCAAAGGTCAACTTTAGGGAATATTGTGAAAGTTCAATTTTTCACATTTTTGTTTTATTTATTATATTTGTGTATGGGATCAATTGTTTTTATTGAAATTCTGAATAAAATTCTTACCGTTTACAAAAATCGGACTTGGGAAATTCTTTAAAACTTGTTTGTTATTCACGTTTTATGCACTCAAAATAGTTTTACAGTTACCAAACAATAGTTGCTTGTGTAGTAATATGTAGTAGTTGTTTTTAACTGCAATTACAGTTGGTTTTCTATGAAATAATACACAGGAACTTTTATGACAGTTATTTTACAGTTTTACAAGTTTGATATAATTTTTATTAAAAATAATATTGTTATGTTGGTATTTTCATAAACAACTACTAGTAATTCTGCAGCTAGCAGTTAATTTTTGTTAGTTATTTTAAAATAGAAGATTATGTTGAGATTTTAAAAATTTTACAGTCTCAAAATTTTTGTAGTAAATAATTGTCAGTTGTTTTTACGGCATTGTTAGTTGTTTTTACTAAAATTAATAGTTGTTTCTCAATTAAAAGTTGTTTTTAGTTATTTTAACGTTAATTACCTTTGTCGACTGTTTAACTGAAATTACAGTTGTTTTAGATGTCATTTACAGTAGATTCTACTGTAAAACTGTTTTGAGTGTATCAATGAAAAATTATACTTTATATTCCTTTTTTTGCAACGACACAATAAGACCAAGAAAAACTTTTTCAAAATAGTGAAAGCGGAAACTAAACTCGATGACAGTTGACAGTTTTGACATATTCATGCAACAATTCTTAAAAAAAAAAAAAACGAAAGGCAACAGGCCACAGGCCACAAATAGGGAAAATTATCAAAAATCTTGCTCTTTTACGACGATAGGACGTTAGCATTTAAATTGCAAATTTCTTTTATGTTATTTGTACGGTAATTAAAACTAAAACTATAAACTTTAAAAAAAAATTCAAAATTTAATAACGAAGCTGTAATATTTTCCATAAACCAAATGATCAATAATTATCTGCGAATGTAGGCAGTTTTTTTCTGGAACGTCATTTTTAAAAAAATTTTAATAGTTTTAGCAAAAATGTTTACTAAATTTTTCTATTAGTGTATTTTTGTTAAAATTATTACACTTTCTTTTTTTACAATTTTCGTACCAATCTACTTTTAATAATGGAATTACAAATGCAATCTAATACAAATTGTTGGTTTCGCATAAAATTGCGCCTATTCCTTGTGATTACCAATTCAAAGGGATAGAAACTACAAATATAAAAATTATTACAAAAAAAAAAAAAAATGGATAAGCAAATTAACATTATATATACTCGTATGTATATATATTATATATAAATACTCGTATGTACCTAATGATGAAATAGGGAATGATTTGCAAAAATTTGTATAATTTGTGTTTATATATTTCAAAGTCGTTTCCATATGTGTAAGACAAGTAATTTATACAGTGGTTGTGTTTCTAAAAATCGTATCATTAGTTTTGCTCAATTTTAATATTATTGCACATAGTTGGTGTTTTATTTTAACGCTACTTATAAAGGGTCCGCCAAATAACTTTTTTTTTTGAAAATGCTATAAAAAAACTACTGAATATTTTCTCAAATTTCTTTTTTTTATTTGAAAGTACAATCCTTCCGGTTAATAATGGAAAATAATTTCATTCAAATGGCTGCCTCGGCTGGCCATGCAGTAGCCTACACGATCGGTCCAATTTTTAAGCACATTATCGATTGTGTGCAACTGTATTTCACCAATGGCTTCACGAATATTGTCCTTTAAAGCGTCAATTGTCTCTGGCTTGTTGGCGCAACACTTATCTTTCACGGCACCCCACAAACAATAGTCCAACGGTGTCAAATCGCAGCTCCGAGGTGGCCAAACGACATCAGCTCTGCGGCTGATAATGCGATCTTCAAAAACACGCACACATTCTGCAACATTACCATGATTTTCAAAGTAATGTGGCAATATTTCCCAGCGTTGTTCAAGCGTATACACAACCATATTCTAATTATCTGTCAAATCAGACATGAGCTAAGTGTTACCATTCACGAAATATGCACTAGTTGAAACGTTAGATGGCGGACCCTTTAATTAGTTGATATTGTTAGTTTAAGATTTGCACCCCTATCGTGAATATTTTTTTCCTCGAATTGTTTTCCCCTTTCACTCAATTCCAATCGTGAATAAAAGTTCCCTCGAAATTTGTTCCCTTTGTCTAATCATTCACTCGTGAATAGCATAACATCAATTTCAGGGGAAATTCACGATACCAATTTTCACTTGAGGGGGAATAAAAATTACATGGGTACAAACATTTCCCTTTTTATTCACGATAGGGACGTTATTGATATTCCACTGTACACTGAAAGTGGAATATCAAAAATTTAATGAAAACTTTATCTAGAGCTTATTTTTTTTTATAAAAGTTTTTAATTTCATTAATTTTCATACATTTAAACTTTAGTTTTAAAAATAAATTAAAAATTTTAAAATTTTAAAAATTAATAAATTAAAAATTATTTTAATAAAAAACTTTAATTTCAACAAAAATGCTTATTTATGCAAAAAAAGGAAAATTAAAAAAAAAATTTCGCATAGTGCCTACGTTTCAATAGATAGAAGAAAAAAACTAATTTATTTGAGCATTTGTTCACATAAATATAAATAAATCTATTCACTAAATAAGAATTATATGGATTAAATTCAATATTTATTAATTCAAGCTATAAAAAATACATTTGGTATGACAACTACACCCTTTGAAGGCTTTTTGAGAAGGTATACGATATTGATCACTTTTTAATCCAATTGATTGATTTTTAATTAAAATTATGTACATATGAAATATTGAGCAATTTTTAATCCAATAAATTGTTTTTTAATCAAATTTGTATACAAATAAATTGTGTTTTTTATAGAGGTATAAAACTTTGAAGTGGAATAAAAAAATAAAGCTAGTGCTCGGTTAGGGAAATAGTATATAATTTGTAATTATATGATTATTAATTAATAAAAAAAAAAAAAAACAAAGATGAATTTTTTAAATTGGCATAAAATTTACTTTATTCGAAAGATAATCTTCTGGCATTATAATTTAAATTTGATTTCTGGCATATGACCGCCACGGCTGGCTCGGAAGTAGTCTAATCTGGAGGTCCAATTTTCGATGACTTTTTCCAACATTTGTGGCCGTATATTGGCAATAACACGACGAAGACTAGCGACTTCACATATTCCCACAGAATATAATTAAAAATAAAAATTATGTTTTTTTCGACCTTTAATTGTGCAATGAAAATGATTATTTGTTACGACAATATCCTAATAAAGAAATATAGAGTATGGCCTCGAACTTAAATAATTTTCATTTTATTTTAAAATCTATTTTTAGACCACATATTTCATGGTTTTACCAACATTTTTCCAACGTTAGAAATTGTGTTTCCTCCGTGCTTGTCTGACAATTTTTGAACAGACGGACCTTTTGTCTAATGATGTTAGCATTTTGGTGTTGGGAAAACACTTGTTACCAGCATTTGTACTACCTGTTAAAGTACCATGCCAGCGTTTGTCTTTTTCTAACTAGGATATTGTTGGTTTGTGTTCAAATTGACATATAATAATGCTTATGGAGGGGATGTATGGACTTTTTGCAATTCTCGTAATCATTCATCATCTTTAATCACTTTTACCGAAGAGCTTTTATAACCCATATTTTAAATATTTCAAATAAGTGGCAACCCAGTGCCTACAGCATAGGCAATATGGGTATCAAGATTTTTGTTTTCTCGAGTATTTTAATACTGCTTACAAAAAGATCTGAATTTCTTAATTTTAAATATTTTTTTTTTTACAAAAATGTTGTAATTTTTCTTCTTCGAAGACCCGATTAGGCTTAAATCTCTTATAGGGCGATATATTATAAAATGTTCACCAATTTCAGAACAATTTATTGTACCAGTAATAACGTTATAGACAAACATTATTGCAGAATAAGATCTACTATTCTCTAAAGATTGTAAGTCTAAAAATTTTCTCCTAAGATCGTAGGATGGTAAGTCATAAGGCTAAATTAATTTCAAGACTGGTTTAAAAAAAATGTTCTGAACACGTTCAATTCGATTAGATGGTCCTACTTGATACGGACACCAAATCATTAAGCAAAATTCCAACCCACTATGAACCAAGAAAATATATTACGACTTCAGTGTAATAGGATATTGGAAATCCTTAAAATTACCTCTCACAAAGCCGAGCATACTATTGTCCTCAACACATATCCAAGTTTCTGTAAAATCTGCTGATTTACCACTGTGTAGTTTACTTGTTAGAGTTGATTCTTTCATATTGTGCAGGGTATACGAAATTCGTATAAATCCCTATATACGGATTTATACGAATTTCGTATATGCTATCTTTTTTTAAATTAATTTTTTTTATAGATTATTTTTATCAGTTTTCTTAGATCACATGGAAATATAAATAACAAAAAATAACAAAAAAAAAAACGATAATGTACTTAATATAAAAAAGAGAGCAGTGTTTAGGTCAGCGGTTCCCACCAACTTTTGCTTAACGGACCCCTTGACACAGTTGTACTGGTTCACGGAACCCACAAAAAAATTTTGTTTTTAATATTTTACAAAATGCAGAAGTAAAAAAATATATATTTTTTTTAATTACAAAAACCAAATGCAGTACGATCCAATTAAGATGAACTCCGAGGGACCAAAAAAATTAATTCGTAAAATTTATTTTAATTTTAAATTATTTATTGTCCACAAAATGTTCAAAATTTTTACAAACTATTTTTGAATATTGTGAAATTCGTTTCTTTGATTTTATAAATGGAGAACTTTTGATACATTTGGAAAAGAATTTCGGCATGTTCGGATTAAAATATGTTTAATTTTTTTTTTTTTTTTTAAAGAGAGGCAACACTCAGGAAATACTTCCTATATTTAGCGTGTTGCTTTCTTTGGAAAGGGATAGTACAGAGATGAAAGGTGGGGAAAGATGAAGGGCTTCAGACATGGCAACACTGTAATTGCGCAAGATGATAAGTGGGGTTAATTGCTATGGGAACACCGAAGATGGACATTGCGATACGTATGAGGGATAGAAAAAACTCATACATATTATTTTGATGTTGCCGGCACCGGGGATCGAACCCGGGACCTTCTGTTTAAAAGTCCAACGCGCTAACCATTACACCACAACGCCCACAAAGAAAATTGGCAAAAAATTTATTTTATATTAATAATGGTACCACAGCAGAAACACACATTTACAAATAATGGTTAAAGTAATGTATCTGCATAGGGCTCCACGCAAGACAATACACTTTACTTCACTGATGTGTTTTACAGACTATGAGTCTAAAAGTAATGTATGCACTCATTACTTCGTAGGGGGTAAAATAACTGCTCACTTATATGGGTTGGAAAAAGTAAAGGGTCTATGAATAGATTTTCATAAAAAATTTTTTTTTTTTAAATAATTATCACAAGGATTTTTTTTTATCAAATTAATAACGTTGTCACGCTGGGATTCGAACCTGGGTTCTGTTGGTTGCTAGTCAAGAACTCTACCCACTGAGATATCGTCACATATAATAATGGGTGGCCTTAAATTTAAATGAATTGTTATGCTTCGAGTTTTTATTTGTGAAGTTAAAAATGAAAACCTTACCCTCATGATTACAAGAAAATAACAAAGTAATGTGTCTAAACATAGATTGCCAATAAATATTTTAAATATGTATTACTTTACGTTTAGTTTTCATGCATTATGTCATTTATGTAAAAGACAATGATGTATTCGTACAAGGTGTGTATGAGTGCATAATTATTGGTAAAGCATTACTTTATGTTTCGAAATAATGCTAAAGGTAAAGAGTGTCCATTGCAATGTAATGCATTATCGGTAATTCATTACTTTTTGTTGGAAAATAATGATACCGGTAAGGGCTATACATTACAAGGTAATGCATTTACCAAAGTTTTCTACTTTTTTCTGATGAAAAAGTCAAAAAGTTGAAAATGCTAAAGCTAGGAAATTGAAATTTGATATGTGGATTCCTAATCAGCAGTAGACGTCTGTATTCAACGTACTTTTGGAAATTCCTAGGGGAAGGGGCAGTAAGGGGAAAAGTCTAGTCCTTGGCGGCCTGGCCAAACCACTAAAGCGGGGAACTCGAAATTTTGTATGTGAGTACCTTATCACGAGTAGATATCTGCATTCCAAAAATTCGATTAGTTCAAAGTCGATTAGAGTCAGATTTTTTTGTATGAATAGGTTTTAAAAATTCTTAGTATAATCAATTATAAAAACAGTCAGTGAGAGGTACTTTCCAATTTGGTGCACACTTATTAAAAGAACCTATTATAAATAACCGGCAATTTTAGGCGAGAATGAATTTATCTAACGATTCATTAATTAGATAAATTCTCAAGTAATTTTTTTAACAATTTCAAATATATAATAAAATTATAAAAGATATTGTGAAATACAAGTTTGATATAATTTTTATTAAAAATATAAATTATGTTTTTTCGACCCCTTTAATTGTGCAATGAAAATGAAAGGTGGACCTTGCACATAACAAACAAGTTTTAAATTTATTTTTGGATCAATGGTTATAATCTTTAATTTCAAGCTCATATATTAATTAGTTCTCATGTAGTGAGTAAACTAGTTTATATGAATGTTTGATGTTTGACATGGGATTGTTACCGCTTTCAAAACGTGTTCTGATGATGGGAACCTAGAAAATTCCCGAAATAGATCTATCAACACATTCCTGAAAGGGTCAAATAATAAATTTGAAAACAAAAAACTCTATAGATTATTTGTTAGGACAATATCCTAATAAAGAAATATAGAGTATGGCCTCGAACTTGAATGATATTGTGAAATTTTTTAAAATTAATTTTAAATATTAATATTGTCGGAATTCTTCGCGAACCTCAGAAATACTTCTACCGAGCCCAGTTGGGTCCGCGGACCCCCATTTGGGAACAGTTGGTTTAGGTTGTTAAAAACTGAAAGCATGATTTTAAAATTGATTTATGATTCCAAATGTTATATTGACAGTTTTGTTATCAACACGTTTTTTTTAAAATTTTTTCGGTGTTTAATGATGTCATTTTATGATTTTTAATGTGAGAAACATTTTAAGCTTAAGTTTCTATCTAGTAAGAGATAAAATAGCATTTTTTAGCTTATAATTTGAACAAATATCAATTAATTTACATAATTACACCAGGAAATATGTTTTTAACTTTCATGAACTTATAAATCAAACATATCGCACACCTAGTTCAAAAGTGAATCAACTCAAAACTTTAATTTTTCGGGTTTATATGTTTAAACTATGCACAATACACCTGGTTATCTATAAAAAAAAATATCAGTGTATTTTGTTGTTGTTAACTGTTGCTAAAAGCAGTTATGTCTTTCTTTATGTTTCAATTGGTATAAAATTACAAACATTTTTTTTCGATTTCTGAAAAATTAAAAATTTTGAGTTGAGTCACTATTGAACTAGGTGTACCATATGTGCTTAAAATGTGCAGCAAAATATGCAAAATATTTGCTTAAAATATGCACTTAAACTTTAATATGCAATAAAAACAAAAAATATGCAATTTTACGATTTTTACAAATCAAAAACTTAAGAGCATTGGTTTCAAAATAAAGTACAATATAAATGTCGTAAGTAGTTGGCAACATGATGTTCCTTATTTTAATTTAGTGCTGTGATCAGGTTTTTAAATTCTGACTTCTATTAACTTATTTAAATCAAATCTTAATTTAAATTCTAAAATATATGCAATTAAACAAAAATTATGCACAAATGCATTTATAACAAAATATACAACAACAAATCAATGCCATTTGGTTGCAAATTCTTTGGTTTGTAAAGGCACGTGGTCAAAGTCGATTTTGGGCTGCTGGCTAAAAGCATGCTTAGAAGTCGCTGCCCTGGTTATTAATTTTTTTTTTTTAAAAGAGAAGCAACACTCAGGAAATTCTTCCTATTAATTAATGTGTTACTTTCTTTGGAAAGGGGATAGTGGAGATATGAAAGGTGGTGAAAGATGAAGGGCTTCTAACATGGAAATGTTTCATTAAATTAATGCATGTTTTCATATATGCTGTATGAAGTATGCTTGATGGCAACCTGTAAACATTTTCCATACGTATTTTTATAAAATTTAAAAAAAAATATACCAACTTTAAGATAAACTGATTAAGATTAAGATAGGTGATTATGTATACCAAGTTTCATGCAAATCGGAAGGGGTGAAGTTGAAGAAATCATATTTTCGTCAATAGGAATTCTGAATTGCTCTATATTTTTGTATTAAATCAATTATTTGTATAAAAATTGTGAATAAAATTTTTACCGTTTGCAAAAATCCGACTTGGAAAATTCTTTAAAACTCACGAACAGGCCACATTAGCGAACACTCCTGTATTATAATTAATTTAACTACGACTTTTTGTCTCTGCAATTAAGCTTTTACTACTTTGATTTGCTAATTTAAGAACTGGTACATATCAATTTTTCTAAAATTCTTTTTTATAAAAAAAAAACAATCGTAAACTACTGAAACGTAATATTTTTGATAAAATTGAAAACAAAATTTCTGAAATTATAAATTTTTGTTCTAAAGATTAGATGGGTATGAGAATAAAAAAAAATTTCCATATTTTGGGCCAACTACACTGTACAACAACAAATTTTATCCTTAACGAAACCAACGGGAAATAAAACTAAACTGTCAGTAGACCAAAATCTCCAAAGGTCTTTGAAAACTCGAATTTAATTTTTATAGCCTTTTGAAGTTTGGCTATTTTTTAACGTTTTTTTTTTTTTCATTATGGGTGAACATTAAAAATTTAAATGATTAATTAAAGCATATAATAATATGCTGCTGCACATGTATGATCATATAAAATACCATATATGTTCGTATATGTTCATATACGATCGCATTTTTGCCTGGGTAGTTAATTTCATTAAAATATATTTTAAAAAAACAAAAAAAAATCCTGAAAACCGCCAACTTTAAAACCGTGCTAAGTTTTAAGAACCCCCAAAGGGGTTTAGATCTACAGATAGTTTACTTCCATTTCCCAGTTGGTTTCATTCAGGATACAATTGGTAACCCCAAATTTGTTGCACAGTGTTATAGGCATTACAAATTTAACATATTGTTACATATAAACCAAACACCTGTTTTCTATTAAAGTTTGTAAGCGAAATTTAATTTCCTTATAATTAGTACAATTAAATATTTAAATATATGAATCAACCCATGTTGTTTTTTGTTGTTTGATCATTATGACGCTTAAGTTCAAGGTTAATTACGATTTAAAATAAAATTTTACAAAAATTAAGTACACTTAAATCTAAAAATGGTCTACATAAAAATAAGATAAATATCATTGGCAAATGTTCAAAATTACAATACACAAAAAATAGCAATTGTGTCAAAAATCGAAATTTTTAAACAAAAAAATATTGACAAGAACAGAGCAAAATACAGGGTGCTTCATCGCTAATACGTCGATTTTTTTTTTCTAATTATTTCTTAAAATACTGAACAGATCTCTTAGGTATGTTCGGAAGATTTGCTCAGCTGCAGGGATTTGGAAAATTTTAAAATATGTACTTAAAAACATATTTTTGTAAGGTTGTAATTTTTTAAAATTAATATACAAAAATGTTTGCAGCATTTTAAGATTTGTTTCTGATTAAAAAGTTGTCGAAATTCTTATTCATTTTAATATTTTAATAGGAAAAACCAACGACTGACTCTAACCTATTTTTAGCACCAAGACACTGTTTTGTGATGACAAAAATAATTGAACGTTACAAATTTTCATTTGAAACCTAAGAAAAAATTTAAATGTAACAATTTGTTGTTTCTTGCTGGACAAATAATATTTTAAACCATTTGAGATTTTTTCATAGAAAAGCTACAACTTTTCTAAAAAATCAATTTATTTCTGAAACATTTAGTTGAAAGCATTTATTTTTGTCAAAAAAAAAAATACTTAAGGGGGGACATTACATTCGCGGCAGAGAAAACAGACCTTTTTTAAAAATTCATAACTCAGACAAAAACAAACATTTTTTTATTATTGTAGAGAATTGAGCAAATTACAAGAAAAAAAATTCAAAAAATATATTTTTCACTCCAACATGGTTTTATAGAGCTCCAAACTGGCGGCAGAGAAAAAACGGGGCCTCGTGGTTGCAGCGCTGGGAGTCGCAAAAATTGTCCGATCTGGAAAAAAAATTACTTTCTTAAATCTTAACAAAATTGGTTATCGTATGACACGAGCTTTTTTTAAATTTTTTTTAAATTTTTGGCGATGTTCCCAATTTAAAAGTGTGTTTTTTCGAAAAAAATATTGACTTTAAAAATTCATAAAAAATCGAAAAAAAAATTTAAAAAAAAAGCTCGTATCATACGTATCCAAAAATGAACCCGCTAGTGCCGCATCCAGTTCGAAAAACATGGTTTCGAGATAAACGCGTTCAAAGTTTGTGAACAAAGAAAAAAAAGGTTACCTTCAATCTGCCATGCCTGCTTCGTACTGTATGCCTTCGTTATCTTGCGTTGTGCTGTTTCTTACAGTTTTTTGCAATCGTTTAGCAATTCGGGCTACCCTTCAAGTAGGTACGAAATAACAACCACCAAAAGTCAGGTAGCAAGTAAAACAAGTATATACCAGCTGCCGTACGTAGGTAGCGCGAAAATTAAAAATGCGCTCTCACTAATCCGGCTGTAACTTTTGAACCCGTAGGAATTTTTCACGAAATTTTTTTTCTTAGAATCTTAAGAATATTTACTAAAATACAAAATTATAAAAAAAGTCGATTTCAAAAAACGGCCAATGTCATGTCCCCCCTTAACGCTATTTTTTCTGCTACACTAATAGAAATTATTTAACATTTTCTAAAACTACTAAAAATTTGTTAAAAATGACGTTGTTGAATATTAGTAAGATATCAAAAGCAAAAATAAAACTGTTGAATCTACAAAAATTGAGTTATATTTGAGTGAAATTTTAGATAATTGAAATTCACAACTAATTCTGCTAAAATCAGCAAAATATTTACTAAGTATTTGTAGACAAGACAAATCACAAAAAATTAAAATCTGGCTTTCTGAAATCGTAAGTTTTAAATTTTTTAGCAACAATTTTTTATTGATTTTAGCAAAACTTTCTGTTATTTGCATTCAACTAAATTTACGGTTAATACAGCAAAAATTTTGTTGATATTACAAATTTTTTTGCTGTTTTTCTTTTTTTTTTACAAATATGTAGAAAATGTTGTTGCTGATTTTAACGGATTAAATTGCTATTTCTTGTTAACTAAAATTCAACTCGAATATAACTAAAATTCTGTAAATTTAACGATTTTATTTTTTATGTTCTTATTTTACCATTGTTTAGCAAAAAAATCTGATAATTTGAGCAAAAATTTCTGCATCATAATTTTCACAAGTTTGATATAATTTTTATGAAAAATAAAAATTATGTTTTTTCGACCTTTAATTGTGCAATGAAAATGAGAATTATTCAAGTTCGAGGAGATACTCTATATTTCTTTATTAGGATATTGGCCTAACTAATAATCTAACTAATAATCTATAGAGTTTTTGTTTTGAAATTTATTTATTGACCACTTTCAGGAATGTGTTGATAGATCTATTTCGGTAATTTTCTAGGTTCCCATCATCAGAACACGTTTTGAAAGAAGTGACAATCCCATGCAAACATCAAACATTCAAAGAAATATAGAGTATGGCCTCGAATTGATACTTTCGGAATTTCAAATGATGTTTTTTGAATTTCAATTTCAATTTATTCAGTCTATGGATACATAAATCCTTACAGACTATGATATAACAATTTTATAATAATCTTAATATTTACATTATTTATTCAAATACCTGAATCCAAAACTCAATTTATTGCTTTAAAGTAATTAGCTGTTTATTATTAATCTCATTTATTTGAATAAAAGTACGGATTAAAATGCTATTAAGCCCATAATTGGTATGATGTAGTGGTACATCAAAAATAGAATTATACCTTAATCTTCTTGGTGGAACATGAAAATTAATACGGGAAAGCAACTCAGAACAATCAATACCACCACTTATAATATCAAAAACGAATAAAACAGATTGCAGTAACCTACGAAATTCAAGGGTTTCTAAACCTATTAGTAGACCTCTAGATCTATAAGAGGGTATAGGATCAGTAAACCTAAACGACGAGGTTGCAAATTTGACAAATTTTCTTTGCACCCTTTCAATACGAGCGATATGAGTACCACAATGAGGAGCAAAACTGCCTTTGTCAGTTTTGATCTGACAAAGGCAGTATAAATTAGCTTTAATGTAGTTGGATCGGAAAAGTCAGCACAATTTCTTTTTAGGAAAGCTAATATAGAGTAAGCTTTTGGAACAATATAGTCCACATGAAGCCCAAACGACAACTTTGAGTCAAAAACAACACCCAGATCAAGAGTTGAATCCACAGATTCCAAATTATAATCACCAATATAAAAAGTAGCACACTGATAGAATTTTCCTTCATAGTAGTAATGAAACGATTTCATTAAAATCGATTCATTGGTTTAATGAAAAACTTGATTAACTGAATGAAAAATCATTAATATTGGTATTTTTTTCATTAACATTTTTTAGGATTTTTTCATAATTTCATAAAAAAAATTCATTAAATCAATGAAAAATTTTCAATTTTTTTTGAATAAAAATTTTGACTTGTAATAAGAAAAAAAAAATTTTGTTTTTGTTTTTAAAACAGAAACAACTCAGGAAATTCTTAATATTAATTAATGTGTTGCTTTCTTTGGAAAGGGGATAGTGGAGAGATGAAAGGTGGTGAAAGATGAAGAGCTTCAAACATGGCAACACTGTAAATGCGCGAGTAGATAAGTCTTAGAACAGTTGTTGCTCGCCACCTGATGAGAGTTGACGAATTTATTGGAGCTTTTTGTTTCATAGCCCTGATTCATTATTTTACTTCAGTAGGGTTAAGTGCTATAGAAACACCGAAGGTGGGCGCAGCGATACATATAAGTGATAGAAAACTCATACATATTATTTTTCGAAATTGATGTTGTCGTCACCGGGAATCGAACCCGGGACCATCTGTGTAACAGTCCAACGCGCTAACTATTACACCATTATTACAACGCCCACATGATTTAATGAAACACCTTTCATTGACTCAATGAAACGTTTCTTTGGGGACTTTTTTATGAAAAAATTCATTAGATTAATGAAGGAATTCATTAATACTACGCACAAATTTCTTTCAGTGCATGAATTGGATTTAATGACCTAAAAAACGACATATGGAGGCATTTACTAAGATTTAAATAAAGCCTATTTAAATTGCACCATACAAGAAGATTATTTAAATCCGCTTGTAAATCAAAAACATCAAGAAATGTGGAAATTTTATAAAATACTTTTAAATCATCGGCATATAAAAGAAATTTGGTTTTATTAAAACACGACGAAATGTCATTAATAAATAAATTAAAAAGAAGTGGCCCCAAGATACTACCTTGAGGTACTCCTGAAGTCTAAACATAAGTTTCTGAAAAATAGTTTTTAATGTTAACCTTACAAATTCTATTGGATAAATATGATTTTATTCAATTTAAAAAATTAGAATGAAAGCCATTTGACGGAGCTTAGCAAGAAGAATAAAGTGATCCACTTTATCAAAGGCTTTAGAAAAATCTGTATATACTGTTTCAACTTGACTACCCTGTTCTAAGGCTGATATACAGTATTCACTAAAAACTGATAAATTTGTCGTTGTAGATCTACCTGAAAAAAAATCCATGTTGATTAGGGCAAATCTATGATTTAGTTATAAAAAAAAGCCTATTATAGACAACGCGCTCAAATATTTTCGACACATTGATGTTTTCTGAATTTCAAATGGAAAATCTGAATTTCAATTGATATTTTCTAAATCTGAAATGGAAATTCTAAAATACAATTGATGTTTTCTGAATTTCAAAAGCAATTTCCGAATTTCAATTGACATTTTTTAAATTCCAATTTATATTTTCTGAATTATAGTTGCAAATGTGTAGACAACTACATAATTTAAAATATTCAACAACACTTAACTACAACAACTTTTTATGTTGCATCCATCGATAAATAAAAAACAGGTGAGTTAATCTTCCGACGACACCTAAGCGATCGGTTCGAAAGTTTAAAAAATAATTAAAAAACAAAATTGACGTTATAGCTATGAAACGCCCTGTATAATTGAAAATGTTTGTCTGCTTAATTAGGAATACGAAAACAAATCGAAAAGAAATCGAAAATTGTTTGTCTACAGAATGTTGATAATTTGTTAAAATGTTTAAAGTAATTTATAGACGAAAACCTTTTCAATTGTTTTCTACAACAATTTTGAGTAAATTTAAATTGCATTTATTATCTGTCTACCTCTAGTCGTATAATTAGTATTGACATTTTTTAAAAATGTATTTCTTTGCTCTATCTATAGCAGACAATTATCTTTTAATTAAAATTCTTCTAGGCAATTCTGGATCACAATTAAAATATATTTAGTGTAATCACAGTTTAAAATAAAAGTTTATTAGTGTAATCAACAAGGCAGACTTAAAATGGAAAAATTCATTGTGGTTATGGCAAAATAATATTGAAACATGTTAAATTTGTTTTACCAAATTTTTTCTTTAAACCACAATGAAAACCTTAAAAATAAAACAGCAAAAAAATATTTAAAAAAAAATATGTTAGAGCTGAAGTGAAAAACTTTTTTGGATGTAAAAAATAAATTGTGTGGTAAAAAAACATTTTTAAGATGACAGACAGACGGGCAGACCGACAGACGGACGGACAGACAGACATACGGAACAGCGCTAAATCCTCTTAAAATTGAATAAGGATAAAATAAAGATAAAAAATATATATATACTTTATGGGTTCTTAGCCCTATATTTCGATGCGTTACAAACTGAATGACAAACTGATACATACAGTATGAGGAGGATATAAAAAAGCACATAGTGCGCCCCGGTAGGCTAGTTGGTAGCGTGCTGGCTTATCAGTGCGGGGATCGTGGGTTCGATTCCCACCAGAGGCACTGGTCTGTTTTCGCTACAACGCGCCGAGGGCCATAGTAGCTAGTGCTCGGTTAGGGTAATAGTATATAATTTGTAATTATATGATTATTAATTAATAAAAAAAAAAAAAAAGCACATAATATGAAACCTACAAAAATGGTAAATTGGCAAGCACTTGAGTTTGTATTCTTACTAGATTCCTATTTTAATTCTCGACTTTTTTGATAGAAATCTTATCAGGTTTTCAACAGCTATTCGATTTCGACACCTGTTGGTAAGAAATAATTAAAAGTGAAAAATTATAAAGATAAAAAGTAATAATAATCTAATGTTTGGTAGAAAGTTGGAAATATTTAGTGATTTATAAATAAATTGTATTAAGTAAACTTTACAAATCATTTTAAACACAACTTCGCAAAGAATATTGTATAATTATGTGTGTTTTTTGTGGTAATTATACAATACAGCATCTCCTCGTTTGATTAACGCAGCACAAGATTTTGTAAAATTATGTGTTTTTTTTATTTGACACTCATAGAAATAAACCTGTAAAAATAGCAGAAAAAGCTACCGAAAGTTAGTTAAAAATTACGTTTAAGAAAAAACTGATAAACATAGCAGAACGGCAAAAATAAAATTGTTAATCTTACAAAATTTTAGTTATGTTCATGTTAAATTTTAGGTAATTGAAAATAGCAATTTACTCTGTTAAAATTAGCACTTTTGACAAAAACAGTAAAACAAGAAAAAATTTTTGCTAAAATAGTGTAGACTGCTTATTTCAGAAGAGCAAATTTTTATTCGCATAAAAAAATCTAAAAAAAATTTTAAAATTTTTAAATTTGTTGTGATTTTTTTTTTTGTCCACTAATATTTAAATTATTTTTTTGCTGATTTACGCAGAATATTTTGTTACTTTCAATTATGTTAAATTTAGCTCAAATGTAACTAAAATATTGTAGATTCAACAGATTTATTTTTTCTATGCTTTTCTTACTAATTTTTAGTAAAAAAAAAATTTGCTAATTTTATTTTGAACTAATTTTCAGCTTAATTTTTTTAATTAATTTTTTTGCTTGATATTTGTAGACACTAGCTACTATGGCCTTCGGCGCGTTGTAGCGAAAACAGACCAGTGCCTCTGGTGGGAATCGAACCCACGACACCCGCTCTGATAAGCCAACACGCTACCAACTAGCCTACCGGGGCGCACAAAAAATTATGTTTAATTTAGCTCAAATATAACTAAAATATTGTAGATTCAACAGATTTATTTTTGCTATGCTTTTCTTACTAATTTTTAGCAAAAAAAAAAAAAAATTGCTAATTTAGCACTTTTTCTGCAACATCATTTTGAACTAATTTTTAGTAGTTTCAGCAAAAAAGTTTTACTAATTTTTATCTATTAGTGTAACAGAGCTATTTGATAACACAAAAAATAGTTTCTAAAACTGCGTTTAATTCCTAGACATTGTTAAATTCAACGTATTAGATACATGTGGACATTTTATTTAAATAAGAAGGAAATTATTACTTTTCAATGTCAAAACCGCAGCTACTCTATTTTACAATAGGTTAAAAAAAAACTGAAGAGTAAATTTGGCAAAAATTCTCTGAGCTAATGGCATTTGTACAATAAATGCATAATTTTTAGTTGTAACTTTCAAAGCGAAAAATAATAATAATATTGAAAGTGGTATTAGTCCATTTTGAAAAAATTTTACAAAATTGATTTGTAAAACTTTTAAAGGAATTCTTGTGTTGTAAGTTATTTTGAATAACTCAGCAAAAAGTTATAAATTATTCTACTAAAAATTTTGATGAAAATCGGTTTATATTAAGACAAGGTTAACCTTAAAATGAACCACTTATATTGAAGGTGGTATGAGTCCATTTTCAAAACAAATTTACAAAATTAATTTAATTCTTGTGTTGGTAAGTTATTTTGAATAACACGGAAATCATTCCTAGAAAAGTGTTGTTAGGCTCTTATTATTGTATTCAGCAACAATTCTGGGATTTATTTTTTTTTTTCAAATAATACGTATTGTAAAACTCTGTGGAGCATAAATTTAGTCCGTTTTGCCCTATCTCGGTTTGTTTCGGAGATATCGGCCATTAAAAAAAACGCCATTTTATAAAATGACTAATATCTCGAAAACTAAGAGAGATATCGAAAAACGGATGAAATGTTTGCGAAACTTGACCAGCTGAACACGTACCGATAATACAAATATGTTAAGTGGTCCGATTCCACTCGTTCTATAACGTTTCATTTTGGAGCAATGTTCCATTCTATAAGTAAGTAAGTAAGTATATGAGTAAACAAATAATTAAGACATCGTGTCGTTGTTTCATAAAAAACTAATCCCTCGGTATCCTTCCCAGATCGATTAGCATTATCAGGGTTAATTAACAAGATTTGTATGACATTAGATTAGATTAGATTTGTATTATCAGAGTTAATTAACACTCCTGAGGAGAAAACATTTTGTCCGTTTAGTGTTCCAATTTCACTATTTCGTTCTACTGTATTTGGTTACGAACCAGACTGAAAATCTATATATATTAAAAATTACTATTACTGTTGGCTACATAAATGACTGACATGTAGTAACGGTCACAATTTTCTGAGTGTATAAATACCTATACTATATAGTTATTATTTGATATTCATCTAACTGTGATTAGCCTTATTATTTTAATTGTCGCTTAATTAAAATTTATATTTTTTATTCTAAGCTAAGTTTAATTTATAGTCTCAATAATTATTTGAGTTATGCATGCAAATAGTATTTGTCTAAATAATTTTTTTATTTCAACTGATCTTTTTTTTTTTGCTATATAAGAATGAATATTATAATATGATAGATTTCGTTGTTTTTTTTTTGAAATTCTTTTGTACAGCTCAATTAAACACAAATATTTGAAAACTTGTTTGTTGTTTCTATTTTATTTAAGAGGAAGTTTCATTTATTATTAACTATTTTGTAAAAATAAAAATCACGAATTGATTACAAATATAGAAAATGTACAGCCAGGCGCGTATCCAGGAGGAAGGAAAAATTTTATTTTTCAATACAAAAATGTAAAATAAAACTAATCTAATTACCCTTCCCAAATCTTTTCCGGGATCCGCTCCTGTTACAATAAATAAAGCGCAATTCCGCAATTTAATTATTATATACAATTGCACTATATGACATGTACGCTATTTCCAAAAACAATGTACATAAAGTACTACAAACACTGTGGCATTTATCAACAGCGGTTTTTATAAGGGGAAGGGGTTAACCTGAACAGACTATTTACATTTTAATTTTAAAACAATAATACCAATACTAAGTTAATGACTAAAACACTAAACGAATAAATTAATAAAAATATTGAATACAGAAAAGATTTGCAGTTATTCGTGTTGTAAATGGTAGAAGTCATTTTAACTGCAACTTACCAAGGCAAAGTAAACATAGCTCTTATGGCAGTCATTCTACAAAATAACTAAAGAAAAATACGCCATTTTAGTAGCAGTTGAAATTTTTAGTTTTTTGAGATTAATATGGATCTTGTTATACAATTTCATTTTATTATGAATGTTGTTTTATTTAATTTTTTTAAAATTGTTTGATTTTAGTTAGTGTTTTCAATGTGGTTAATCGATTAAGCGGTTCCTCGATTAATCGCCTATATTTCGATTAACGTCGAAAGAAATAACGCGGCATGCCATAGAACAAATAAATAGAGATCTGACCATTTGTTGTATATATTTCGGACATTCTGATGGCGTACTTAATTTTTTGATCAATGGTACAGATTTTGAGAAAAATGTCTTTAAAGTTTGGCGGTTTTACATTTAGATTTTTGCATTTAATTCTATTTGAAAGCAATCAATCTGCTTCTGTTTTGATAGAATTAAATAACAAGAACCGTGTTCTCATTTATGGCTCATATTTAATGTACAAAACTTTATATTTAAACCACTGCTTCACGTTTTATGTAGGTTTTTACTTTTTTCTACAGTTTTAGCGAATATGAACGCGTTTAAGTTTGATCAATATATATATTGAAGTTAAGGTACGCTCAGTTTATTTTGGTCCATATCGTCTAAAGTAGACAACGAAAATAAATTTGTTAGAATACATATTCTTAAATTAACTGCCTTTGTTAGCTGTTATTGTACCGTTAAAAGTAACTACATTTTTAGTTATTTTGACGGAAATTACAAGAGGAAAAAATTAAATGCAAATGCATGTTTCTTCTCGATAATCTAAACCTGGTATAGACAGACTAAATACTTATCTGAATCATCAAATTTAGAACAAAATGGCATCGATTTGCATATTTTTGCAATAGTGTATATTTTTGCATATTTTGACTTTTTATGCATATTTTGTGCATTTTAATGCATATTTGTGCATATTTTCAATTTATTTTAATTATTTCATTTTAATTTGTTACAAAAAAATAAAATTTGGATACATTTTTATATTTTGATTGCAAAATCATGTTAATACTTTAAAATCTTGCTGAACCGAAGAAAAGCTTAAGATTCTGTTCCTATAGAAAAGATAAATGCCAAATTAATTTTTTTCGCTATATTTTTTATGCTTTTAAGCTTCGACTTTTGCAAAAAGTGTTCTTTTATGTGAAAATTTTTCATGGTTTTAGTCCATATCTTTAATTTTTAGCTGCATTTTATAAACGCTTATATTTCTTTATCAGTACCTTGCTCTAGTAATTACCTTTCTCGCATTTTTAACCGAATTTACAGTTGATTTAACTGTCATTTTCAATAGATTATACTTTCAAATATATTTTAAGAGTAGAATGTAACAACATTTTGTTGTGGTAATCGAAAGAAAAAAAAGTTATTAAAACTTTTTTAAAGTACCTGTTAAAAACAGTAGTTTTTACCATCTTTTTCAGTTGTTTCGAAATTTTTGCAGTACAAAATTGTCTGTTATTTTTACGACATCGTTTTTTTTACAGCAATTGTTAGTTGTTTTTTAATAGTTTAGTATTTACTTTTGTGGTCTTCTTAACATCATTTGCTATTGTATGAACTGTAATTTTTAGTAATTTTTTTGGGGAGTGTACCTTGTTTTTCTATTTAATCGTACACTTCATGAAAAAAGTTTATAAGAATTATTGAATTTTAACAAATCTTTTTATAAATTTTTGATAATAATATTTTTATGCAGTTATTTTAACTGCAATTTATTTACAATCTTTTTTTAACTAATTTTTCTTTATTTTTCTTTTAGATATGGGTCTATTAAGTGAAGGCAGTCCTTTAACCTGGGAAGAAACTAAAGCTCTATCAGAACATGTACGAGAACATGGAGTACAACAATTTATAAATCTTTATCACAGATTAAAAGATCGTCAAGGTGATGTACTCAAATGGGGTGATGAGGTCGAATATATTATTGTAAAATTCGATGATAATAAAAGACAAGCAAAGGTATCACTGAAAGCACCCGAATTATTGGCACAATTAAATGAGAAAGAAATAGCCGATCCAGATGGTGTAAAATCATTGTGGCGTCCTGAATATGGTGCATATATGATTGAAGGTACACCGGGAAAACCATTTGGTGGTCTATTGGCCCATTTTAATTTGGTGGAGGCTAATATGCGTTATAGACGTGAAGAAGTCACTGAGTTATTGGAAAAAGATGAATGTGTTATGTCTATAACAAATTTTCCACGCTTAGGTTGTAAGGAATTTACACATCCCGTTGTTAATCCAAATCCTGAAGATCCAGAAAGTTCAGCAAAATCCCTATATTTCCCAGATGAAGCAATATTTCCTGGGCATCCACGTTTCAAGACCCTAACACGTAATATACGCATGCGTAGAGGTGAAAAAGTGGCTATAAAATTAAAAGTATTCAAAGATGAACATACAAAACTACCAGTGGAAGGTAGTCCACCCATGGAACCAGATGCAGTATTACTCGATGCTATGGGTTTTGGTATGGGCTGTTGTTGCTTACAATTAACATTCCAAGCTTGCAATATAACAGAGGCTCGTACATTATACGATCAATTGGCACCATTATGTCCCATAATGTTGGCTTTAACAGCCGCTTCGCCCATTTATCGAGGCTATTTAACAGAATCTGATTGTCGCTGGAATGTCATTAGTTCGTCGGTGGATTGTCGCACCCAAGAAGAAAGAGGCCTTAAACCACTAAAAGAGAATAAATTTCACATTGCAAAGTCGCGTTACGATTCTATAGATTCCTATCTATCACCAGAAGCTGAAGAGTACAACGATGTACCTTTGACCTATGATAAAAAAGTCTATCAAAGTTTACGTGATGGTGGCATTGATCATTTATTGGCGCAACATGTTGCCCATCTATTTATACGCGACACAGTTTCACTATTCAGTGAAAAAGTACATCAAAACGATGAAGAAGACACGGATCATTTTGAAAATATACAATCTACCAATTGGCAAACAATGCGTTTTAAACCACCACCACCTAACTCTCCCATTGGTTGGAGAGTCGAATTTCGACCATGTGAAGCTCAAATAAGTGATTTCGAAAATGCTGCTATAGTGTGTTTTGTTGTTTTACTAACTCGGGTCATATTGTCGTATCAATTGAATTTCTTAACACCCATTTCTAAGGTTGACGAAAATATGCAAACGGCTCAAAAACGTGATGCTTGTCGCAAGGAGAAATTTTGGTTCCGCAAACAAGTTAGAAAAACTCCAAGACTTACAAATGGTACTCTAACTTCTGCTTTGAATGATACTAATAGCACAACAGATAGTGCCACTAATGAAAAATCTAATGGCATGAATGGTGATACTAATGGTTATCATAATCATGGTGATCATGAGGACGAATTTGAACTTATGACTATTGATGAAATATTTAATGGAAAGGTAAGTTTAGAAAAATTTAACTAAAATTATAAAACTTGGAAAATTTTGGAAAATTAATACTTTCTGAATCAAAACTATTTGATACATATTTAGATCTCAAACTCTTTTAACAAAAAAACACATTTCAAATATTTTCTGTAAAAGTATACGTCCGAAACATTCTCATAAGTTATGAGGGCGGACCCAAAATTTGCCGACCTGACGTGTAGATGACGGTAGTAGTTTGAAAAAAATGACTGGTGAAAAGTGGCAACTTTATAAAACATATGTTTTAAGTATTCACTTTAACCCCATTATTAAACGTGAGATTATTGCGCGTGTCTGAATGAACCCATGGGAGATTCCCGTGTTAGTTGATAACTTCCAATTAAACTAAGTAAATGGAAATATCTAAAAGATTTGAAGCCTATTATACCACCAGAATATCATTACTTTTATGATAATTTTGTTCAAAGTAATAGTAAGATTTGTAGCAATGTCCAATTCGAATTAGACTTGGGCAATCAAATTCGTTTGAGTCAGCGATCTTTCTAGTTCAATTGATCTCAATGAACTAGATCGCTCTTCTAGTTCAATCGATCTTTGACAATTTCGTTCAATCGCTAGTTAGATCGCTCGTTTGATAATTGTTAAGCGAACTTCTTTCCACAGCTATTTATTAATAACGATTAAAAATTTAAAATTTTAATAATATAAATTTAATAAAATATTGGAAAACATTTTAATAATAATGAAGAAATATGAGTTTGGTAAAAAATATAGTTTTTATGCAATTCTTTCATTTGGATTTCAAATATTGCTTTAAAAATGTTGTAAATGCCAAAAAAAAAACTATTAAAAAGAGATAAAATTGTGCCGTGAGTAAAAAGAACGAAATGATGAATTGAACTAGTTCGTTCACGAACTACACAAGTCTAATTCGAATTATTTTGTTTCCTGTTAATTGTTTCGCTATTTAGTTAATATATGTGGAAAAACGTAAAAGAAAACGTTGAAACTTGAATAAAATTGCTTATTATATAATTTTTTTTTACTGTACCATATCCTCTATCAGCCAAAAAATAT
The DNA here is from genome assembly GCA_021234595.1 of Delia radicum. NCBI lineage: Eukaryota > Metazoa > Arthropoda > Insecta > Diptera > Anthomyiidae > Delia > Delia radicum. The sequence continues at coordinate 115,102,026 of CM037852.1, forward strand.
TTGAATTTTTCAATTGCTATACAATCTATCATCCATTATATATATTATTTTTATACGTACACTCAAAATAAAAAGTTAGTAAAGTAAGCAACATTTTTTCTGGGAGGATCCTTACAGAAAATTTGCTAATATCAGCAAAAACATTAGTAAACTCAGCCAAAATTTTGCTGAATTTAGCAAATTGTTTGCTGATATTAGCATTTTTTTTGCAAATATCCTCTTTGCAAAGGTGTAGGATTCAGTAGTCATACACTCAAAAAAAAAAGTTAGTAAAGTCAGCAAAAAATTTTGCTTAGTCAGCAAAATTTTAGTCAGGAGGGTGCTTGCAAAAAAAAATGCTAATGTCAGCAAAATCTTTTGCTGAAAATCAGCGAGCTGATTTTTAGCAACAAAATGAGTAGGTTCAGCAAAAGTTTTGCTAAAACTTAGTAGATTAGAAATTAAGAAACCCTTGCTAAAAATTAATAAATTTTTTTTAGTAGACTGAAAAAAACTCAAAAAATTTGTAGAAAAATTATATTTTAGTTAATTTATTTGCTGAAAATCATAAAACGTATTCTTGTGATTCTGTTTAAAATAATTTACAAAATATAAAAAACGTTCATACTCCCAAATTGACGATATGAATTAAATAGTGTCCGACCGAGTACTCGGCTTCGGAGTTCGGCCAAAAAGTGAAGTTCGGCCAAGTTCGGTGTTCGGCCAAATTTTGGCCGAATAAATAACAACTGTGGTTATATTTACTTTTCAGAATTTACAAAAAAAACTACATAAAAAATACAACGTTGAATATAATAGAATACCAAAAAAAAACAACGATATTTAAATATCAATGTGTGTGAAAAAATTTCAAAAAGCAAAAAGAGTTTAAAAAAAATTTCCAGAAATATACTTACAAGACTTATAAGCAAATAATCAAATTTAATGCGATATATGTAATTAAATATATATAAAAAAAAAATCGAATGGTAATTAATCCTAAAAAGAGAATAACAGGTTCATCAATATGGGAAAGACATGATGCAGTACCAGACTTAGAAGTAGCAGAACCAAACGAAAATTTTATTGAAAAAGAAATTAAAATATTTATTACGGAGCCTTTAAGTCCCGAAATATAAATATATATGAGTATTGGAATTCAAGTCCATTTACTAATATAAAAGCTGTAGCAATAAAATATTTATCAGCCCCACCAACTAGTGCAGCTAGCGAACAGCTTTTTAGCGCTGCCGGACAGCTGTATTCTGATAGACGAAGCAATTCACATGGTGTGAATGCGGAAAAATTGCTTTTCTGTCATTACAATATCAAACTTTTAATTTTTAATATTAAATATTAAATATTAAAGTTTAAGTTTTTTTTTTCTATATCGACTTAAAAATAGATCAACTATTTTTCTTTGACATATAGTACAAATATTTTATTCTTTTTTGTACACAGAAAAAAAAAATAGCGCCAAGTACACATTTTGTTGAATAAAAAAAATAATCAATTACTTTTTTAATTGATTCAATTAAAAAGTAATCAATATTTTTGTTTATTTAAAGTAATCAATATTAATTAACATATTGATTACTTTTTAATTTAGTCAATTAAAAAAGTAATTGAGTCAATTAAAAAAGTAATTGATTATGTTTTTTTTATTCAACAAAATGTTTACTTGGCGCAATTTTTTTGTGTGTACATAAAATAGTACAACTATTTTCCAAATATGATTTTTTAAAAAAATATACCTATAAATTTGTATTTTGTTTATGTTTAATAACTTTTTGGTTTAAATTTATTGATCTAAAAAAACAATTTATATTTTTTTTATTAAAACAAAAAGTTCGGCTTCGGCCGAACATTGATATTATGGCCGAAATTCAGCTTCGGCTTCGGCTTCCGCCGAAAAAAATGAGTTCGGTCGGACACTAGAATTAATGTAATATCTAAAAATAATAGAAATAGTTATATATAACATAAACGGAATTATCTCTGAACTACTTACATCAATTATTGTCTAAATGATGCAATCTTTTAAAGGAACGCAAATGCCGCAGAGAATTATAGAAACGAAACGAAAAACTAACAAAATATAACATATACAACCCTTTTTTGCAATAAAACAAAGGAAACAGAAAAATCTAAGATGTATGTCTTAGTCTTTCGCTTTAGTCTGTCTACTTATTGCATATTTGTCCATATATAGTTCAATATATGACCATATATGGTCTCATATATGACCATATATTTTCGGATCCGAAATTTGAGGGTATATGGTCATATATGAGCATATATGGATCATATATGTGCATATATGAACATATATTATCATATACGACCATATACCCTCAAATTTCGGATCCGAACATATATGGAAATATATGAGATCATATATGGTCATATATCGAACCATATATGGACATATATGACCAGCTATACCCATATATGATCATATACAATCCCATATATGATCATATATGTTCATATACGATGCCTTTTTCACCTGGGAATGGTAAAAATAAATCAGGCGGACCAAAAACAGCTTTATGATTAGGGACAAGCGTAAAATAATCAACGGTGCCAGCAACACAATGAAGAGTCTCAATCAGATAATCTATGAATGTAAGCTAAATATGTCCAAATCAACTCTTAAAGGACTCCCAGGGAATTACTCGCCAAAAGCTGATATCTGTGCCAAGGTGATAACTAGGAGGCATCACACATTATTAAAACTGCTGGTATAAAATATTTTTCTTAAATTTTTGTAAATTTTCATATATTAAGTTAAGTGTATTTATAGTTATGAAACCCTAATTAATTTCGTTATTCATTTTTAAATAGTAAAATAGAAAATAAATGAATTGTTTTTTTTGTTAAATATTATTAATTTTTCATAGGTTTTTCATTTATGCCGGTTAAACTAAAGAGTTTATAGGGTAAAGAGTAGGGCGGGTCGATTTAAAAATCGCTTAACGTTCAAGGAAAATCATATTCTAGGGATATCATAGTGGAAAATCATAGTGGGATTTTTCAAAATTTCCCCCTACGGGTCAAAAGTCGGGACATCAGAATTCGTTTTAGAGGTATGGTTCCTTCGGCAAAGTTTCTTATTTTGATCCCTAGAATACGATTTTCCTTGAACGTTGAGCGATTTTTTTTTGCCTCCATACAAATCGACCCGGCCTAGTAAAGAGATATCGATCAAGATTTTCCTGCAAATTCGTGTTCACGAAATTTGTATAGGCACTCGGGTCTGTTGGATTCCTTCAAGAAAGGTGAAGGAAAATGAAAAAATATAAAAACAGTGTTTTTCTTATATTTATTAACATTTTATTTTTTTTTAAACTCCATTTAAAGACTCCCATATTTCCTTATTTTTTTTTAAGGGATTTTTTTTTTTTGTAGAAATTACAGACTTGAAAAATCTGATAATGAATACCCACTGGTTAAACTCTTCTACTTTTATAACTTACGAAATTTTGTAAAATTTATGTGTAATTATAGTTTCGTAACGCAGTGTATAGTATTTTGAACCCATTTCTGAACTATTTTGAAACTTATATGCTGACAGGGTTGTTATTTTTTTAATTTAAATTGATATTCTTGATAGAGAATATTTAATAATATGTAATATTATTTTTTTAATATCCTAAAATAAATCTTTTTTTTTACAGGCTGATTCATTTCCTGGTTTGGTACCGCTCATACGCAGCTATTTACAATCTATGGAAGTTGACACCGATAGTCATTGCACCATTGAACAGTATTTAAGATTTATACAAAAGAGAGCTTCAGGTGAATTAATAACCACCGCTACATGGATGAGAGAGCAGGTCTTAAATCATCCAGATTACAAGTAAGTTTTGAATATTAAAAAATAAAAAATATGATTCTAATATTTGTTATTTTTTTTATCTTTTAATTACAGAAAAGATTCCATTGTTAGTGATGGTATCAATTATGATATTTTAAAGAAAATACAGGATATACAAAATGGGAAATTAATTGAACCCACCTTAATGGGACATAATGGTAATCATACCAAAACGAAAGATTTTATACCACCGGCCATACAAAAGCATTCAAATAAGTGTTGTGAAAGTTAATGATCAAATCAATTAATATTTGGAGATTGACAACGATAATGGTGTGACAATGATACAAGATAATAATAATAATGATGATGAAAATGAAAATGGAGAGACAACATTAACAGCCAGCAACCAGTAGAACTAGACAGGATTAACATTGCCAAAAAGAAATGAAGAAACCAACTGTACTAATATTACAGCAGCATTAACAGCATTAACAATTTAACCCTCTAATGTTGTTTAAATTTTCAATCTGTTAAGAAAACTATTTCTGTTACTTAAAATTGTTGATATTTTTTTATTTTTATATTCAAATTGAGATTTTGGCTAAACTGTACTTTATGGGGCGTTCTTCAAAAAAAAAAAAAGTAGGCGGTCCCCTCCAGAATTAAAAAATTATTTTTTTTTCTATCTTTGGCTAAGGGGGCCGTGTCCCAAAAACCGGTATACGCAGTAACATATAAGTGTGGGTACTCTAATGGACGGAATTTTCCTCCCGATTTCAAAAATTATATTATTTTTAGGATCTATGATACGTAGCGCCCTCTACTCCCGTTTACAAATTTTGCCTACGGCGCTATTTCCGAAAACCAGTTACAAATACATCAAAATTACAACAAAATTATTTTTTTTTGATAAACTCGCAAACTGGAAAAAATTTACTCAGCAAAGCCACTAAACTGCCTATTACATAGGAGAAAACCACTAAGCCCGACCGAAGGCCGGTCACGCAAAAAAAACTTTGGACGGACTCGAGAAGAATACATTTTGTGCCATCACCTCCACGCGGAAATCCCTAGGTAATGCCAACAATAGCTACTAAAAAGACACATTTTCATGTAAAATTCATTATTTGAACAGTAAAATTTACAAAAATACTAAAACACTCCCTCCTCATTTTTGTACTTAAAAAAGCTCTAGAGGGCGCTACGTATCATAAAAATAATATAATTTTTGAAATCCTGAGAAAATTTCCTTTAACTTGAGTACCCACACTGATATGTTTCTACGCATACAGGTGTTTAGGGCCGGGCCCTTGGAAATCCCCAGTTAGAAAAAACGTTTCTTTTTCGATTCCAGAGAAGTTCATATTTTTTTTTTTTTAGGAACTCCCCATAAAGTGCAGTTTTGCTGAGATTTTTATATATTTTAGATAACATTTTTTTTTTTATAAATGAACTAAACATTGTAACTTTGTAAAATTGAAGTAACTATTGTTTTCATCAATTAATATAAATGAAGGCTTTTTAAAAGTCACTGTGATCATTAGAGGGTTAATAAATAGCAACATTAACTATACATTATAGAAAAAGATAACTACCATAAACGTAACTTAACTTACATACATATAAAGATTGTTAAGAAGAAACATGTTAATTAAAGTATAACGATGGCTATAAGTTGATAACTCGTAATAGATGATTTAATTACAATTAATTACAACTTTTGATAAGGATCGGATCCTTAGGCAGCAAAATTTAGAAAAATGTACTTAAAAAAAACATATTTTTGTGAGAAGTTTATAATTTTTTAAAATTAATGTAGAAAATGTTTACAGAATTTAAACATTTTATTGATTAAAAAGTTGTCGAAAAAACAAACGACTCCAGCCCATTTTTATCACCAAAACACTCTAATTTTGAGGGATTTGTGATGACAAAAATAATGGGACGTTACAAATTTTCATTTCGAACTTAAGAAATAACTTAACTGTAACAGTTTGGTGTTTCTTGCTGGACAAAGAAAATTTTACACCATTTGAGATATTTTATAGAAAAAGTCAGAGCTGTTTTAAAAAATCAAATTGATGATTCTTGCAGAAAAATTGCTCACATTGGCAAAAAAAAAAATTGTTAAATTCAGCAAAATTTTTGCTAAATTTATAAAGTTTTTTGCTGATATTAGCATTTTTTGTACAAACATCCTCCCAGCAAAAATTTTGCTGACATTTTTTTAGTGTAATTTTTAGTAGCTTTTTCTATTGTTTTCACAGGTTTATTTCTATGAGTGTATCAGAAGCAATAGAAAAACTACACAGAAAAAACAGTAGGCCCCAACAATGAAGTTCGTAAATTCAAACACCCTCATTTTTAAATTCAAATTTATGTCCAAACAAATTTTTTTTTTTTTGAAATGCTTGTAAATTGTAGTTTTTCATATAAAAATTCTTTGAAAACAAAAATTAAAATTTACAAAAAAAATCAACAAAAGGGGGGTTTGTATTTACAAATCATTATTATTGATGCCAATTTAAAAAAACTTTTATTTGTTAATTCAAAAATGTTCTATGAGGCATGTTTAATATTACAACCAGAATTTTGTACTTTATTTCTGTGTATTTCATTCTCATGATTGTCTTCTACACCAAAATCATAAAATTTTGAATACATTAATATTTTTTGGAAATTTTGAAAATTTGTTTTGTTTTATATTGAATATAATCGTAGTAATATCGTAAAATCGTTTTTCTAAGAACATATTGTTTCTAAAATCTGTATTTTAAAGTTTTTTAATCCTTTTACAAAAGCGTATAAATCAAAACTTCACATATTTCAGACAAGACAAAATAAGATTTAAAATGAGATATAAATTTTTTAAATCTGAATATGCGTTCATAATTACGACCATTTGAACAGAATGTATTTTTATAAATTAAAAATACTAACTTTAAGCAGCGATAAAACGAGAGTTACAACGAATTAAAAAAATTAATAAACAAATTGTTTTGTCTTTAACTTTGAAAACTGCCGTTTCACTTTCGACTACTCGATGAAAGTCAAATTTGGATAACACAAAAAAAATTCTCGGTCCACAATTTTGAAAAAAAAAACTGTTTCCGGCCTTCCCTCCATAATAAATTCCTGGCTACGGATCTGATAAGGATATAGTTTGTGCTTAACACAAGTTGTAATTTAATTGGAAGTTACTAGATATCAACTTATGACCCTCAATAATTGTTTTAAAGAATTACCCTAATTGGGGTATTTCAAAAAAGCAAACAATTTTAGCTTTTTAAAAGCCATTCGAAAAAATATATTTTTAGGCTGAAAAATACACAAAACAACTTTTGCCGTCTACGCCAACAAAAGCGATTTTGAAATAATTTGTTTTTCTTGTAAACCGACGATAAAAGTGAGCATTCAGTTTTAAAAAGTTTTCAATAGAAATGGGAGAAGTGCAACATTGTGATGTTTTCCAACTCCCCCAAACGGATATAAGGACAAATTATGATTAACTATTGTCTTTAAGGAATCTTTAGAAAACGCTAAGGGATGGAATATGTTATTATAATTTAGTTCTTAATAATTGTTAAATTTTGTTTAAAAAATCAAAATCAAAAATTTAAAAAAATATTATTGTAAACTTATAAGTGTTTATTTATTTACTTAAAAAGAAATGCCTATAAAGAAAATTATGTTTAAAAACTTTTTAATATAAGAATAAGAAAAATCTATGAAACTGTGAAAAAAACCCCTATAATTAATTAACTGACAAAATTATTACAATAGCGACACAAAAAATAAATTATTTAAAATTATGATTTTTAAAGAAATGTATACGACTTTTCGGCTGGTTAAAGTTTTGTGCAAAAATGTTTACATTAAAAAAAAAAACAGTTATGCAGTCAACGCAAGAATCAAAGCACACAAAATGAACATTAATTTTTCTCCTTTCTCGTTATTATTAGAAATTTGCTAATATTTTATAACTACACGGTAATGATGTAAGTTCCAATGATAAAAAATTGTTGGTAAAATTGTTATTCAGTGATTTTTCAATAAAGCTTTGCCTGCAGAACGAAAAAATCAAAGCATACAGGTTATAGAACTATGTTTTATGTGTTAAACAAACAAAAAAAAAGGAATCAAAATGGAGTCTATTGAAAACATACTTCTTAATAGAAACGGGATTGTATAACTTTTTCAAAATCTTTAGTACAAAGTTTAAGATATATGCAAAACTGCACTCTGCATCTTTTTTGAGTCCTAAAGATTAAATAAATATTTTAACATGCAGTGAATGTAGTCTGTCACTCAAAGAAATATGCAAGGATAAAAAACAACTCCTTTGTTTTCAAAAAAAATGATATACAGTAGAAACTCGATTCTTGCACGTAATGAAAAACGGGCTCGGTGCAAGTTTCAAGGTTGTCGCAAGTACCGAGTATTAATTTCCCATACAAAATAGAATCTAAGTTTAATATTTCAATTCAAAACACTTAAGTTCAACGCATTCGTATAACAGTAGATACATATTTTATGTGGAATTAAAGAAATTTAAAATTTTTGTTTGTTTTGTACAAAGTCGCTTGTTCAGTACTACATTGCTTCTTAGTCTCTGGAGCATCATAATATCGTCTAATGAAGCATTGTTTTTCTCCGCCCATTCTAAGCAAATATTGAACGCTGATATATATACATAATACAAAAATGTTGCAAGTATCGAGTTCAAAATTTTCGGATGTCGCAAGTACTGAGTGCGTAATGAAAAATATTCCTATGTTGCAAGAATCGAGGTGTGCAAGTATCAAGTATGTGCAAGAATCGAGTTACTACTGTATACTGATGTAGATATCGAACAATTTAGAATCTGACTGTGAGAAAAGTCATAAAAATAAGAAATTTTTTCAAAAAATCAAATGTATTTGGATCGTATATCAATAAAGTGTGTTCATAGAATATTTGCAAATTTATAAATACTACAAAGTAGAAAAAAAATGGAATTAAAGTTTGTATGCTGTTGTTCTTTCGCGTTCTGTTTAAAAAAATGTCCAGACCTAAAATAAACACCATTACCAATTACACCATTATCAATTTTATTTCAGAAGTTATGAATTGTGTTTCAGAAATAATCAAATAATCGAATTAATTTTATTTGAGAAATTATCCGTTGAATTTCATTTTTATAAATTGAATTTCAGAAGCTATGGATTGTACTTCAGATTAAACAATTGTATTTCAGAAAATATTAATTGTATTACAGTTTTATCAACAGAATTTATCAATTGTAGTTCAGAAATTATCAAAAGCGTTTCATTAATATTTCTGAAATACAATTGATAATTTCTGAAATACAATTGATAATTTCTGAAATACAATTGATAATTTCTGAAATACAATTAACAGTTTCTGAAATTTAATTAATAATGTGAGAAATACTTTTGATAATTTATCAAATACAATTAAAAATTTCGGAAATATAATTCACAAAACTGAAATACAACTGATATTTTCTGCAACACAATTGTTAAATCTGTAATACAATTGACAATTTCTGGAAAACAATTTATTAAACTGAAATACAATTGATAGTTTCTGAATTGATCAATTTTGAATTCAATAGATAATTTCCGAAATACAATTGATAAATCTGAAATACAATTGATAAACTTCTGATTGAAAAAATGTATATAAGCCATACGAAATTATATATAATTACATACGAAAATTTGGTGGTCATAATTATATATAATTATATCCAAAAAATGGGTATACTATATTCTTTTATATAATTATATAAAATTATATATTATATAAAGCAGATATAATTATATATTGGAGCATATATAACTATATATAATTTTATATGACGCCAAATAAGCAAATTTTTGAATAATCAACACCAAATATAATTATATCTAATTATATATGATGCCATATATGATTATATATAACTATATATAATTATATATACATTTTTGGAATCGGGTAGACATAAATTTTTTTTTTTAACTAAAAAAAGGTTTTTCGCAGAATATACAAAATCTATACAGGACAATGTTTTTGAAACTGTTTAATTTTTTATTCTTAAATTGTTTCCGACTCTTAAAAATCGCATACCATTTCTATTCCAAAATTGCATAAATATTAAAAAGATTTCAAAACCTAAAAAGCCAGTTGTAAAGATAATTAAAACTATCTCAAGTATCGAAAGAAAAAAAAAACTCCTCTTAAAAACGGATAAGTTTTCAAAATATAATATAATTGGATAAACAGCACAATTTAAGCGCTGTTTTTTTCGTATTACAATTAAAGAAATTTTTTTGTACAGAATATCATGAGGCAGCACAAATATTTCTGTATTATAATGTAAGTAATAAGTCATTCCTTTTTTTTTATTACAGACTACATACGAGAAATTTTTGAAACGTTAAACAATATTCAGAATTTACCATAGTTTCTATATATATCAGAAATAAAAATCTTTCACAATTTGTGTTGTCAAGTGTTAGAAAGTATTTTTTGTTTTAATTTTAAATTTGAAAAATCTATCCTTTAGCTAAAAATTACACATATTTTGCTGCAGTCAAAATATTGAATCAAACTTTTTTTTTATACATAAAATGCGTAAGTTTTTATTTTAATTAGCAAACATTTTGTATAACAAAATACTATCCGTATTAGCATTTATTTTAGGTTTTCTTTTATTATGTTTACATTTAAATTGATTTATGGCTTTATGAATTAAAAAAACAATAAAAAAAATGAAATATTATTTAATTTTATGTATTAAACTTGAAAAAAGTTAAATAAGTTTTTAAATTTAAACAAATAAATATAAAAAAATAAATAAATAAATTATATTTAAAAGTTATCCTTCTTCGTTAAAAAAAAGGAACCCCTAAATATGTTGTGTATTAATTTTATTTGTTAGTAGTAATTTGTAGTGTCCGACCGAACAGTTCGTCCAGTTCGTATTTGGAAGATGACAAAGCCAATTGTGACAATATTTTGTTGTTGTTTTTGTTTTTTTCTTTGATATTTTAAATTTTGAATCTCGCTCCTAGACGAGGACAAGAAATTCTCATTGAGTTTGTGATTTAACATAACAAATATCTCTAGAAATTCTAATAACAAAGTCCCCTGAAGATTTCCTTAGGCAGGAATGAAATCCGGATAGGGACACGTCTACATCAGATTGTTTTTCACAATTTGTTAAATAAGTTTTGGGACTTTAGCACATTTAATTACTATAAATGCAATTAATGTTTATCCCGATGAAAATAAATTTAAATATATTTCGTCGGTTTTTTGATATCTAGAGGCAATGATGACAAATTTTGGTATTGGAAACATGTTTGTTGAGCCGATTTAATTCGGTTTTGTGTATAAAATTTAAGAGAAAAGCCGAAGTTTAGCTATAAAGTTAAAATTTCGGTCGCCATACTATTTTCAATTTGGCCGTACTTTCTGAGGCCGAACAGTGAATTCATTGCTTAACTACAGACTTTTCTTCAAATTTGACACTCAAAATAGCATCTAATCAGCCCAATAAAAATGTTTCCATCCGCCAAATTTGTCCATAATGCTTTAAAATACCGAATACAGACCAAATACATTTTCTGGCCGAACTGTTCGGTCGGACACTAGTAATTTGTAAGTAAATTAATATTAAATTATTATGTTTTCATAATATTTATGGCAAGCCACTGATATTTTTGAAACACACATCGTGTTAAAAACTACCAAAGAAGGTACAACTAATATTGAAACTCTGAAAACAATATTTGGTTTACCATCCGCAAAATTCATTGCCAATATTTATTTTATTTATTTATTAAAAAGTATTCTACAAAACATAAATTCATAAAATACAAAAAGATTTAAAATAGTGTGGGCTACTAGGCCATTACACTATATGAGGAGCCGCATACCAAAACGTACTTTTCACATTTTTTGAGAAATTGGTTTTTTGTTATTTTTGTATTAGTTGGGTTGAAATCTACTAGAAAAAATCTTATTAGCGTATTTTTTTTTTCAACAAAAAAAATGGACTTTAAAAAAATTGGTGCATAACAAAACGTACTTTTTTACTTTTTTTATATCAAAACGTTCTTTTTTTTAGTCATTGTCACTTATTTCTTTAACAAGTTATTTTGCTTTTTTAATGGTGAAATACCAACAGAACGAAGAGGTGGAGATACAAAATCTCATAAATATATTGGCAAAAAGGAAAGTGTTAAACAATTTATTAATTCCTTTCCTGCTACTGAGAGTCATTATAATCGATCTAAATCTAAAAAAATATATTAAAATAGCGAACTTAACATTGCCAAAATGTTTTCGTTATATGACGAATCCGTCGATAATAGTTTAAAAGTCAGTCAAACTTTATTTCGACAAATTTTTTGCAATAATTTCAATATTCGATTTTCATCACCGGCATCAGACGTCTGCACTGTGTGTCATTTCTCAAAAACTAAAATTAAAAATGAGGTGGATCCTCTGAAGAAAGTCAAACTTATGACAGATTTAAGGATGCATAAGCTTAGAGCTAATGCATTTTACCAAAAAATTAAAGAGAAACCAGAAAACACACTGACATTAGTTTTTGATATGCAAAAAGTTCAAGTGTTGCCGAAATGTCCTATTCAAGAAGCTTATTACTCACGTCAACTAGGTTTCTACAATTTCTGTATTGTAGGCGTTGATAGTAAGAATCCCTCATTTTATTGCTGGACTGAAAATCAGACAGGTCGAGGATCTACGGAAATTGGATCTGCCTTAATTCATTATTTAAATACTGTCTGCTTAAAAGAAATTCAATTTATACGATTTTTTTTGTGATGTATGTGGCGGACAAAATAAGAATTCCTATATAGTTCGAACTGTTTTGTTTTGGCTCCAAACGAAATCACCCTCACATTTACAAGATATAACAATAACATTACCAGTAAGAGGACATAGTTTTTTACCAGCTGATAGAGTTTTTGGTCGTGTTGAAAAAGATCTAAAGAAACATGCTGTTATAACGACAGTAGAAGAATATTCTAAAATTTATTCCAATCATGGTCAAGTTTTAATGTTGGGAAAAGACTGGAGTATCCTCAATATAAAACAACTTGAATCGATTTATAAAAAAATTGAAAATATTCAAAATATAAAACGGATAAAATTTTATAAAAATTTTTTAAAAAATGGAAGTACAACGTGTTTAATTAAAACTTTCCAGTTTTTTTAAATTCGAATTAAATGATGAACGAAATACCAATATAGATATTCTTAAACGAGGAAAGGACCCTTTTTCAATTTCTCGCCTTGAAGAAATTTCAACAGGCCGTTGAATTAACGCCGACAAGAGAAAAGATGTAGAAAATCTTTTAAAAAAGCATTTTGGCGATGACTGGACTGAAAACAACACATTAGTTTGGTACAAAGATATCCTTTATAAACAAAATGAAAATACGGGGGATGAAATGGACAAAAATAATGAATGTAGCTGCCTTGAAGATGATTTTGGAACACACGTTTAATTAATTAATAAACTTATTCAAACTAGTTTTTGTATTAAAAAAATCTATACTGAATTTAAATAAATATTTTGGTTTTAATTTAAATTAAATTTTATTATATTTTGAAATTTGCATCGTAGTGTTAAAAAAAAACCAAAATTACAGTAAATTGTAATAACATAAAACCTTTATTTCTCATTTTGTCTTCACAAAATCAAGTATTGCTTATGAAAATATTTTTGTAATGTCTTTTTGTGTCTATAACTTCTTGTGAGCAAATTGGTGTAGTTTTGGATGATGTAAGATATATTGTCAAAATGTTACCGTTAAAAAAAAATCGCACACCAAAACGTTCTTTTTTCCTTATTTTTTAACAAAATGTACTTTTCCCCTTTTTTTATCAAAACGAACTTTTTCACATATAAAAGTCTTTTGATCTCATACACGCTTAACATTTTTTGTGATGACTTATTGTGGTTTGATGCATCTTATGATAAGCTATAAACTTCTTGCTATTTCCAGGTATGAAAAACTTAATCCTCAATTTCCCACAAATTTTAATTGAGGTAAAAAGTACGTTTTGGTATGCAGCTCCTCATATATGGTTAATTCAAATTTCATTTAATACATTGGCTGATTTAAAAATATTCTTGATTTTTTTAATTGATTCCTTCCTGTTACAATTTAGTATTATTTCTAATGAAAATGAAAATTATTCAAGTTCGAGGCCATACTCTATATTTCTTAATTAGGATATTGTCCTAACAAATAATCTATAGAGTTTTTGTTTTCAAATTTATTATTTGACCCTTTCAGGAATGTGTTGATAGATCTATTTCGGGAATTTTCTAGGTTCCCATCATCAGAACACGTTTTGAAAGCGGTAACAATCCCATGCCAAACATCAAACATTCATAGGAACTAGTTTACTCACTACATGAGAACTAATATACATATGAGTTTGAAGTTAAAGATTATAACCATTGATCAAAAAATAAATTGAAAACTTGTTTGATGTGCAAGATCCACCTCTGGTGGATATTCACTACACGTTTTTTGTATTTCTCTCCTTTTTATATTTTGTTTAGTTTGTAAACAAAACAGGGGAAGTAAACTAGGCGGTACAAGTTTATTTCTAATGGCTCATCTGTTGTAAACAAAACAGGGGAAGTAAACTAGGCGGTACAAGTTTATTTCTAATGGCTCATCTGTTGAGGTATTTGGGCAGCTTTTTAATATATGGTTGATTGTGAGGTCCTGTGAACAAAATTCACATCCTCTTGGCTGTGTTTTTTCATAGAAATGTTGTGTGCTGAATCCAACACGTATTCGTGCAAGAATAATACAGTTTTCACGGCTTAGATGTTTGTTGTATGGTGGTCTTGTTGTGTTGATATTATGGGAGTTAAGAAAGCTGTGTGAACTGTTCCATATTTGTTGTTATTGTTCCTTTTGTAAATTTTTGTGAAAATTAACCATTACTGGCACTAGCGCTGGTACTTCAATTATTAAAGGATGATTAATTAATGGCATTTTTTGCAGCAGCGTCAGCGTATTCATTACCTGGAATACCTACATGTCTAGGTATCCAGAGAATGATAACTTTGTTTTGGAGTTCAATATTGTTTAGGATGTACTTTCTGTTATTGCTTTTTTTGTTTTAATGATTTAACTGCGCTGAGACTGTCAGTGCAAATAAGGGCTTGTTGTCCGCTTTTGGCAGCATAACATACTGCAAATTTTATAGCTGCTAATTAAGCCGAAAAAATTCCTGATTGGAAGGGTAGTATAGATTGCTGAAGGATTCTATGGTTTCCATTTTTCATTTGTTCTATTGCAGCATACGATGTGTTCCCGTTTGAAAAGGACCCATTGGTGAAGATTGTTAATCTTGCATTATACTTTTCTTTTTCTCTTAAGAAGAATTGTTGTATCATTTGTGGATTCATTTCATCCTTCTTTGTAGAGTTTAGAGTTGTATTAGTGATTAAGTTGAAGTTTGATGTGCTGCTTATTTTTGATGAGCTTATTCGAGTTGGAAGTGGCATATCAATTTCTTTGGCATATTGGATGATGTTTTGAAGTCCCCATGGGTAATTTAAAATTTCCTGATCCATTAATTCCCATAATTGCTTATGTAATGCATGATTGGTGTCTATTAGTGCTTTCGCTAACATTTTTATAGATTGTTTTTTTTAATAAGAATTCAAAGTCATTTATTTTTGCTTCTATTTTTAGTGCATCATTAGGAGTAGCCTGAAGTAAGCCGGTGGCTGTACGGAAACACCTGTTTATAGTAGCATTAAGTTTACCAATGTTGGTTTTTGATGTCCAGCCCTATATTGTTATGCAGTGTTGAATTAAGCCTTCTGTGAGAAATTTCCAATCCTTCCAAAAATAGTACTGGCAAACCACTGCTATTTTTATAAAACCCACCGTGTTTAAAATAACCAAAGGTAAACCTAATATTATACTAGGAAAACAATATTTTGTTTGCAAAGTATGTGTTTGCCAGTAACACCCGCAAAATTCTTTGCCAATATTGAAGCATTTTTTAAAATATTTTATTATATTTCACACATTTAAATATAATGTATAATACTATGACCAAACTGTATTGCAGCTTTTTAAATGTGTTTTATTGTACATATTTCTCGAAATTAATTTAATTTAAGCTATTTTGAAAGCACAACATTTTTTGAATTACCAACTTTATGCCGACTGTGGCAAGTTCGTTGAAACCAACGGATGGCCACTGTTATCAATCGGGTAACAGGACAATACCCAGGTAGAAATTGCCAAACAGTTGTAAAAATTTTAATTATTTTATATTTAGAAAAAGTACCATAACTTTGTCAAATTTCAACCGATTTCATCAACTGAAGGCTGTTTTTACTCTGGAAAACACTAGCTTTAAGAAGATTCGAATTATTATATATGTATAATAGGGTGACAATCGTTTGTATGGAAAAACAATTTTGTTTGAATTTTGAGGGGTGCGGGTCGGAGTAATGAAGAATATTAAATAATTTGGGGATGATATAGTTTGTGGGCCACTTTGACCCAAAGAAGATACTAGGTTTAATTTCCAAAAAATTTTTTTTACTGTATTTTTTATTAAAATAAATAAATCTAAATATTTTCGTAAAATAATGCAGAAAGTTAACGAGTTTCACAAATTTATTTCATATAAATATTAAAATTTGCATATATCTGAACTTTGACCGCGATGCGCGTCCCGAAAGCGTTGTCCGATTTGGATCAAATTTTCAGCTTTAAAGTTTAAGACGTAGTGTCACAACATTCCTACCCGCACACCTTAAAATTAAAAAAAAAATAGGCTGTCACCCTAATGTATATATAGAAAAAGTACCATAACTTCGTAAATTTTCAAAAGATTGTATCAAATAAAGGCTAGATTAACTCAAGCAAATATTATATTTAAGAAAATTGTTGCTTTAAAAGAAGATCAATAAAAAAAAGAATCGGAGAAGTTGAAAAAGTTTAAACAAATTTTAAATTTCAATTGCTAACAGCACTACCTATTTATATTAATAATATAAAAAAGGTATATATATTTAAAAATACCAGTTCTGTTTTTTTAAATACCGTTTAAAATTTCCAAATCGGTTGAAACATAATTGAGTTACAAATGTTTATATGCACCAGTTGCAAAAAATACTCTTTTACCGTTATCTCGAAAATTTTAGAGTATATGGAAACTTCTCAAACCGGGTTCGTAATATACTCATCTAGACTTACAAGCTACACTAGGTCACGTGAAAAGTGATTGCAATTTTTTGTTTCTTGTAGCACAGTTTAATATGTTACAATCTTTAAAATCTTATCACATTTATAACATTGGTTAGCTTTAAAAGTTTTCTTATATACAAGGGTCAACAAATATGCGCTCAGATAGACAGACTAAAGCGAAAGACAAGGACACACATCTTAGGTATTTTTTTATGTTTCCTGTTTTGTTATTTTACTGTTTCATATTTAGAATTACTGCATTTTACGTCCTTTAAAAGATACCATAAATTAGACAGCAATGTAAGTAGTTGAAAGATAATTTTGTTTATGTTATATATAATTATTTCTATATATTTTCAAATATTACATTAATTCATGTCGTCAATGCTGGAGTATGAAATTTTTTATATTTTGTAAAGTATTGATTTTTTAAAATTTAGTCAACTAAGTGTTGGCAAAACTTTTGCTGAATCTACTAATTTTGTTGCTAAAAATCAGCTGATTTTTAGCAAAAGATTTTGCTGACATTAGCAATTTGTTTGCAACAGCAAAATTTTTTGCTGGCTTTACTAACTTTTTTTTTTTTGAGTGTAGTCTAAAATTGTTTAGCAAATATTTGTGTTGAAAATATATATATATGCATTTAACTAAATTTAAGGTAATTAAAGCAAACATTTTGTTTATATTACAGTTTTTGTTTCCTATTTTTTGTCTACAAACATTAGGAAAACGTTTTTGCAGATTTTAAAAGAGTAAATTGATATTTATAATTATAATATAATTAAAAATTTGTAAATTTAGCAGTTTTATTTTTGCTGATCTTATCTAACTAATACTTAGCAGAAAAATCTGCTAATTTCAGAACTTTTATCTGCAAAGGCATTTCGAAGTAATTTTTAGTAGTTTTGATCAAAAAATGTAATAATTTTTTTCTATTAGTGTAGAAAGCGATTGAATTTTCATGAATTTATATAGAAATATATTTATATATTTCGTTCGCTTATGACTTAAAAATCTAGAGGGAATAGTACCGAGCTGACAACATTTAACTGTTTTTCTAAAAGTTGCAAATTTAAGACCTTTTAATTTATTTAGTTAGTGTTTACGGTCATAAAATAGTTGGCTTTATTAGTCTCCAGATATTGTTTTCAATGCATATTTTAATATTATATTTAACTATTCATATGCATAATACATTTTTGCATAATTTAATAAAATTAATTAAATATTAGATGATTAAATTTCTTCAAACGAGAACGAGTTCTATTAGATTAATGAATTAACATTTTTTTAATGTTATTTCAATTAAATGAAGAGATCATTGTGCCGTAGTCGAAATAAGAAATCCGAAAAATTAAGAAATCCGAAAAAGTATGTGTATACTTAATATATACTTGTAATAAAATTTTATTAAGTATACTTCAAAGGGCCAGCAGGTCACACCCATGTCCACAAGACCAGGTTTAGGTCCAAAGTGATTCCACGTTAAAAAATAAGTTGGGGCGGTGACTGCAGGGTTTCTTTTTCATAGGCTCATGAGGGTTTCCCTAATCGATTTCATTATAATCCTTTAGTTTGGTTATCTTGATGTACTTTAATATTCTCCATATGTTAATATCGACTAATTGCTACAGTTCCTGGAAGAAATACGAATCAAAGCTTTTAATCCGACTTCGCGATAGCGCTGTGCTATGACAAATATAATGTAAGGCATCTTACACCACTTCCTCATCCCCTCACCATCGACACAAGTCATCAGTCGTTCTACAAATGTTCTTACATCTTCCTTATAAGATTTCAAATACATGTTACCTTTTATTATGCCAACTAGGGTATTCAATCGGTTAACCATTACTCGATTAATCGATAAATTTTAGTATCTTTACTTATTTCCAGGAGGATTAAGTATAAGGTAGTTTATAGTTCTGAAAGATATCGTGAATCAGAATCTACATTCGTTGAAGTGATTCTTCGAGACATGAAAATTTTAGTTGGTGTCAATTACACACAGAGAAAAATTTTGCTATTTGCCAACTGAAATTCGTTTACTACGATTCAAATTCGGCTATTACGAAGTTCAGAAGGTTGGCACAATTTAACATTAGTTCGGTTAATTCAAGTTAATTTTAGTTGCAACACCCAAAATATTCATAAATCGAATGTAACTATCGTTGTACTTACTGAATTTATAAGTTGTTGCCATTAATATACACTTTTCAATTCGGTTGGCACTTTATTTCTCTGTGTGTACTTGCCAAATGTTAAATTGAAAGTGTTTGAAGAATCTGTAGGGGTTATTCTTGTAGAATATTCGAATGTTTGTATAATGGGTGATTTTAATATAAATATGTTTTGCATTAAGAAGGCTGATGCCACCACAACTCGGCCCCACCCATTATGATATTGATAAGGATTCCACATCCCTTATCGATTACTTCCTTATGAGTCCCTCACTCAGTGTGAGTAGGTCTGGTCAAATGCAGTGTCCAGGCTTATCACAAAATTCCTTAATTTTTATTGCTGTCGATATTCCGGCACCTTATTCCCGACAATATATATGCTTTGAATATGGAGGTTTTAGAACAAACTGTTCATTCGCTTGATTTTAGCGGAATGTATTCAACGAATAATGTTAATGCTCAATTGGAAATTTTTATGTCTAACCCCCATGTTGTACACTCCTTAGTTCATTACGTTGCAAAATTGGTTTCGGGACTGAAGACTGGTTTAACTCCACTGATATTATTTATCATATCTCTTTACGAGATTTGCCCTTCAAATATTATCTTCAAAATAGAAGTTTAGAGAATTAGTATATTTATTGTGAGCATAGAAATCTTGCGAAGAGGGTTATTAGAGTAGCGAAGAGGGGTGCCTACTCAAGTATGTTTCGCGATCTTAATCCAAGGCAAATGTAGGGCTATTTGGGGAGTAATGGTTGTTTGGAAACTTGTAATCGTTTCACTTATGCTAATCCAGACGAGGTTAATGATTATTTTGTTTCATGTCAGATAAATGATGTTCCCAATTCTTTGGACTTTTTAGAGGGTACTTTTGATGATGGTTTTTCATTTCGTTGTGTAGACCAGGGTGAATTATATACAGCATTGAAAAGAATTAAATCTAATGCTGCTGGTCATGATTTTTTGCCTTTAAAATTTATTAAATTAATTTTTTAATTTCTTTCTTCCCATATTCTTCGTTTAGTCAATTCCATTATTACTACTGACGATTGGAAGAGAGCTACAGTAGTACCCATAAAAAAGGATGGTCCTTCTGATTCTTTGGATGATCTGCGTCCGATATCATATCATATATGCGATGTTTTTCTATTTTTATGTTTATTATTATTTAATTTGTTCGGACTGACTGCTTTTAACAACTTCTTTTCTCGACATCTTAAACAATAATAACACTAAAAGAGCGAAGACGCTCATAAAAAACAGACCGATCATCGATAATAAATACTGTATTATGATTGTAGACAAAAAAATAACGAGTAGCCAAATTTAAAAAAGTTCATTTAAAAAAGAAATTGCATAAAAAATGCATTTCTTTTTAACGTTGAAAAAATAACTTCATTCCGCAGTAAAAAAAAATTAGGGGACCATTCCAGTGCAATTTTAATGGTGATGATCCGATCAATATTACAGAAAATACGAATGCACAGACTTACACATTTTTAGCATATTTCTCATTTCTCAAAAAAAACTACATCGCGCAAAAAACCGTGGCTTTTTCGAAATTTAAAAAACTAAAAACGCCAATCTTTAATTGGGTCCATAAAGTTTCTGAATGCAAAACTTTATTGAAATCGGAAACCCAAGGTCAGATTTTGGCCGATTTTGCATGGAATGGCCGATATATATTTTTATATTGTTTGGTGGTGTAATATATATTTTGAAATGTGATAAATATAATAAAATCTATAAATTGATGTAACTTCAAAAACTGTAATTTAAATTTATTTAATTTGATTCAAATTTAAAACCGCCATAATTATTACGCCGTTAAAGATAAAGATAAATAAACATAGGCTACACTAATAGAAACAAATTAGTAAAATGTTTTGCTAAACCTACTAAAAATTAGTTAAAAATTACGTTGCAGAGAAAATTGTTAGTAAGATAAAAATACCAAAAATAAATATGTTGAATATACAAATATTTAGTTATAATTGAGGAAAATTTCAGTAATTGAAAGTAACAGTTTGCTAAATATTAGTAGACAAAAAACCTCATAAACAAATGATAATTTTTTTAAGTTTATTTTTTAGTTATTTTAAGGCTAATAAAAATCTGAAATTAGCAATCTACAATTATTTAGCAAAAATGTCTGTTGATTTGAGAAAAATATACTGTTCTTTGCATTCTATTAAATTTAAGGTAAATAAAGCAAAAAAAAATTGTTGATATAACAGTATTTGTTTGCTGTTTTTAGTCAACACGTATTTAGTCAAAGTGTTTTGCTAATTTTAGAACAGTAAATTGCTATTTTCAATTAACTGAAATTAAACTTAAATATGACTAAAATTTTTTAATGACAACAGTTTTGAGCAAGATTACACAGAAAAAATTATGGGCCAAAAATATCTAATTAATCGATTGTTTGAATATCAATGGCAATTTTAACAATTTTTTTAATTGATTCAATTAAAAAATTTATTGAATTTTCTAATATATCCATACAGTGTTGACAACGTGTAAACAAAATTTTTAAAAATTTAGCAAACTATTTTTTTTTTATTTTATTTAGATTAAATACTCAAACAAAGGTTTAATTATATCAATATATTATATAATTTGTAAATAAAAAGAAAAAAAAATCGCAAATAATTAACTTTTAATAAGTTGAATAGTTTACCGATTTCAAATACACGCAAAATCGTAGTTATTTCACTAGAGTTTGCAACACTCTTTTTGTTGAGATATTCGTGTACGCACGAAAACTTAATTTAGCTTCGTGTTTTATCTGTGGTAATAAAAGTGCACATGTGGATTTAAATAAACCTTATCGAAAAAGGACAATTAAACTATTATTTTTGTAAATAATTAAATTTTCAATAAGTATAAGTGTCATTAAACTATCATTTTAAAGTTGTGTGTGATTTTTTTAAGAAAGCAATTCAATTACAAGAAAAAGTTCAAGACAAGACAAGCAAAACAAAAATGTTGTCTTTACTTTTATTTGTTTTCTTATAATACATTTTTATATTAAAAAGCTTTAATTTTATTATAAATAAAATGTCAATTGATTTACAAACCTACATTTCTTTTTTTATTTAATGGGGGGCATATAACAAAAATAAAAAAATACTAGTTTTCAATTAAAACTACCATTGTTTTCTTCTCAAGTTTCAATTAAAGTTTTAATCAATTTAACTAAACTTTTTAATTGAGGTTGTAATTGGTTTTATTATTATTTTAATTGAAAGAGTTTTAATAAACTGTCTGCAAATTTTTTAGTTAATACTATCATTTCAGTGTTAGGTGCAAAATCAATTAAAATATTAATTGATTCAATAAAATTTTTAATTGAAACCCGTTTTTTATTTTTTCTGTGTATTAAGTTTAAGATCATTTGTTTTTTGTTACACGAAAAACCGCACAATGTTTATTTACTAATTAAAAACGTCTTCATCTGCTAATTTAATACAGACTTTATCTACTGACAGCTCCATACATGTTTCATTTCGCGTCACAGAAAGTCTTCAGAGGACCAATGTAGAAGTGGTATAAGATTTACTCAAATTATAATTTTTGAAGGAAAACGATCAACGCTTCAGAGAACAGAATGAGAAAATTCGTTTTTGTTGTTCATTCATACATTCATTGCTTTTGCATTGCTTTTATTCAACAACAACAGCTTATGATGTTGCTGTTTATTCCTTTTATTGTTTTTGTTGAATGCCTTTTTAACATTCATTTTTATAATGCCGATACATGTCAAGCAATGAAATGAAATGTTGACACATGAATAACATGAAATCAATCACAACATTCGCGTAGTATTCGTTGACCTGAAGCAATAATAATAATTTTTGTTTAATTTTATTAAACATGAAATATGTATAAAATTTTTTAATTTTCTTAATACAGTAATATGTTTCACAAAAAATTTTGTTAACGTTTTATTCATTTAACATTGAGACCATTCATACCAATCGTTGTGTATTCGTTGTTTTCGTGAGTGTTTAGTGAGGTTAACACTAGACAAGCAATGCAATACATGGTTTTCGTTACACTCACTTTTCTCAATTCTGTCGATTGTTGCTTTATTGAAATGATGTGAGTTGAAAACAATGTACTCATTTTTTGTGTTTTATTTTTGATTTGAATTAGTTCAATTCTTCCAATTTTGTTTTTTAATTCTCATCAAGTAAATGAAACAATACATTGGTTCTCTGAAGTTTTTGGGTACGCGAAATTAAACATGTCTGTACTTGTCAGTAAAGTCTGCATTAAATTAGCGGGTGAAGACTTTTTTAATTAATAAATAAACATTGCAAGGTTTTTTGTTTAAAAAACACTATGATCCTGAACTTGACTAATCTTGCTCACATCATAATTTATGATAAAAGATCAAAGAACTTTCGGTTTTATGGGCCGCCAAAGATTTGGGGCCTCGGTATCATTTTCGCAAAAAAGTGATCATTTTCTCAGGCTCATATCTTGCAAACCGTTCAGAATTTCGAATTACTCTCTATGGCAAAGTTGTAGCTCTTGTCATAAAGAACAAAAATTGCGAACATATAAAATCAAAAAAACTTCACCTTCTAGATCAAAATCGCAAAAAACTTAAAAAATTCGATTTTTTTTACCTTTTTGCCCGTATTCAGGTCCATAGGTAGCAAACCGTTCAAAATTCAAGGAAACAATCAACTACAAAAATTTACCTAAGATCTCAATAAACAAATTTCTAGAACATATAAACTTCCTGGGAATTGGGTTTGCTACCTATGCAACTGAACAAGAGAAAAAAGGAAAAAAAAAATGAAATTAAAAAATTTTTCACTTTTGCGCGCTACCTAAACAGTGTTAAGAATCATCTCTAGGAAGTTTATATGTTCTAGAAATTTGTTTATTGAGATCTTAGGTAAATTTTTGTAGTTGATTGTTTCCTTGAATTTTGAACGGTTTGCTACCTATGGACCTGAACACGGGAAAAAAGGTAAAAAAATCGATTTTTTTAAGTTTTTTGCGATTTTGATCTGGAAGGTGAAGTTTTTTTGATTTTATATGTTCGCAATTATTGTTCTTTATGACAAGGGCTACAACTTTGCCATAGAGAGTAAATCGAAATTCTGAACGGTTTGCAAGATATGAGCCTGAGAAAATGATCACTTTTTTGCGAAAATGATACCGAGGCCCCAAATCTTTGGCGGCCCATAAACAAAAAAGGATATGACTTTGGGAAAAATTGGGAGACACGGGTCTTTTTTTTAGTCTTTTATCACGTAGTGGTGTCCGTATATGGTTATTTTGCCATGACTTAAAAAATTACACACAGTGATATTTTTTGTTCCTATTTTAGCGACAATTAGCAACAAAAGAAAATTTGCTAATTTTAGCAGTTTTTTTTGCAACGTCTTTTTTTTACAAATTTTCAGTAGCTTTTTCTGCTATTTTTACAGGTTTATTTCAATAAGTGTAACACATACACAAAAGAATATTCATGTCATACAAACATTTTTTCAACAGTTATTTAAAAGGTTAAACGTAAAGTTGTTTCAATTGAAGAAGTAGTTAAATTACCAAAGAAATATATTTAACTTTTCTGTCTGTTATTCAGTAAACAAAATAAACAAAAAGCGGACTTTCGGTATTAGTTAAGATATTCAGTTACAATTGTCTATTTAAAACAGAAAGTTGTTATATCATATTTAGTATTGAAATAAGCGAACAATCTATTGTTTTTACCGCTTTTGTCAATTGTTTTTGTAACAGTTGAAAATAAACTAAAAAATACAATTGTTTTAAACGAAAAGTAAGTATTCCCTTTTCCAACTGCTTTTCAATTAATTTAATGTGTATATTCAGTAGCCTTTACAGAAACAATATTGTGATTGTTGCATCAAAGTGTAGAATATTTTAGAAATTCCTCATATATCTATGAAAATTGTCCTACATACCAAAATCTTTTGGTATAATTAAAAACCGCATAAGTTAGCGAAAGTGAATATAACTACGTCTATTCGGCTTTTAAAAGTCTTTCAAATGAATATTTAATTTTAACAATTGTGAACGCGTGTTAGCACATCTGGTTAGTATTTGATGATACATTTAAAAAAAAAAATATATATACACATTTTTTATTCAAAAGCCACTGATTTTTTAATAAAAATGTTGTGCAATAACCAGTATTTGAGCTAATAAAATCCAACTTTTTTTAAGTACATTTTTTACAATTTCTTCTTGTTTTGATTTGAATTTGTTTGTTTTTTGTTTTTAATTAAGCCTCAATGAAGCAGTTTTAACGAGATTGTTTTATTGTTTTTTTATTCATAATTAATAAGAAATGGACTCGTGATTTCATATTATAGGCATAAAAATAATAAGTGGTTTCACTTAAACTTTCTTAAGAAACTAACACGATATACGAGTCCTCATACGAATCCCCCAATTTTTCTTTCTAACATGTATTCAAAATTCAACACTAATACAACATGTTTTTTTGCTTTCGCTCGAAAAACGCCTACACTGAGACAATTATCTGTATTTGGTGTAGCGTATTTGCCGTTACGGAAATCAACAACTGTTCCTTCGTTTATTCTCAAATTTCTCGTTTATTTTTTTCGAAAAATATTCCAACACTCACAATATTATTACACAGAACAAAATATTACCATACACTGAGAGAATTCTCTGCATGGTATTAATGAATTTTTGCATTAGATCTATGAAATGTCACTGGAACTCGTCCATTAAAACTTTTGTTTAAATTAATGCAGTTTTTCATAAAATTTAATGATTTTATTTAAAGTTTCGTACTACTAAAGAAAAAGTTTCATTAAAATTTTTTTAACTGAAACTATTAAGCTTTTTCATAAAGTTTAAGAAAGTTTAATGAAAAAATTCATTAAAACTCGTCCAAAAAATTCTCTCTGTCTACTTTTTTCAATTAAATCGTTTTGTTGAAAATTTTAAAAGCTGTCAATTAAAAATTAATTGAATCAATTAAATATTTTATCAAATTTGGAACTTGCTTGACATTTCTACTATCGCTCAAAAGCAAACATCTACACATTGTTCTTGTTTTTTGTAATATTTATGTAGTTGCTTTTTATAAATGTTTATGTTTAGTAATATTAGTAATAAATATTTTAAATTCATTTCAATTAGATTAGATATTAATTCTTATTAGGTTCATTACTTTATTAAGTAAAATAATTTAGTTTCAGTGTGTCAAAAAAAAAAGAGGCCCTATGCTCCACAGGGAGTTAAGTGGAAATGAAGAAGAAGAAGAAGACTCAAAAAAACGAAATTTTAAAATAACTGCTTAATACGCTAAGCAGTTATTTTAAAATTTCGTTTTTTTGACACATTTTTTTTTGTTCGTGAGTTTTTTTTTTAAAAGTTCGAAAAATTGGTGAGTGGCGAACGTGTTAAATCTGAATATTTATTTATTCTAAAACATTATCATAAAATTGATAATGTAAATAATGTAACTTTTTTAAAGTTTAATTTTGTTTAATAAAAATTTAAAAATATTTTTAAACAGAAAGAAAATGTAAAAAATATATTAAAAATTTTTGTCTTTTGTTTTATTGAGCTAAAGATCCTTTATTTTATAATTATAATTATTTATTTCCAATATTTCGTCTTCGCATTGGAAGACTTCTTCAGGGAAAATTTTTTATAATTAAAAAACTTAAAAATAATAATTACAAAAAAGGCGGGAAATAAAATATTTTCTAATGTCAAATTGAAAATTAACCCAGAAAACAAAGTATAAATAATTGAAATATCATAACATAGCAAACAATTTTAAATTAAAATTAAAAAAAAAATAAATTTCTGTGTACATTTGTTCACATAAGTATAAGTAAATCTGCTAACTAAATGAGGATTTCCTACCGGTTTAAATTCAATGTAAAATTCAAGCTATAAAAAATTTTCAGTATGGCAACAAACATTTGGTATGGCAACACTAATTTTTTTTTTTGGGGGGGTTTTTTGGAAGGTATACATACGATTTTGATCACTTTTTAATCAAATGAGCTATGAATTTCTAATTGAATTTGCTATTTTCGTTGTTAGCGAAATTTTAGCAATTAAAGTTATTGAATCGCTGGTTTTCGTGATTGAAATGGGTTTTTATTTTTTTGTGTGTACGTTAAAAACACCCAAAATACTTATTAAATTAAATGAAAACCACAATTAAAAAAAGAACTACTGATTTTCCATTATATTCAAACCTTTTTGATATTTATTTTAAACATTGTTTAAATAACCTACAAAAAAAATAAAAACAACAGAAAGTCTTTAAAAACAATATTCAATATTTAACGAACAAAACGGAAAACAACTATTTTTTAGTTTGATTTTCGTGTTTAATAGTTTTTTTTTTTTTTTTGATAACAAAACAGAACACATACACTAGTCAGTTTGTGTTTGTTTAAATGTTTGTTATGTTTGTATGTTTGAATTTCTTGTAAATTCAATTGAAATAAATTTGTATTTAAACAAACTATTTTTGTACAAAATCTTATTGGAATTATTGCACTTTTTTTGAGAGAAAACCAATAATATTCAAAATTTTACTGCCAATATTTAACTACTACCGAAAGTACGTACATTTCTATAGTTTGTTTTTTAAACTACCGATATAAAAAGTTGAAAAATATATTTCTATGTATTTTAATTGATTCTTTATTTGAAAGCAAGCTTTTTGTATAACAAGTTTGATATAAATTTTATTAAAAATAGAAATTATTGGGTCGATTATGGATAGCAACCGAACTTCAGTTGCATTGTCAACTGGCAACGCAACTCAAATGAAAATTGGTATTATGTACGGCAACCTTCGCCAGTTGCCAAAAAGTTATCGATAATCTTATTTTGACAGTTCAGCAACTGAGAAAATGGTGAAAATCACAACCCGAAAACAATTTGAGCTGTTGGTCCAACAACTCGAAAAATACCCATTTACATACAACATTTTTAATTAAATAATTTTTTTTACACAACACTTTTATTAATTTATTTTTTATACAAATTCACATTTGTCAACCTTTTTTTTATTTTTATTTTGCAACATATCATTATAAACATTTGTATAAAGTCATATATAATTATGTCATGTGCGCCCCGGTAGGCTAGTTGGTAGCGTGCTGGCTTATCAGTGCGGGGGTCGTGGGTTCGATTCCCACCAGAGGCACTGGTCTGCTTTCGCTACAACGCACCGAAGTCCATAGTAGCTAGTGCTCGGTTAGGGTAATAGTATATAATTTGTAATTATATGATTATTATATTAATATCACATGTAATTGCAGATATTTGTCTGCAAATCTATCTAACTCGAAATAATTCTATCACCTTATGTACAATTTAATACATTTGGATGAGTATAAACATTAAGTTATATCTAATTGGATATAAATAGATCTGATTTTTTATAATTTTATCCGATAGTAGGTATGCTTTTTGTGACTTGAAGTTGTGCTTATTTAAGTCGAAAATTCAAATTTCTGGAAATCGACAATTTTAAATACCCAAATTTTTTTAAATGAAACAACAACATGTTTAAAAATTAACAAAAAAAATTTAGTGTTTTAAAAATATATAATTAAGTGGTTTTGTTTTTTAAAATGTACCAATTTTCTATTTGAAATTATATAAAAGAAATCACTTGACAAAAATTTCGTTATAAAATTAATATGGTATGTAATAAAGTCTCATATGTAATAAAGTCTTAACTTTTAGTATGAAGTCATATATAGTTTAATAAGGCTTAGCATGGATCATTTGGATCATTATTATATGGCTTCTGTAGTTTAATGGGTTAGTATTATAGAGTAAGAGTTGGAGACATATAATTATATAAAGAACCATATAAAAAAATTTCTCAATAAAAATTATCAGATTTATTTGTATATAATGATATGCTGCAATGTGGCTCCATTCATAGTCAGATTTGACTTAATCATATTATATATGACTAGATATAACTATTTTTACCCGGGTTATACGAAAATTTACAAAATATTTGTTTTACTTGGGAATATAAAATTATTTATTAAAATATTATTTATGCATTCTAAGTTGCAAGAAGAATTTTCAAGTGCTATACAAAGGGATAATTTAGTTAAGATCTGTAACACTAGTAATACGAGGGCGGATTTATAAGTCCGTGACTTTTTGAATGAAACATATTTTTTTTTGCAAATAAAAAAAAAAATATTTTTCAACATAATCTCCTTTTAGCTCAATACACTTAGTCCAACGTTTTCTCCAATTTTTGTATCCCTTCCATAAAATAGGATTTTTCGAGGTCCATAAAATAGGCATTTGTTTAATCAATAAATTTATCGTTGGAGCTAAATCTCTTTCCACCGAGCCATTTCTTTAGGTTTGGAAATAGGAAATAGTCTCTGGGGGTAAATCCAAAGCAAAATGGCGGATGAGGTAAAAATTCGTAGCCCAATTCATGGAATTTTGCCATTGAGACTGCACACGTGTGCACACGTGTATTATCTTGATGAAAATTAACTTTTTTCTTGGCCATCGGTATAATAAGTTGGTATAATATTCGCCCTTTATTGTTTTTCCCTTTTGAAGGTAATCGTTGTGGATTATCCCTCGACCATCCCAAAAAGCTGTTTCCATCACCTTATTGGCCGACAACTTTACCTTGGCCTTCATCGGAGCCGTTTCAGCCGGAGAAACAAATTGTTTAGACTGCTGCTTGGTCTCCGGAGTGTTGTAATGGATCCATGTTTAATCCACAGTTACAAAACGCCGCAAAAACTCATTCCAATTGCTGTTAACCAACTCCAAACAATCCTTTGAAGTTGTCACACGATTACGTTTATGGTCAATTGAGAGCAAACGCGGCACCCATCTTGCAGACAGCTTTCTTAAACGCAACTGATCATTTAAAATCGAAACCACACTGCCATATGAAATGCCTATGGCATCAACAATCTCACGCACCATATCGTTTATTTTTTCGACATTTTCGGGTGTATTGACCTCAATTGGCCGTCCAGAAGGTTCAGCGTCATTTGTACTTGTGCGACAACAACAAAAGTCAGTAAACCACTTTTTTACCATTGAAATCGATGGTGCAGAGTCCCCATAGTATTTATCAAGCTTTTCCTTGGGTTGATTGACGGTTTTTTTTTTGCAAAAAATAATGTTTAATGACAACTCGAAATTCACTTTTTTCCATTTTTAAAAAAATCCACGAGGTTGTAAGTTTTGAACAGCTGTTTAACAGCAAAGTAAATGCCGGAACTTGCTCAAAATTTGACAGTAGTCTATTCACAGGTGGTACTTGATGGGAGCAGTGTTGGATTTCATATAATTACGAGGGAAGTTCGAAAAGTCACTGACTTATTGATCCGCCCTCGTAACTTTGTCAGAGTTAATAATTAAAAAAAAAATTGACAATTTTTTATGGCCGAGATGTGATTCGATCTCAGGACCTCAGGTACATGTATAATTGTATATGTGGATTAGTTATAACATGTTGCAATTATATCTTAGACCTGGTTCACACACGGAAATTTTACTTGCGCAATTCTTGAGTTTATAGAAGAGGGAGGGAAAGAGAATGATAGGGGGTACAGACTTGCCCGTACTCCAATTCCGTTTTGTTTTGTCATCCGCAATTGTCAACACTGCAGGTTGATATACGAAAATTGCTGAAACAAACTTTTCCTGTGTGAACACAAAAGCAATTTCAAAGGAGAATTGAAGAAAAATTGCGCAATTATAATTGCCGTGTGTGAACCAGGACTTACACGCTCAGAAAATATTAATGCCATGGGAATCATATAACAAACTTTTTTTAATCTTGCATCAGATAAACATAATTCGAGTACGCTGAATTCAGTGATGCTAACCGAATTTCTGGGTTAGCTCTTAAAAAATAGATATTTGAGTTTGAAAATGATGGTTCCAAGGACCCCATTAAACGCGATTTTCAGATTTTTCGACTTTTTATTTTTACCCACATTGTTTGATACTTTTCCATGTTGCTTTGTTTTCAAAATTGTCAAAATCGGCAAAAAAAGTTTAAAAGTTGTGAGTGAAAATGTGAGGACACCTTGAAATTTTCGTACAAAATGGTACGAAATTATTATTATGAATTTTTGTATGTACAATTTGTTTAAACACGAATATGCAGCTAATTTTTATACATTAGTTTAACAATAAATCAAGCTATAATAATATGTATATATGTTAGAGCGTGTAGCTAAGTCTAGCTCATATTTAAAATCACTGATAAAGTTTTAACATGCTGCATAAAAACATTAAATGTTTCAGATAAACAAATTTCAAGTGCGTTAACAGAAACTTAAAAATTAATAAGAGCATTTGAATTTGCATAAAATGTCCTTTCCATAAAATTTCCTTTCCACAAAATTTTGCTTATTATTCTGCTAAAATTAGCAAAAACGTTAACTAAATATTTGTAGACAAGAAACAGCAAACAGAAACTCTAATATTAACAAAATGTTTGCTATATTTTCCTTAAATTTTGTTAAATACAAATAACAGAAAATTTTACTCAAATCAACAGAAATATTTGCTAAAAAATTTTAGACTGTTGATTTTAGAAGGGAATATTTTTATTCGCATACAAAGAATAAAATAAAACTTTGACAATTTTTTTTTTTAGTTCTTTTTAGGTTTTTGTCTACTAAAATTTAACATTTTTTTTTGTCGATTTTATGATTAATTTGTTACTTTCAATGAACTAAAATTTATATCAAATATAACAAAATTTTGGGAGATGTGACCGATTTATTTTTGCTATTCTTCTTCTTTCTTCTTTATTTGAGAATTCGTTTTCCGAATTTTAGCGACCAATACAATTGAAATAGATTATATTACATTGCATGATAAATAATTTCATAAATTTTTCATAATTTCTGCAAAAGCGTCCATATTTCTCGCCTCGCTCAGCAGATTCCCCACATCTCGGATACCAGTCCATTCTTGTATGTTATTAAGCCACGTAGTTTCTTTTCTTCCTCTAGTAGGTCTACATTCAATATTAGCTTTCGTAATGGTTTGTAGAAGCTTATATTTTGGGTTTCTCATAATGTGACCCAAGTATGCCGTTTTTCTTATCTTTATAGTGGCTAAGAGCTCTCTATCGCGGTGTACTTGCCTTAGTACTTCGTTGTTAGATATAAAGTGGGTCCATGTTATTTTCAGTATTCGTCGGTAGATCCACATTTCGAAGGCTTCCAGTCTTTTTATGTCAACTGCTTTAATAGTCCACACCTCCGTTGCATATAGGAGTACTGACCATACATATGTTTTGATGAATCTAAGTTTTGTTTCAAGCTTAATGTAATGGCTGGTGAGAACTTTCTTATATTTAAAAAATGCTTTTCTTGCCATTTCAATACAGCATCTTATTTCTTTTGAACCGTCCCACTGGTCATTGATTGTAACCCCCAGATACTTAAAGCTCTGTACTTTATCGACATAGGAGTTTTGTATTCTTAAGATGGCTATGTTGTGGTTACTTTTTCTGCTTACAATCATATATTTCGTTTTTCGGATATTTATCTTCAGGCCATATGCTTCACTGTATGTAGTCAGTTTGTTAACTAGATCTTGAAGTCTAGACATGCTATCAGCCAGTAAGGTGGTGTCATCGGCATATCGAATATTATTGAGGAACATGCCGTTCATATATATTCCTTTCCGTACATTACATATGGATTTCTGAAAGATTCTTTCCGAGTAGATATTAAATAATAATGGGGACAATATACAGCCTTGTCTGACTCCTCTGGAAATTTCTATATTTTCTGTCAGGTCTCCGTTGACATCAACTTGTGCTGGCTGATGCCAATACAGACTCCTAATGCATCGGATTACTTTGTCGTCTATACCAACAGATATAAGAATTTCCATCAATTTATCATGCTGCACCGTGTCGAAAGCTTTTTCATAGTCAATGAAGGATAGGAAAACGTCTTTTTGCACATTTCTGCATTTCTGAACCAGTGTCTGTATACAAAAAAGGGCTTCGCGGGTGCACATAGCCTCTTTAAAACCAAACTGAGATTCACCCATCCTCTTTTCGTATTTTTCATATATTCGGTAGTGAAATATTCTGAGAAACATTTTGCTATTCTTATCGTACTAATATTTAAGAAAAAAAAATCTAATTTTAAAAGTTTTTTCAGCAACGTTATTTTTAACTAATTTTTAGTAGTTTTAGCAAAAATATTAGCTAATTTGTTTCTGTTAGTCATTGTTATCACTTCAACATAATTTTTAACTAATTTTTAGTAGTTTTAGCAAAAATATTAGCTAATTTGTTTCTGTTAGTCATTGTTATCACTTCTCTTTTTTTTTGAAGTGTATTTTGAATAATAATTTTTGTCACCAATCAATTTATGATTTAGAAAACCATAATTTTTGTTTTTTTGGCAATCAAGTATTGAACGTAACAATGCCGGTTTTGATTAAATTAAGTAGAATAAAGAACAATTAAACGACTAATCTATTTTTTATGCACATTCAAATAAGCAAATACTCGTATTGTGATTGCACTTCATTAATATTTAAAGATTATTTTTTTCAGCGGTTTATTAATTATTTGGAAACTGTAAGAGTAACAACGCCTAAGTTGAAAACATACTTTCTAAACCAAGTTGGTGGAGAAAATGAATAATAAATTTGAAAAAAAAAATTAAATTGATAAAAGTTTTGAAGTGCAAAAATATTGAGTTAAAAAGATGTAAGTAACACAAATTATAAGTGAGCTTTCCCATTAGCAATATATTTTATACAGGAGGACAAAATATTAACTTTTAAAAATTTTTAAAATTCTGACCATTAATGGCGTAATTTATTTTTCGATGTATGTAATCAATCTGACTTCTTTCTGTCGAAATGTACACTGTGGTGAAAAAGTGTGCCAATGTTTCAAAACTAAAACGCAAAATGTCCTCTTCATAATCAAAGAGGTCCAACTTTTTGGACTCCCTGCATCTTCTACAATCTCAAAGGTCTTTGGCTCACTTTTGCATCAAGACTCTGATTAACTAAAAACGGAACTTTTATTACAGATCTAAGAACTTTTTTGCTACTTAATAAATAAATGGGGCAATTAAGTACATCTTTAGTAAAAAAAAAAAGTAACTAAATTCCGCAATTTAAAATCTATATCCTTAAAATGAGTTTTTAGACCAAAATGCACAAAAGCATCTTTAAAAAAATACAAAATGTAAACTAATAATACTACAATATTTTATTATAAAATTAACCAAAACTATTAAAAAAAAAATAACAGTTTTATAGTAAAATAGTTAAAACTTATTTATTTTAAATAAAACACATAATTATCAATTGGGGAGACTTTAAGCGTTTGGCTCTGAACTTTAATAAAAATCAGTGATAAACAAAATAAAATTACTACATAAAGATAAATTTTGCCATGTGAACTCGATTCCAATATTTTTTTTTTTTTTTGGAAAAATACTACTTAACATTGTTAAATCTTAAGCGAACCCTACATACTACACGCACATAAAAACCATGGTTGGGGCAACCATATTTGAAGAGCATCATACATTTTTGGATTTATGATTGCGATTTAATAATTTACACATTTATTTATTTAATAATTTACACATTTAAATAAACATATTTTATAATAATTTAAGTAATCAAATTGTCTTTGCACTGACGAATAAGATTTGTGGTATTAATTAGTTACATAAATCATTATTTTGTCGCTATGCGAAAAAAAACTAAACTTTTTCTTTTTCAGCACAAATCTTATTTTGTCAGGCAAAATAAAATAATGGTAACATGTGATTACAGCATAAATACGCGTAAAAATATTGTTAAAAATTACAATTTCACAATAAATTTATAGTGACCATAACATGTTTCTAGCAATCATAATATTTGCACTATACCCATAGTCCTAGTTATCATATTATGATCATGGAAAAGAAGTACGTCATCATGCGAAACATATTACGATTATATCGTTCAACAGACTTAAAAGCACGTGTATTTTGTTAAAATTTTTCTATCATATTTCTTAAATTTTTTTTTTGTTTAAGATTTATTTTGCGTGAGAACAACAAATTTAAAAATAAATCGCTTTCTTATCACCTTTGTACTTAATTTATAAGACTTTTATGTATAATAAACAATAACTTCATTTAAGGGATGCGAGTCAATTTAGCTTTTGCCTAGGGTCCCATGGTAGACCGGGTTGATACTACCAAATTATTCCTTCTGCACTAAAAATATCACCATTACAATTAATAAAACTGCGTTGATTTTCTATTTTTATTATGTCTTTTTTTCTCACATTTTCTTTTCACAAAATCTTAAACAAGAATGACAAGTAGACAAGAGAATAATATGATAACCGAAAACAAGAGACCTTTTTACTATAACATGGTTAAAGCAACCATATTATTGGTGAAATATGATTGATACTATAATAATTAAATTGAAACAACCATTTATGGCTGTAGGAAGCATAGTTTTGTGGCCGCAATCATATCGGAATCATATTTTTTCCCTGCGTGAATTATGACATTTTTATCAAATTCCACCCCACCTAAAAATATTAATCATATATTTATGATTTTTTTTTTCAAAAAAGTATTTTTTTTATGAATTTGAGTGTTTTAAGACTATTTGCACTAAAACTTGATATGTTCCAATTGAGTTCAAAGTGGGTGGCAGGTGACGTATGCCCAATATGCAAAATGGAAGGTGTCAATGACTTCAGTTTTACGATTTTTTTAAATTTTAATGAGTTTTCCAAATTTTAGCGATTTTCTATTTTTGGCTATTTTTTTAAATTGTGAAAAAAGTTTTTCTGATTTTAGCGATTTTTTCCAAATTCGGTTTTTTTTTAAATTTTGATGATTTTTTTCAATGTTGAGATTGTTTTTAATTTTGACTCTTTTACAATTTTTTGTTTTTTTACAAGGTTTGTGTTTTCGATTTTAATTTTTTCTGTGTTGTTAAATCACAAAATTTATAGACAGTCATAATTTAAAACATTTTATTTGTACTTAGTACACAGAAAAAACTAAAATCGAGTTTCAATTAAAATATTTGTTGATTTAATTAAAAGTTAAATTGAATTCGGTGCAATTAAAGAAATTGTATTTTCAATTAAAATAATTTGTTACTATTTAATTGATTTTAATTTCAATTAAAGTTTTAACCACATCTATTAAAAATTTAATTGAATTTTGTTTTTAATATCAAACAAACATTTAGTAGATACTATTAAAACTTTAATAAGAATTTGCAAAAAAAATTGCAAAAAAAAATTGGAGAAAAATCTCTAAAATTAACCAAATATCGCTAAAATTGGAAAAAAAAATCTCCAAAAATAAAAAAAAATTTAATTGTAAAAAAAATAGCCAAAAAATTAAAAAAAAAGTCAAAGTTGGAAAACAAAATCATTAAAATAGGTGTTTTTTATTTAACAAAATCGCTAAAATTAAAAAAATTATTCTCAAAAATAAAAAATCAATTATATTTAAAAAATCGGCAACATTTTAAGGCAAAATTGCCGAAATTTAAAAAATTCCATAAATTAAAAAAAAACAAACGCCGAAATTGGAAAAAAAAATTTAAAAATTGGAAAACAATTCTCAGAATTAAAAATAAATCGCTAAAATTAAAAACAAAAATGAAAAAAATTGGTAAAATTTAAAAAATCGACAAAAATTTAAAAAAGCGCTAAAATTAAAAAAATCACCTAAATAAAATTCAAAACGGGTATGTCTCAAAAAAATTTTAACTTTTGTAAATTTTTTAATTTTTTTTGATTTCTTTTTCAATTTTAGCGATTCGTTTCAGTGTTTGCGATTTTTTTTTAAATTTTGGCGATTTTTTTAAATTTGTTTATTTTTTTCTTTGTTGTCATTATGGGTTATAAAAACTGGAAATGTTGTATACATTTAATACATGTTATTAAACTTTTAATTGAAAGTAAGTTTGAAATCAAATAAAAGTTTAATTGAAATTGTTTTGGTGTATAGTTCCGGTTTAACTTGTCTCGTCAACTTAACTAATTTATTTTCAATTTTATATTAGATTTTCAGTAATGGGTTTATTAAGTGAAGGCAGTCCCCTTACGTGGGAACAAACAAAAGCTCTTGCCGAACACGTACGTGAACATGGCATAACACAATTTTTGAATTTATATCACAAATATAAAGATCGCCAAGGAGATGTTTTCAAATGGGGCGATGAAGTCGAATACATTATTGTAAAACTAGATGATAACAAAAGACAAG
Organism: Delia radicum; assembly: GCA_021234595.1. Classification (NCBI taxonomy): domain Eukaryota; kingdom Metazoa; phylum Arthropoda; class Insecta; order Diptera; family Anthomyiidae; genus Delia; species Delia radicum. The sequence goes on from CM037852.1 coordinate 115,139,566, forward strand.
CCAAAGTATCACTGAAAGCACCAGAACTATTGCAGCAATTAAATGAAAAAGAACTAAATGATCCAAATGGTGTTAAATCATTGTGGCGTCCAGAATATGCAGCATTTATGATTGAGGGCATGCCGGGTAAGCCTTATGGTGGCAATATTAAAGATTTCAAACAAGTCGAAGCTAATATGCGTTATAGGCGTAAAGAAGTTAGCGAATTATTGGAAAAAGATGAAATTGTTATGTCAATAACGAATTTTCCACGTATAGGATGTAAAGAATTTTCACACCCCAATTATAGTATGAATTCAACGAAATCTTTATATTTTCCTGAAGAAGCCATGTTTCCCGGACACCCACGTTATCAGACAGCTACGCGGAATGTACTACAGCGTAGAGGTGAAAACTTGGATATGAAATTTAAAGTATTTAAAGATCAATATACAAAATTGCCAGCAGAGATTAGTAATCCTATGGAACCAGATGCAGTAGTTCTTGATGCTACTGGTTTTGGTATGGGCTGTTGTTGTCTCCAAATAACATTTCAAGCTTGTAATATTACAGAAGCCCGTTTGCTATATGACCAGTTGGCACCATTATGTCCCATTATGTTGGCCTTAACAGCAGCCACACCCATTTACGCTGGTTACTTAACAGAATCCGATAGTCGCTGGAATATTTTAAGCGCTGCTGTTGATTGTCGTACTGCCGAAGAAAGAGGTGTTAAGCCATTGAAAGAGAATAAATTTCGGATTGCAAAGTCTCGTTATGATTCCATCGATTCTTATCTTTCACCAGAAGGTGAAAAATACAACGATATTCCAGTGATTTATGAAGAATCCGTTTATCAACGTTTACGTAACGGTGACATAGATCATCTATTGTCTCAACATATTGCACATTTGTTTATACGCGACACCATATGTCTGTTAAGTGAAAAAGTCCATCAAAATGATCAGGAGGAGACGGAACATTTTGAAAATATCCAATCTACCAATTGGCAAACAATGCGCTTTAAACCACCACCATTAAATTCCGACATAGGCTGGCGAGTAGAATTTCGACCATGTGAAACTCAAATAAGTGATTTTGAAAATGCTGCCATAGCGTGTTTTATTGCATTGCTGACACGTACCATCCTCTCATACAAATTGGATTTTCTAATGCCCATTTCAAAAGTTGATGAAAATATGCAAACAGCACAAAAACGAGATGCTTGTCGTAAGGAAACATTTTGGTTTCGTAAAAATGTAAGAAAATCTCAAAAGCCTTTAAACAAAACAAATTGTACAAATGGTTTGAGGGTTAAAAATGATACCACAAATGGTACTGAAAATTATATAGAAAATAAGAAAATAAATAGTATAAATGGTTCTACTATGAATGGATGCTTCGAAGAGACATGTGAAGGCAAGACAAATGGTTGTCATGAAGATGATGTGGAATTTATGTCAATGGATGAGATTTTTAATGGAAAGGTAAGTAATTGTAATACAGTAAATATAAGTAAATTTCAAAAAGTAGAATATTATCTAAATGACAGTGCAAAATGGTAAACTGTGGCCAGAACTGGAAAAAAAAATTTAGATTTTTTTATAAATTTTGAGGCAAAACTTCACTTTATAGTGCGTTCCTCAAAAACCGGTATGCGTAGAATCATTTAAGTGTGGCTACTCAAATGAAAGGAAATTTCCGGAAGATTTCAATAATGATATTATTTTAGTAGTAGTAGTCTTCGGCCGGACTTAGGGGGTTTCTCCTATGTCATAGGCAGTTTAGCGGCTTCGCTGAGTAAAGTTTTTCCATTTTGCGGTTTCATCAAAAAAAATTATTTTGTTGTAATTTCGATATATTTGTGTTTTCGAAAATAGCGCTTCAGGCAAAATTTGAAAACGGTCGCTACTTATCATAGACACTAAAAATAAATTCATTTTTGAAATGAAAATAGAAAAATAAAATCTTTTTTACCTACTTTTTTAAAGTGCGGTTTAGCCAATTTTGATGCCAAACGAAAATTTATATTCCAAATAAAAACAATCTGCCAACTTTGTTATTGTAAGTGGGCTATATTAAATTTTAAGATACATCAAAGTTTCGACTTTTCTTCTATAGATTTCCTAATTAAAAACTTTAATTTTCAAAATATGAAAACAAAGCAGGATATGGCAATCCTCCTGAATTTAGTTTTTTGTAAAATTATTTCTATATCAAAATAAGTTTGCATTGCGATTTAAAGAATTTCGACTACGTATTTCCATTATTTACTTAATCCTAGAAATTGCCTTTTTAAGAAATAAGTGAAAAGTAAAACTACCAAAGTTTTTCTTGGAGGCTTTTCATTATTTCCTAATAATTAATGTCATTAGTGAGTACTATATATTTGAGCTTCCTTTTGTGCCATTTATTTATCTGGAAGCATTTTTGTGACTTCGTGTATTGCAAATGAATTATTAGTAAAGGGATCACAAAAGTACCAAAAATACTATATACCAATCTGAAATCAAAACATTACAATTGAAAATGGCGGATCCTATATTTCGACCATAAATTTAAAAACAAAACGTGCTGACATAAAAATTTTAAATGGATCATTTTTAAGAGTATTGCTAACTTATGATATTTCCGTTCTCTTACTACGTTCACACCTAACACTAAATTCTGGAACGATAAATGTCGAATCTAACCATGTTTTATTCTCTTCTTCAAACCTGTTTATATTTATATGAAAAGTTTTAAATTTATTTTTTTATCATAAACCAAATTTTTAATTGATATTATCAAAATTTACCCATTTATATCATTGACTAATTGAATGACCAAATTTAACTTATTAAAAATATAGTTAATGACACTTTCTATGTTATTTTCATTCGGAAGATTTTCTAAGTTTTCACGATCTTCACAATTTATTTGAATTTTCGAAAATCACACTTTTTGAATTGTTCGTTCGAATTTAATTTTTGTTCGTTCGATTAATCGAATAATTTTTGTTCGAGTGACAACCCTAGTGTGGAGCGACTCTTTTCCAGGACATTTTATAAAAATTGATTGTTTTGTCAAAAGTTGAACAAAATTGTAATGTTTTAATCAAAGTTTGCACAATTTCCTTAAAAATATCACTTAAATTTGATAAGGCCACAATTATATTTTACTTTTATTTAAAAAATCTTTAACATTTAGTAACCTGCGAACTAAAAAGACCCATTAACGTAATTTATAAAGGGTCCGCCAAATAACTTTTTTTTTTTGAACTCCTGAACCAATTGGACTTTGTATGGCGTCATACCAAGGTCTTTATGCAAAATTCGTCTCAATGATGTCTCCGAAATGTTCAATTGTTGAGAACGACGGTGAATTGATGTTGATGGCGCTTCACGCACACTTTCTGCCACAGCAGCAATATTCTCGGGTGTACGCACTGTTTTTGGCTTTTCACGCTTTGGTTTATCGATGAGGATGCCAGTTTCTTTCACTTTTCTCACAAGATAACGAACATACGGACCATATTCGTTCAGCGGAAGGATAAAACTAATTATCTGTCAAATCAGACATGAGCTAAGTGTTACCATTCACGAAATAAGCACTAGTTGAAAAAAAAAATTTGATGGCGGACCCTTTATTATGACTACAAGATTGTAAAGCTTTTAAATTGGTAAAAAAAAAACTTTTCACTTGACAAAAATAATTATTTATGCAATTTGATCCATATAGGTTAATTGCTTATCGTAACAATCGTACATTTACTAGTAAAAAGGTAGGGTCAAAAACGGCCCCAGTTTTTTCCGTTTTTCAAATTTGTTCTAAAGAATCTATATCTATTGGTAGATTGTATTTGGTAGATATTTTTATTCAAAATTAAATATTTCATGGGATTTAAGTAGATCCAATTTAATCTTAAAATATCTAATTCGATCCACTAAAAACTACTTATTTTTTTGGTTGTAATTAAATATAAAATAGTCTCGTGGGATATTTTGCAATCTATCAGGTTCTTAATTAGATATTATTGAATCCTCCAATTTTGAGATCTATTTTCATCTTATTTAGTTTAGTTAGTAGAGATCCAATTGGATATTAGTCGATACCTCTATTTTGAGATAAACTGGGATAAGATTAAATAAATGAAATATGATTTTATTTATATTTGAGTTATAACTTTTTATGATCGGGTAATTACTTAACCCATTAGAAAACAATAATTGAATCTGATAGCATTTTCATTTCAAAAATGTTGTACACAACCCGAAATATAATTTTATAACCTCTCTCTGGTATTTTCGTTATACAGTTTCTAACGATTTTTTATAATAATCTCTTACAGCCTAATAGCTTTCCTGGTTTAGTTCCCTTGGTACGCAAATATTTACAATCGATGGATGTTGATACAGACACGTATTATACGATTGATGAATATTTAAAATTCATACAAAAAAGAGCTTCGGGTGAATTAAAAACAACAGCCTCATGGATTAGAGAACAGGTCTTAAATCATCCAGATTACAAGTAAGTTGCCATATCTAAAGATTCAATGATGTTGATGTTTTTACTCATAATGTGATGTTTTCTATTTTACAGAAGGGATTCGATTGTTAGTGATCGTATTAATTATGATTTGCTAAAGAAAATTCAAAATATTCAGAAATGTAAAAAAATGGAGCCATCATCAAAACTTGTGCAGAGAAACCATATGCAAATTGAAGATTTCATGCCACTTATTTTACAAAATGATTTAGATGGCTTTTGTAGGAGTAAATGATAAATATATGAAGTGGAGGTAATTATATCAGGAGGAGGTGGTACCTGCAACATTTCAGATGTTACCTAAATGGCCTAACTAACTACTACAAGTGTGTAAACTTTAAGGCCATCTAATCATACGAGATGATTAATTTGTTACGTTATATAGTATCCAGATCCATATATGTACGAATTAAAGAGATCATATGCAATAATACAATTTTAAATATATGAAGATATTTTTCTGTTTCATGAGAACTTTGCCAAACAAATAAGAGAAATAATAGCCGGATTCATGTAATGTCGTATACAGTGTAAACATCGCATTTTTATCACATTAATGTCATAAATTTTTTACCCAGCCTGGGAAGTTTATCATACAATTTGTTTTGTATTCCCGATTAAAAAAAAATTAATATGAAATGTATCAAATTTTATATAGCCTTATATCTAATTTAAATACAATTTAATCCGAAAAATGGTGGATCGTATTATATATAAATGGATTATATTACATTAAGTTTGATATAAGTGTATACGATTTAGTAGAGTGAAAATATTTGTTTACAGTAAATACTAAACTCTATATTATGGTCCGAATACTAGAACTGAATTTAAATTTAACGTTCAGTTAAATTTTAATTTTATATGCGTGACTATCAAAAATTTGTAAGTCAAACTAAAAATTTTGGAGTTTAATATTTTAAATTGCGATGTTCATTTAATATAATTTCAATAGTTTCAATGAAAATTTTAGTGTTGATATAAAAATTTTAAGTAAAGGGTCCGCCATCTAACGTTTTTTTCAACTAGTGCTTATTTCGTGAATGGTAACACTTAGCTCATGTCTGATTTGACAGATAATTAGTTTTATCCTTCCGCTGAACGAATATGGTCCGTATGTTCGTTATTTTGTGAAAAAAGTGAAAGAAACTGGCATCCTCATCGATAAACCAAAGCGTGAAAAGCCAAAAACAGTGCGTACACCCGAGAATATTGCTGCTGTGGCAGAAAGTGTGCGTGTAGCGCCATCAACATCAATTCACCGTCGTTCTCAACAATTGAACATTTCGGAGACATCATTGAGACGAATTTTGCATAAAGACCTTGGTATGACGCCATACAAAGTCCAATTGGTTCAGGAGTTTAAAAAAAAAAAGTTATTTGGCGGACCCTTTATAATGGTCGTGGATTTCAAAGCAAAAACGTCACTTTTCCACAACTTAAAAATAAATTATATTTTTTACATGGGGCAATACATTGTTTTGTTTAATCCAATGTATTAATTTAATTCTGCCAATCCAGTTATATATTGCCCATCTACTAACGTATGATGTAAGATACAATTAAATATGCCGTTTTGCGAAAAATTATAGTGGCAATTAATATTGTATCGTACTATACATGATTTCATACTTAACTATATTGAATTTTACAAGACTGGATCACTTTATATAATATTGTATAATATTATTTTTACTCGTGTTTTTATTTCTGTTTTGAAAAGGTCGAAACTAACAAAAATTCAAAATTGACTTTATGATTGATTTTGATTGAAAAAAATACAAAATATATCTACCCACAAAATTTTACACGTATACATCCCAAAATATGGATTTTGAGAACGAAAATCAAAAGCCGTAACTGCAACTTCAAGAATTTCATGAATAAAAATGCCGCGTAGTGCAGTTTTATTCTTTTTATGTATCCAAGTAAAAAAAAAAGTTTTATATATTGCAAAATAAATATTCATATAAAGTTAAATCTCAAAAATATAATTATATCTTTCATTATAGTAAACCTTATATAGTGCCCTTCATCTTTCACCACCTTTCATGTCTCCACTATCCCCTTTCCAAAGAAAGCAACATATTAATTAAATAGGAAGAATTTCCTGAGTGTTGCTTCTCTTAAAAAAAAAAAAAAAAAAATATGTAAAATTATATAATTACATATCGATCTATGATCACATATAATTGCGTATATTTGTATACAATTGTATCTAATTGGATGAAAATGTATCACATTATATATAATTGGTACATTTGGATGAGGACAAAATTCTGGTAAAATGTTATCAAACTTTATCAAATTTCATCAAATTAGATCCAATGGTATCAAATAATGTCAAATTGTATCAGATTAGATCTAATACGATGTTCTCTTTTTTGGGATATAATTATTTATAATACGGAAAATCACAAAAAATTTTATTTACATGAGGAGTGAATTCGCACCTGTTCAACAAAAGAGTCATAACTCAAAATTTTATTCAACAAAAGGGTTATAACTCAAAATCCATTTTTGCAAGAAAGCGGCATACATTCGTCTCTCTACCCACTGTAAAAATCTAAGATCGGGGTCTGTACTATTTAGCAACAACAAACCCGATCCACGATTTTTACAGTGGGTAGAGAAGACCACTGTGTGTCGTTTTCTTGCAAAAAATAAATTTTGAGTTATGAAAATTTTGTTGAATACGTGCAATATTGTTTTTTGTTTAACCAATTTAATTTTATTTAGTTTTCTCGAATGAAACTAATTAATTTCATTAATTTTTCTCGAAAGCTTTTAAACAGTTATAATGAATTTTATTTTTAAATATAATAAATAATAAATAAATCTAAAACTATAATACAGTGGAGTTGGGTTATAACGAACACCGATAATAACCAACTAATGACGAACGATATTTCGTTTACTAACTTATTTCATACAAAATAATACGGTTATAACGAGAATCGCTTATAACGAACTTTTTATATAAAGAACTAATTTTTTTGACCTTTTTACGAGTTTTCATACAAATTGTTACGCTTATAACGAACGCAAAAAATCTAGATTCTAAAATAAAAATTCGACTGCAAATCTTAAAAATTTTAGCATAATAATTACAAATTTACTACAATAAAAAGAATTAAAAACGCTATGAAACGTAATTTAATGGAAGAATTGTTTAAGAACTACTAACAAAAATTTTAATATTAGAAGAATTTAAGAAAAAAAAATTAAATTTTAATTGTTTTTTGGAAAATATGTACATCACTTATAGCGAACTTCGCTTAAAACGAACTAAATTTTCCGGTCCCCACGAATTCGCTATAACCGTACTCCACTGTATATTGCAAAAGCAGTATTTTTTATCTTTTACTTTTCTATTATGTTGTACTTAAATTTTTGTTAGTTACGGGGTTTTGTTTTCAGAAAAATCAAAGACCGTAACTAACATTACTTAAAAACTACAATTTGCCCATTAAATTCTTTTTTTTAGAAACAAATCATACACACAAATAAAAAAGTCTGTAAAAGTAACAGAAAAAACTGATATTGTTATAGAAAATTTTGCTAATATTAGACCAGCAGATCGTTTTGCTAATTTTCGCAATTACTAAATATTAAAATTTTTTCAAAAAAAATATTAAAATAAAACTGCTAAAATCAGCAAAAATTGTTACTAAATATTAGTAAATAGGAGCCTTATTACGCTAAAAAAAATTTGTTGAAAATTTTGTTATTTACTATTTAAAATATTTAACTAACTTTCAGCAACTTTTTTCCTGACATCGCGTTTTTAGCTAAAATTTTAGTTAAACGTTTTAGCCAAAAAACTAATTTTGAACTAATGTTTAACTAATTTACGTTGCTACCAAAATTGTACTGGTAACCACATTAATAGCATGGAGAACAAGTAAAGAGTGTTTTTTATAGAGGTATAAAACTTTGAAATTTAATAAAACAAAGATGAATTTTTTAAATTGACATGAAATTTACTTTATTCGAACGATCATCTTCTGGCATTATAATTTAAATATGACTTCTGACATATGACCGCCAAGGCTGGCTCGGACGTAGTCTAATCTGGAGGTCCAATTTTTTATGACTTTTCCCAACATTTGTGGCCGTATATTGGCAATAACGCAGCGAATGTTGTCCTCCAAGTGGTCAATCGTTTCGGGCTTATCGGCGTAGACTAACGACTTCACATATTCCCACAGAAAATAGTCCAGCTGCGTTAAATCGCACGATCTTGGAGGCCAATTCACGGGTCCGAAACGTGAAAATATATATTAACAAACGTTTCCTTCAATAAATCAATTGTGGTACGAGCTGTGTGACATGTTGCGCAGTCTTGTTGAAACCACAGCTCCTGCACATCATGGTTGTTCAATAGATGAACGAAAAAGTCAGTAATAATGGCTCTATAACGTTCACCATTGATTGTAACGTTCTGACGATCATCATTTTTAAAGAAGTACGAACCAATGATTCCACCAGCCCATAAAGCACACCAAACTGTCAGTTTTTCTGGATGTAACGGTGTCTCAACATACACTTGAGGAATATCATCACTCGAAATACGGCAGTTTTGTTTATTGACGTATCCATTTAACCGTAAAATGAACGTAGTGCACGATACGTATTTCGAACAGAATCATGATTTTCAAAATAAATTTGCATAATTTGGAAGCGTTGTTCAGGCGTGAGTCTATTCATATTGAAATGCCAAACCAAGCTGTCATAAATCATATGACAGCTGACAAAAGGCCAACAGTTAAAAAAGTGTTATCAACTTAAAGTTCTATACCTTTATAAAAAACACTATTTAAAAAGACTAGAACTAAATGTCGCAGCTTGTATGGACGAAGTAGAGAAAAAAGAACAGATACAAACAAAAACAAGACTTACGAAAAAAAACCAGCGAGATTGATTTCGTTCATTTAATTTCTGTACAAAACAATAAATGCCAGTCACAGGTAGTTTTAAAAATATAAAGGGTTTTTATGATATTTAGCGATATTTTGAATATTTCTCTTTGTATTTTAGAATTATCTTCATTTGAAAAATGTATAAGTGCGTCATACATAAATACATTAGGATGTGTCTTAGAATAAGGATTTTATGAATTTCGTTCATTACAACCCTAGTTTTGTTGCAAATGGTTTCAAAGGAAAGAAAACGTTTTTTTTTTTGGAAAACGTTAACCCGTGCCGCAAGACGGCCGAAAACGGCCCATTTTGGAAAAAAGGTGTATTATTCATAAAAATTCACAAAATTCGAAATTACAAAACAATTTACTTTTTATTTCACTTATTGATTTAATATGCTTAAAATTATTCAGATATAGAACTCTGACTTCTTCGGTCATCATTAACCCACTTTAGTCTGGAATCAAAAATGACCAACGAATTTGATAAAAATTCTTTAAAATTAATTAAATTAATTTTAAAGATTTTTTAGAAAGCCTAATTTGACGAAGTCGATTGCTATTTTGATAATAAATTAGCTGTTATTAAAAAAAATTAATAAATTGGAAAAATGCTAATTCGAGTTTGTTTTTTAGCGACTCCTTAAAATGTCCTGGATTTTATAAAAATAGCTTATTTTGTGAAAAATTGAGCAAAATTTGAATGTGTTCATCAACAATTTGTTCACATAAATTTATTAAGACTACAATTATCTTTACTGTTATTTAACAAATCGTTAACCTTTAGTTTCCTGTGGACAAAAAGGACCCATAAAGCTTAATTTTAATTATGACTACAAAGCATTTATGACTAAAGCTTTTAAATTGAAAAAGAAAAATCTCAACTAAATAATAAAAATAATTATTTTATGTGCGCCCCGGTAGGCTAGTTGGTAGCGTGCTGGCTTTTCTGCGCGGGGGTCGTGGGTTCGATTCCCACCAGAGGCACTGGTCTGTTTTCGCTACAACGCGAAGAAGGCCATAGTAGCTAGTGCTCGGTTAGGGTAATAGTATATAATTTGTAATTTTTTTTTTTTTTTATTATTAATTACACTGTGTGTAATTTTTTAAGTCATGGCAAAATAACCATATACGGACACCACTACGTGATAAAAGACTAAAAAAAAAAAGACCCGTGTCTCCCAATTTTTCCCAAAGTCATCTCCTCTTTTGTTTATGGGCCGCCAAAGATTTGGGGCCTCGGTATCATTTTCGCAAAAAAGTGATCATTTTCTCAGGCTCATATCTTGCAAACCGTTCAGAATTTTGATTTACTCTGTATGGCAAAGTTGTAGCTCTTGTCATAAAGAACAAAAATTGCGAACATATAAAATCAAAAAATTTCACCTTCCAGATCAAAATCGCAAAAAACTTAAAAAAATTCGATTTTTTTTTTACCTTTTTCCCGTGTTCAGGTCCATAGGTAGCAAACCGTTCAAAATTCAAGGAAACAATCAACTACAAAAATTTACCTAAGATCTCAATAAACAAATTTCTAGAACATATAATTCTGAACGGTTTGCAAGATATGAGCCTGAGAAAATTATCACTTTTTTGCGAAAATGATACCAAGGCCCCAAATCTTTGGCGGCCCATAAACAAAAGAGGATATGACTTTGGGAAAAATTGGGAGACACGGGTCTTTTTTTTTTAGTCTTTAATCACGTAGTGGTGTCCGTATATGGTTATTTTTTTTCGTGTTGCACTGTGTTAGTAATTATATAATTACAAATTATATACTATTACCCTAACCGAGCACTAGCTACTATGGCCTTCGGCGCGTTGTAGCGAAAACAGACCAGTGCCTCTGGTGGCAATCGAACCCACGACCCCCGCACTGATAAGCCAGCACGCTACCAACTAGCCTACCGGGGCGCACAATTTGTAATTAAATGATTATTAATGAAAAAAAAAATTATGTATCTTGATCCATATAAGGTTAATTTTTACACTTTTGGCCAAAAAAATTACACTAGGAAATTTACAGAATAACACCTTTCACAATTTTCGGAAAAATGTCACTTTAGTTTTATAAGACTATAATTATATTTACTTTTATTCAAAAAATCTTATAAAACTTATTTTAAATTATGACTTCAAGATTATAAAACCATTAAATGGTTAAAAAAAATATTCCACTTGATAAAAAAATATTATTTTGTGTCCCTTGATCCATAAGGGTTAATGTTTTCACCTTTTACAAATAAAAGACCCACTAGGAAATTAACATCTTTCAGATTTTTAGTACACAACTAACGAATAAGCGCAATTCTTTATAGTCCCAATCTTATTTTTAAGTTTTATTTTTGACTTCCTCTTTTTAACCCTTAAAAATGTTATTTTGTAAATATCTTTTATTATAAAAAGTTTAAACATTATTATAAAAAGTTTAAACATTAGCCCGATATGGAACCAGTTACTGAAAATTCGAATATTTATCTAGTGGAAATTTTTTTTATCCATTTAAAGGCTTCTTATTTTTTTTTTTGTAATCATAATGTAAATTAAGTTCCATGGGTATTTTACGATCCCCGGCCACTAAGGGTTAAATATATTCTGAATAAAAGTAAATATTACTAGTCGTTTTACAAAATAAACTATTTTCATAAAATATCCTAGAAAGGAGTCGCTCCAAATCAGGCGCGGATCCAGGAAAAGGTTTTGGAAACCTTCTTATTTAAGAAAATTCAATACAAAATGAGGTCTAAAAAAAAATTTAAACACTCTTTTGCATGGACTACTATGAGAGATTTCTCTTGGCCGAAAATTTAGTTTACGAAGGTTGCTTAAACTCCAACAATTTATCAATTTTACTGTTAGATTATTGCTTAAAATGCAAGAAATTTAATTCAATATATATTTTGTTCCTAATTTGCTATTTATATTACCAATTAATTTCCAGCAAACAAAAACATCAAAAGAATAGATAAAGAATCAATACATTGCAATGATTTGGATTTCGATGTAATGAAAATTTGGATCGGAACCAATGAATTTTATATGTGCTTGTCATAGAGTGGAAGTTCTCTTTTATGATTCTTATTCACTGCATCTTAAGCAATTTTTATGGTTTAATGAAAGTTCAAATCTTTTGATGTTCACTTCCCTTGTGGACCTCGGAGAGAATTCCAATAGCGCTGGAATTTACATTCGTTTTTTAACTTTTCTGAAAGCATACAAGTTTACCTAATTTACTTTGTCTTCAAAGCAGAGGCAATATGGATATCAAACTTCTCTTTTCTCGAGTATTTCAACGTTGCTGCTTTACAAAAAAAAAAATATATGCATATAGTATATTTTCCCCCTCCTTCTTAAACTCTAAATTTGTGATTGGGCCGAGTTGGATAGACTAGATTTGGAAAGATTAAATTTTTTCAAAATTACATCTTTGGAAGTTGTGAAAAAGAACTTCTTTAGAAGCGGGAAATCAGAAATGAATTTAAAATCAATGAAATATTGATTCTTTAAGAATCCCTTCCATATTTTTTGCTGGGTTGTTGTTTAATGGCGAAATTGTCAAAACCGTCATGGAGATATATCCGATTTACAGTCAATGTTTGACTTTACATACAATTTTGTTATTTATTTCAAATAAATTTCTATTGAATATTAAATAAGGCTTAAGAAAAATTTAATTTATTAAATTTAATATTTATTTTTATTCACTGATTTTGAGGAATTCATAATTATTTGATTTTACGCGGTAACTGATGGAACTTCCTTAAAAATATGGAAAAAAACCTTGACCTACAGTCTTAAAAATGCTCATATTCACTAAAGAAATGTCTCATTAAAACTTGCAAAAAAAAAACTTTTATAATATTATACAAGTACAAAAATTTTCCATAAAAAACCAGATAGACCCACAATTGTTTTTATTTTTGAAAGCCTTTTAAATTATGTAAACAAAATCCCAAAAGAAGTATTTTAATTTTGGTTAAAGATGAAAATTTAACAGCTTTTTACAGTATTTCTTCGTGCGTGCAAACGGTTGTCTCAGACTGTATTTGAATTTTTATATATCACAAAAGAAATATTTTTAAATTTCAGCAAAATAAATTAACTAAAGTAAACATTTTATACTAAGTTTTTTAGTTCTTTTTTTTAATCTACTAAGCTGCAGGAAATTTTTTTTTTTTGATTTCAACAAGTCGATTTTCATTTGCATTAAACTAAGTTTCAGCAAAAAATTTTGCTGAATTTACTTATTTTTTGCTAAAACTTAGCTCATTGATTTTTAGCAGAACACTTTTGCAGATATTAGCAATTTGTCTGCAGTTATCCTTCCAGTATAAATTTTGCCGATTCAACTAACTTTTTTGCTAACTTTATGGACTTTTTTTTTAGTGTGGAGAGTTTTTTAATGTAAGTCCACCATTATTATTATAATTTTTTTTTAATTTAGTTCCCACAAGAAAATGATCTATAGCCCTAAAATGCCCAAGGAGTTGCCCTATAATCTGATGCATTTGGATTTGGAATCCCGATGAAAAAAGTTTCTATATACTCATATACAACTTGATATAATCATATATGCTTATATGTGTGGCAATATATTTATTACAATATATGTTTATATCTTATACTTAGTTTATGAAATTTTTTAATATGGCGTAATATATCATCACATATCATTGAATCGTATGTTACATATTAGCATATCTTTTATATCTGATCATATGAAATAGATATAGATCTATATATTCTACCATATATCATATGTAAGTGTATATGGTAAAATTAATCAAAAAGAATTCTATCACTTTTATATATAATTATATAATGCAAAACATATCATAATATATACATATGTTTATTTATTTATTTATTTTATTGAAGTTTTAGCATAAAATACAAAATTTAGATGCTAAAAAGAAGTATATAGCTATAGCAACTGGGCCTTAAGCTAAGATAAACTTAAAAAGAGAGTATAATATATAAAGTAGAATTCAGTAATTATAATAATAATTGATAATATTCATATTTACATGTTTTTTTAACCTTATTTCTAAATCAGATAATACAATTTTGTTAATTTTAAAAATTTTATAATATTAGATATCGCTTCGTTACTTGGAGAGGATAGGGATATCATTGGATCAGAATTATTAAAAATTTGAATTCTCTCCTGAGAGTATAGGGGGCATTCGGAAAAAACATGTGCAATACTGATTACTGTCGTATAATCGCAACTGCATAAAGGGGGATCACCTCTATTGACCAAATGTCCATGTGTAAGTTTCGTGTGTCCTAGTCGTAATCTAAGAAATTTTATCAGATCGTGTCTCTTTACAACTACATTTGACGTCATCCACTGTTGGAGGTTGATTCTGTCCGAGTTCAAACTTCTATACCATGTATTTGTGCTATCCCAGATGTTATTGTGTTTCTGAATTGACCTTCTTCTGAGTACTTTTCTGATATCATTCACATTCAAATTTCTAGTTTTCAGAAGCGGGGACTTCGTGCCCTGTTTCGCAATGAAATCCGCAAATTCGTTTCCAGGAATTCCCATATGGCCTGGTACCCACATCAAAATAATTTTTGGGTAATTCCCAATCAAGTTGTTCCTTATATTGGTTGCATAGAAATTGTTATTGCCTACATTTGAAATGGCGTCTAAAGCTGATAAGGAATCCGTACAAATGACATATTTTTCCCTCCTGCTCTTTGCGAACTGTACTGCCTCATCAATTCCGATAATTTCGGCAGAAAAAATGGAACTATAATAGGGTAGTGTGGAAACCTTTATAGGTCTGTCCTCAAAAGTAACTGAAAATGTAGTGTTTTCCCCAAATTTTGAACCATCAGTATAAATAAAAATGTATTCCTTCAATCTTTCAGTGGTATTACGAAATAACGCCTGGTACTGGATTGGTAAAGTATTATTCTTTAGGTGAAAATGCAAAGAAGAATCAATTAAATCTTCACTGAAGTTCCACGGAGGATTATAGAAGGACGGTATCCTTATAGGGCTAATTGTAAGATCCAAATCAGCGCAGATTTCAAACACTCGACTAATACTAGGTGGAACTCGCAGGGTTCTCTTACGTTTGCCATAGTTTTTAACTACAAAATGTAGTGGGCTATTATTGCTAAATATAAGAGATTTTACTAAATTCCCTGTGATGGAATCACGTTGAATTAGAATGTCGTTAATATTAGTTTCATATAGAATATTGTTGACTGGTGTAGAACGGAGGGATCCAAGAGAAGAACGAAGAGCAGTATTTAAAATCGAAGTAATTTTTCTAAGGCGAGATTTAGGAGAGTTTCCAAATAAAAATATTCCATAGTTTATTTTGGAAATGATTAGGGATTTAATTATATTTATTAATGAAAGGATGTTGCAATCGAATCTTGGGCTAGACAAGCATTTGACTATATTCAGTTGCTTGTTTAGCGAAGAACTAAGATAATCTATATGTGTTCCCCAGTTGTATCTTTTATTAAGAATGATTCCAAGGATTCTCAGGTTGTCTGTTTCAGAGATTTGCATTAGGTTTGTTATAATTGTGCATTTGCAGTTATGTTTTCTGCAAATGTGAATATATTTACATTTACTCTGGGAGAGAACGGCACCGGAATATTTGCACCAATTTATAATGTCTTGAAATAAACTAATAAGGTTGATTTTCGGATTTTTCTTCCTATTTGATCTTATTATTATATTAAAATCATCTGCGTATGCACAAAAGTTTAAATTTTTATGTGAGAGAATAATAGCGCTGAGTTTATTGTATGCTATAAGGAAAAGAACAACCGAAAGAGGAGATCCCTGAGGAATACCATTATGTAACGTAAGCGGGTTAGAGAGACTATTTCCAACACGAACTATAATTTTCCGATTAGACATGAAGTTTATTATATAGTTAATCACCTTCGGACCTACACGCCACTCAATGAGTTGATCGATTATAGTATGTAGGCCTATCTTATCGTATGCCCGTTCAAAATCTAAGGAGAGAATAGTGAGATGTTGTCTAACGGACAGAGAGCTTGTTGCAAGGTAGTCAACATATAATAAAGTATCAGCCGTAGATTTACCCTTTCTAAAACCCATCTGGTTACTATTTAAAAGTCGGTTTGAGTCAAGAAACCACCATAGTCTATTAGCGATTATCTTGTCTAAGACTTTTGCGAAACATGAATTCAGGGATATGGGTCTATATGACTTGATCAAAGTTTTATCAGCTTTGGGTTTTAAAATGGGAACAACTATACTTGTTTTGTATTGTTGTGGAATATCAGTATCAAGAATTTTATTGAAAAAGTCAAGCAATCTCATTTTAAAGACATTAGGGGAATTTTTTATCATTGTATAGGACACTCTATCTAAACCCGGTGATTTCCCCCTTAATTTGGACAGTGTTGATAAAAGTTCCAGCCGATTCACTTTCTGTTCTATTTTTACTGCATTACTGTTAGGGTTAATGTTGATGAGCGACTGTTGGATAGCATTTTTCCTTATTCGAAACTGTTGATGGAAGTTACTATCATCTGAATTGGAAGACCAAAATGAGCAAAATTCATTAGCAATTTCCACACGATTAGTGGACATTTCACTAGTGGAGTTGCCTTTTTGTATACCGTGAATATTGTTACTAGTTCTGTACCCACAGAACGTTCTTATATTCTTCCAGATTTTGTTAAGAGATGATTGTGGATTTATTTCGGACGTTAAGTCAGAAATTGCCTCTCTCTTGGACTTTTTTATTTCGCGCTTAAGAAGAGCGTTGGCTCTTTTGTAGTTCAACATATTTTCCCTGTTTATATTCCTCCTAAAAATATACCAATATCTAATTTTCTGGTTCTTTAGATCATTGAGGTGAGAGTTCCACCATGGAACCGAAGGAGAGGTTTTTGTTCTGGCCGAATGGGGAATAGATTCGTTCGCAGCCTGCATAATTATTTTTCTAATACTGGCAGCCTCTGAGTTCACATTAGGTTTTACTTCCCTCAAGGATTCATATCGCGAACATTTTCTATCAAAAAGTAACCAATCTGCTTTGTCAGTTAAAAATCGTGATTTAAGATGCGTATTTACATTAGGTTGAATAGGAAAAATTGAGATAAATATTGGAAAATGATCACTACCATTAAGATCATCATCTATGTTCCAACTTGCATGAATAGTTAACTCAGAAGAGCAAAAGGTCAGGTCTATGTGGGTAAGTGTACTATGGGTTGAGAAGTGAGTTGGAGATTTGTCATTAAGTAACGTAAAGTTCGATTGAGTAATGAATTTATTAAGAATTTTACCTCTTTTGCAGTTTCTAGATGATCCCCAGTTCTTGTGCCAACTGTTGAAATCTCCCATTACCAAGGTGGGAGTATTCGTTAAACTAAATAAATTTTGAAGATTATATTCATTAAAACTGGTTGTAGGTGAGATGTAAGCCGAGAAAATATTAAATTTAATCTTCGAATGGACTTCACATGCAACAACATCGAAATCCGTATTAATAGGGATATGTCTGTGTTGTATTGAGTTGTGAATTAGTATAGCTACTCCTCCAAAGGAGTTGGAGTTATTGTAATGATAAAATGAGAAATTATTAGGGACTGGAATGTTTGAGAGATTGGAGCTGAGGTGAGATTCTTGGATTGATATTATTTTTATATTGTGTTTTTTTATAAGCAAAATTAGTTCATTATAGTTTATAAGATATCCTCTTAAATTCCACTGAAGAATTTTTAATACCATAAATATAAAAATATAGAGAAAAAAAAAAGAAATTGAGATAAATGCTTATATTTTCGTTATAATATTGGACAAATTGATAAAGTTTTAATCTAAAGCCATAGCTTCTTCATCAGATTCTTCTTCTTCAATTGTTTTTACTTTGGTTGATGTAGATTGTATCTGTTTGTTGTTGCGAGTATTTTGTCGTTTAACTGCCGATCTGGCCTTATTTGAGGTGTTTCTTGGGAGAACAATAACTTTTTTTTTTTGTTCAGGTGGTTTTTCTGATGTAGTAGGATTTATATCTGCGTAGTTCACTATTTCTCTGGGTGAAGTTTTCTCCCCGATTATTTGTTTGGTTGGTTCATTAATTATTTTTTGTTGGATTAATGATGCATCACTGATAGTTGAGGCATAAGTTGATTTTTGTTGGTGACGATCTTTATACGTTTCTGTTGCCTTTTTCCTGTCAACTTTCTCTAAAGTTATAATTGCTTGGATTTCTTTTTCCTTAAGAAATATGGGGCATGTTTTATCGTATGATCCATGTTTGTAGTTATCTTGGTTATTATCTTTACAGTTGATGCAAGATTTCTCAAACTTGCAAATTTCCTCTTCTTCTTCCTCAATGTGGAAGTTTTTGGCACAGTCAGGGCAGATTTTGTTGTTTTTACAAGTAGTTGAGAGGTGTCCAAAACGGAGGCAGTTCTTACACCTAAGCGGTAGGGGAATATACGGACGAACTTTGACTTTTTCATATCCAATATTGATTTCTTCCGGCAATGATATTGAAGAAAATGTTATTATAATTAATCCGGTTTCTTTAAGAATTTTGTCAGTGTCTTTCTTGAGGATTTTTTTGACTCCGCAAATATTTTGTGGTTTTAATTCTTCAAGAATTTCTTCGTCATCGATTTTTTTTAAGTCGTACGAATATATTACGCCTTTAGAATAATTAAGGGTCGAATGCTCCGTAATTTCGACTTCAATTGAAGGTGACAATGCCGTTAGCGTAATGAGTTTTGCTGCTTGGGTGAACGATTTTGATTTTATCAAAATTTCTCCACTTCTTAGTTTTTTACACAGTTCAACTTCACTGCCACAAAGAGAATCAATAACTTTCTTTATGAGAAAGGGGGAAACGTTAGAAAGGGTTTCTTTACTATTAATTCTCTTCATAATGAGATATTTAGGACCAATTGTTTTTATATTTAAGAATTTACTTTTGTCCGTTTTAATCATTATTCTTTTTTAATTTTGTTAGTTAATAGAGTTTATGATATATGTATCACTTGCTTGTTTTTTGTTTGTGTTTTATTTAATTCAAGCAGACAAACAAGTGGATTAACTATGACGTATTAATCCTACTTCTTTAAGTAAGAAGTATTAGTTGAACACAAGAATTACAATGGGTTTTTGTTTTTGCTTTTAACAGTTTATTTGGTTGTTTTTATTTATTGATTTTTCTCACAAAAGAGATAATGTATTTTACACAATTGACTAAGCGTAATGCGTTTGATCAATTAGACGGTCAGATCAAGACTGATATACATATGTATATAGTAAAATTTAATGAAAAAATGTTATCACTTTTATATATTTTTAAGCACCGTTTATACTTAGAATATAAATAAGTTTCAAAATCTACTGTAAAAAACTGGCGTTGTGGTGTAATGGTTAGCGCGTTGGACTGTTACACAGATGGTCCCGGGTTCGATTCCCGGTGACGACAACATCAATTTAGAAAAATAATATGTATGAGTTTTCTATCACTTATATGTATCGCTGCGCCCACCTTCGGTGTTCCCATAGCACTTAACCCCACCGAAGTAAAATAATGAATCAGGGCTATGAAACAAAAAGCTTCAATAAATTCGCCAACTCTACATCAGGTGGCGAGCAACAACTGTTCTAAGACTTATCTACTCGCGCAATTACAGTGTTGCCATGTTTGAAGCCCTTCATCTTTCACCACCTTTCATCTCTCCACTATCCCCTTTCCAAAGAAAGCAACACATTAATTAATAGGAAGAATTTCCTAAGTGTTGCTTCTCTTTAAAAAAAAAAAAATGCATATTTGTTAGAATATATATTTGTTAGAATATATAAACAAAATTTTGTGTTAATTATACAAAACTAATGCAGAGAATACTTTAAACAACACAAACTAAATTTAAAATTTAATTAAAATTGCTTAAAAGCATGAAAATTATTTCATTAAACGTACCGGTATTAACACATTTTTTTTTGAAACTCTCTTAAAACCAGTTGCGATTTTTAGAAGAGAGCATTGGAAACGGCTTGTTTTAACGAATGAAACACCCAACCCTTATAACATGCGTAATGGATTCGAAATTTTCAATTTTAAAAATTAATTCAGTGTACCCTGACATCTTAAAAGTGCACAAAATAGTTCCAATTCCAAAAGAAGTTAATGCAACAAATATAGATAAATTTAGACCTATTGTTGTTCTTCCTACAATTGATAAAATTTTTGAGAAGATTCTTTATGATAAACTTTTATTTTACATGGAAGAAAATACCTTTTGATACAAGTACCAATTTGGATTTCGAAGGGGATGTAGTACAGAAGATGCTGTGTTGAATGTAGTGCAGTTTATTTGTAGTGGGCTTGATGGAGGTTCTAGTGGAGTTGCCGGAATATTTTGTTGATTTTACTAAAGCTTTTGATTTAGTAGATCATGAAATAATGTTACAGAAATTGATGAAATATAAATGATTTAAAAAATCTGAATTTAGATGGGCAACTTTTTATGTTTGCAGATGATGTGTGCTTGGTTTACCTCTAGAAGTATGATTTATCACTTAAAACAAGAATTCAAAGAGATGCTGCTTTGATATTTGAATTTGCGCGATTAAATTGTTTAGTTCTTAACCCTGATAAACCCAAATTTATACGCTTTACACCACATGCTTTAAGAATAAATAGTGATTTCAACGTGTTTATTTATGGGAAAGGTGTTTATGAAACCCATTCCGTTAAGTATTTGGGA
Organism: Delia radicum; assembly: GCA_021234595.1. NCBI lineage: Eukaryota > Metazoa > Arthropoda > Insecta > Diptera > Anthomyiidae > Delia > Delia radicum. The sequence goes on from CM037852.1 coordinate 115,160,735, forward strand.
ATCACATTGCAAAGTAACTTGTCATGGGATTTACATATGAACGATTTAAAAAGGAAAATAGCTCCAGCTATTGGAATTTTATATAAATTGAAAAATAAACTGGATGTTAAATCAAAGATGATGATATTTCAATCTTTGATTCAATTGCATTTGAATTACCTAGCAATTATATATGCTTACAATAAATATAACATTTCACTGAAATCGCTTCAATACATGCAAAACAAAGCATTAAAAATTATTTACAAACTACCAATACTGTATTCAACTGTCACATTGTATAAAGATATAAGCAAACCAATTTTAACAACTTATGGATCGCATGAGTATTAGGTGTTAATGTTTGTTTTTAAATGCATTAACCATATTGGTCACCAAAGCATAAAATTTTTTGAACAGCAATTTAATTTTAACACACGAAACAGAACAAATTTAAAAATTCCTCGATGTAGACTAGAAACTACTTAAGCTATGTACAGACGGTTGTCAGATCTTACAATATTGTAAGATCTGGCAATGTGCTGGCAATGTACTGACAATTAAACATGTTTAGCAAAAGGTAAATTGTCAGTTCAGACGATTGTAAGAAAACCTTTCAATTTCATTGTCGGACAATTGTTAAACAATAAATTTATCTGCCAACGAAAATTGTCAGTTCACACGGTTGTCAGATTCTTGTATGGCAAAAATTGCCAGATCTGTTGTTAGACATTGCCAGAACTGTCAAAGCATTTGAAAGAAATTATTAATTGTCAATTGTGTGTTTAATTAAATTGAAAAAGTAATAATATTAATTGTCATGGAACAAAAAAAGCAATTGCAACGATTTTAGCTGCAAATGTATTAGAAAGTAGCGAGGATGAAGACAAAATATTTTTCCAAATTGCAGTTGGAAGAGGTGCGGAGATTTGCCCATTTTCCTTTGCAATCGTTCACACTTATCTGGATGGCATCTGCGACATCTTGCCATAAAATATCTTTGGGAAGTTTATACTCAGCGCAACCAGCATCCCATAAACTTCGCCGTACCTCAACTTCCTCGATAAGTTTGATAATACTTGTGTGACCACACGGATTCCACCTTTTTGCGGTAGGATCTTTGTTCGGGTGTTGGTTTTTCCCGGCTTTAGAGCCTGTTGGCGACTGGGAGCCTCTTGGCGACTGGGTAGGAAACATTAAGTCAGTTGGCTCTTAGCTGCAATCTATGACGCAGGTTTCATTAATAGAAATGTCGCCATCCATTTTTTTTTATTTAATTTGATTTCCTATTTTGTTTCACTTTTGATTTTTAATATTATTAATATGAACTTTTGTTTTTTTTTTTTCATTATTTATGGACAGTGCCGCCAATAGAAACATTTCTGTGACAATGCTGCCATTGTCAGATGCATTAATTTAAACACATCTGCCAATAAAAAATTGTTTACAATGTCTTGCTATTATCTGACAATGGCAACGTAGGGTGTTCACACGAATGTCAGATGTCTGACAATATTATTGTCTTACGATGTACAGACAATGCATTTTCTGACAATGTTGCAAGACAAAAGTTGTAAGTTCACACTGTTGTTAGACATTTTCTGAACATTTTTCTGGCAATATTGTAAGATCTGACAACCGTCTGTACATAGCTTAAGCAACGCAATGATTACCTAGGTGCTGTAAAATTCAATAATTTACATATAGATTCGAAATCAATTAATCGAATTTCATTATTTAAATCGTCTTGTAAACAACATTTATTTAACAACTTTGAAACGCTTTTGTAAATTTTTTTTTTGTAAAGCAGTTTTTTATACATATTTATTGTAATTTAATAATCTTTTAACCTTAAGTTAAATATTTTATTTGTACTTTTGAAAATGAATTAATTTGCCAACTTGCCTCAATAATGCCTTACGGCGCTGATTCCAAAATTGAAATGTATTTAAAATATTTTGTACAAATAAAATTTTTTCTGTAGGAAAGTTTTTTCTATAGAAAACAAACAAAAAAAAAAAATTAAATAGTTGCTTAGTTCCATTATAGTCAATATACTTTCATAATACCGACCGTATATGTATTATTTTTAATTATTTTGTATAACAAGGACGTGTGTAGTATGCTATTTATTTCTGCTCTTGAAAAAATCTGTAAGTCTTCTACCTAGCTTTTAAATTTAGTATATGTTCCAACTTCAGGTTCATAAAAGCATACATTTTTATATTTAACCAGAGATCCCTAATAACTGTTAAAGGTTAATTTTAGTTTCAAAAAATCAGTTATACATATAGGCTCCTTAAGATGTATTCTTAAAGATTCATATTTATTATTTGAGCTTTATCTAAAAAAAATCAACTTAAACAATTTAAATTGTTTTTAAAATTTAAAAACAAAAATAACAGTAATTTTTTAAGTGTTACTACAAAATATGAAATGAAATATTAACACTGGCCATAACTATAAAATATCACCAGAAATTTACAATTGTAAAGCATTATCAAGTAGATTTTTCATACATGAATTAAAAAAAAAAAAATTAAAATAACTGTTATTTTTTAACAGTAATTCTAAAAAATTAAAAATAAAATTTATTAATAAATATTTTGTTTAAAAAACCAAAATAGATATGGGTTGAACCATCTCAACTCAACTTAAAATATGGCTGTTTTTTACATCACTGTTTCCAAATTTGCTGAATTTTGGCAGGAATAAAGTGTATCAGAGAACTAAGAAAAATTTAAAATTTAAGTTCGCTGACGCTTCTGGATCCGGAAATATGAGGTTTTGAAAATCGTAAAAAAATGTCAAAATTTACAAAGTTGTACTTACTTAATTGTAATTTTCTTAAAAAGTATTATAGGTAGGCAACTCATCAAGGTCGCATTTGAAAGCTTATTAAATTACCTTTAATTTGATATACAACATGATTTTTTTTTAAAAGGTCAAAGGTCACATCTTTTGACCTATAATTCGGGAGGCTATATCTTTAAAAACGATATTTTTAAAAATCTGAAAAAAATTTATGTTTAAGACTGGTTCCTTCCCTAAAGTTACGAATAATTTTAGAGAGGAGGTATTCTTGGATCCAGAAATATTAATCACATAGTAAAGGTAGATATTTTACAATTAAGTAAGTACAACTTTGTAAATTTTGACATTTTTTTACGATTTTCAAGACCACATATTTCCGGATCCAGAAGTGCCAGTGCATTCAAACTTTGCACTTATTTTAGTTCTGTAATAATCTGTCTTCCTACGAAAAATCATAAAATTTGGAGAAGGTAGTGTACACCCATTGGTTGATTTGACATGGAATTACCCATATACTTTGTGATTTTTAAAAATTAAATTCATAACTGCTAGGGTCTCTGGATTTAACATTATTTTTTAAAATTAATATTTATGTTTTATGAATTACAAGTAGTACTTAAGTGGATTAAAAAAAAAACATTTAAAAAATTTTTTAATTTTTTTAGAATTCTATCAAATTATATATAATTTGATCATATTTGATAGACCAATTTTTTCGGATCAAAATATATGAGATTAGATCTCATGAGATACCATGACCTCAGCTTATGTGTGCCATTTTTCGGATCAGATGAGATGTGATGTTTAGTTATATGTGATGCTACATATGATCATATAAGATTATATCGGTATTTTTTTCATCGGGATATTCGACTTAGTTTTTTTATATAGCTCAAATACCAGGTGTAGCACCACATTAGGGTGCATTTACTTACAGGAAATCAACTATACAAAGCCATTTAAAAACCCGGTTATTCAAAACGGTTTTGAATTAAAAATAAACGAAAACCGGTTATTCAAAACGGTTTTGAATTAAAAAAAAAAACGAAAACCGGTTATTCAAAACGGTTTTGAATTAAAAAAAACGAAAACCGGTTTTTGAAAAACGTGGTTTCTTTAAGTATTCGAAACCCGGTTTTTCAAATAGGTCGAATATTTGACAACTCTAAGCATAACTTCAAGTCATAAAACCATACCTACTATCGGCTAACATTATATTATATCAGATATATTTTGATGCAATTAGATGCAATTAGATATAATTTAATGTCCCTGATATGTACAAATATCTGATAAAATTGTATTAAATTATATCTTATTTGATATAATTAGATACATGTATATGACCCATTTTTCGGATCAATTTGTATGTTTTTATATATCAAATGAGATATAGTTATATTAGACTTCCTATTATTTTTTTACCCTGGATTATTTGTTTCAAATACCCCACCGTGCGCCGACGCAAATTTTTGTTTTTCTAAACTCACCTATTTTTAGTAGCCAGTACAGATTTTTTTCTTAGTGTAGGGTTACACCATGAAAGAAAATCTGTAGTAGCTACTGAAATTTTGCGGTATTTTTGCTTAATTTAGCAGCACATGTCTACTGAACTGTAGTAAAATGAAATTAGTAGAAAAAAATTAGTTGACGCTACTAATTTTAGTAACATTTCAGTAAACTACAATTTAAAAGAAATTTGCTAAAATCAATAAAAAATTTGTTAAATTTTAGTACATTCAATAGAACTTTACAGAAAAAAAAATTAAAAAAGTAAAATAAAACATACTTTATTTTTTAATCCTTTACACTTTTTTCGGAATAGATGAGCAATTCTTTTTATTTAAACTCGGTAATACACAATTTGGTTTTTTTTAAGATATATGAATAAAATATGGAAAGTCCGAAAAAACAATTTTTGTATTTGGGCATTTCCACAGAAAGGTCAACCGCATCCAAAAAATTCAAAGTCTATAAAAGTAAGTTGTTGTAGCAGATTTTTATGAGGAATCTATAAAATTTAGCTAATGTAAAAAAATTGTACATTTATTCATAACATATTTTGAAATATTTTAATCCAAAGTCGAACAAGTGCAAAAGTTCTGTTTTAAACATTCTATTGCATGTTTTGTTTTGATTAGTGATCTTAATGAGAGAGACCATGCATTGACATTTGCTATTTTATGGCTTGATTTATATGTAAATAATATAAGAAAAATGTAAAAGGAACGATGCGATTGCAAATAACGGTAAATTTTTTGTTTGCTTTACCGATATTTCGATGTAGCGTGCGACAGTGAAAAAGAACATTTGTTATCAGTGAGTCTAAGGTATTTGTACAATGCGTATCAAATATTAGTTACAAATAGATATTTTTATTGCTAACTAAATAAAAAAAAAAATTGCTGGAAAATAATCAGTGCTTTGCTCCCTTCACTTATTCCAAGTTTGTAGCGTGCGACATTGTAAGTGTAAAATGTATAAACTCAAAATATTTATTTTTTCTAAAATATCGGTTTTTGTATATGTTAATACAAAATATAAATTTTTTTAATGTAGATGAGTAAAAACAGCGGCGAGAAAAATAAATCCAACTGCAAACAGTGGAGAGAAAGGTTAAAGGATGATGAAACAAAATTGCAAAACTATAAATTAAAAAACAGGGAAAGAATGCGGAAAGCTAGACAGACGTGGAAAGCAGTGGCTAAAGGTAAAGAAGATATAATTCAAGAGAAACGGAAATATAATCGCATACGACAACGAGAGAGACGCCAAAAACTTTTAGAAAACGAAATGTCAAAACAAATGTCACGTCAAAGTCAAAACAAACCTTACGAATGTAAACAAACCTTGGCGAAAGCGGTTAAGAAAGTGGAGAAAGCGATGCCAAAAGACATGCACAAAAGGCTTAAAGTTCTTGACGTCTTGGTCAAAAAATATAAGGTGATTGAAGAAAAGAAAAACGTAAACCAATCCAGCAGAACAGTGTCAGAAAGCCTAGTTAATGCCATCAATGATTTTTATCAGAATGATAATGTTAGTGTGCAAGCTTCAGGAAAGAAAGACACCATTATAATTGACGGGAAATTAGTAGCTAAGCGCTTTATGTTAATGACGGTGTCTGAATCATATGAGCTGTTTAAAAAGGATTTTGCAAGCGAAGAGGTAGGCAAATCAACGTTTTTTAAAATGCGACCCCGCCATGTCCAGTTAGTAAATAAAATGCCGCACAATATGTGTGTTTGTATGTATCATGCAAATTTCAGCTTTCTTTTGGAAAGTTGCACGAAAAGTATTCCATCTTTTCCCAGCGATTTTGAAACATTTCTTAAAGCAGTTTGCTGCGATATTCAGAATGAATATTGGAAAGAATGCGGAAAGCTAGACAGACGTGGAAAGCAGTGGCTAAAGGTAAAGAAGATATAATTCAAGAGAAACGGAAATATAATCGCATACGACAACGAGAGAGACGCCAAAAACTTTTAGAAAACGAAATGTCAAAACAAATGTCACGTCAAAGTCAAAACAAACCTTACGAATGTAAACAAACCTTGGCGAAAGCGGTTAAGAAAGTGGAGAAAGCGATGCCAAAAGACATGCACAAAAGGCTTAAAGTTCTTGACGTCTTGGTCAAAAAATATAAGGTGATTGAAGAAAAGAAAAACGTAAACCAATCCAGCAGAACAGTGTCAGAAAGCCTAGTTAATGCCATCAATGATTTTTATCAGAATGATAATGTTAGTGTGCAAGCTTCAGGAAAGAAAGACACCATTATAATTGACGGGAAATTAGTAGCTAAGCGCTTTATGTTAATGACGGTGTCTGAATCATATGAGCTGTTTAAAAAGGATTTTGCAAGCGAAGAGGTAGGCAAATCAACGTTTTTTAAAATGCGACCCCGCCATGTCCAGTTAGTAAATAAAATGCCGCACAATATGTGTGTTTGTATGTATCATGCAAATTTCAGCTTTCTTTTGGAAAGTTGCACGAAAAGTATTCCATCTTTTCCCAGCGATTTTGAAACATTTCTTAAAGCAGTTTGCTGCGATATTCAGAATGAATATTGCATGACAAATAATTGTGAGAAGTGCCTAACAGATTTAAAAGATCAATTTATTCCTCTTGCATATTTGGCTAATATGGAAGATGAAGTAAAGTGGCAACAATGGCGTAAAATAGATAACCACATAGCTCTGTCAAATACAATTTCAACTTTATCTGACTTAGTCATTGATATGGAAACTAAGTTACCATCATTTAAAACCCATTTTTTTGTAAAAAGAGCTCAGCAAAAATATTTTCAGGAAACAAAAATTAACTTAAAGCCTTCCGAGCTCGTTCTTCAAATTGATTTTGCCGAGAATTATAGGTTGACACACCAAAATGAAATACAAAGTGCTCATTTCAGCTACCGCCAGGTAACAATTTTTACCTGAGTAGCTTGGTTGGCTGGTGCTTCGCAGTCGTTTGCAGTTATAAGCGATAAACTTACCCACAACAAACACGACGTATTTATTTTTGTTTTAAACCTTTTAAACGAAATTAAAAAATTTATGGGCATTTTTCAAAGATTTTAATATTTTCTGATGGAAGCTGCGCTCAATTTAAAAATAAATATATTTTGACAAGCTTGAGCGACATTATTAAACAAATTGGATGCGTATATATGGAATGGAATTTTTTTGCAAGTTCTCACGGAAAGGGAGCCGTTGATGGAGTTGGAGCCATAATTAAAAGAAAGGTGTGGCAAATAACCAAATCTAAAAACGTTGTTTTATCCGATGCACTATCATTTTATCAATGTGCAAAAAACAACATAAATGGAATTAGAATGTATTTTATGCCATCTGCTCAAATTGAAAATTTGTCTCTACATTATAAGTTGGACGAAAAATGGAAGGATGTGAAAAGCATTCCAGGAATATCCCAATTGCATTCGTTTTGTTGCGATAGCCAACATGTAGAAGCAGCTAGGACTGCATATTCCATAAAAAAAACTTTATTTCACATTTGAAATAATATTCTCAGTTAAGTTAGTTTCTGTTCTTTGTTTATAACATGAATATACTTATTTTTGTTTTTCTTTAAGTTATTTTGTGAAGTATATAAGTTTTGTTGTGAAAATAAATATATTAAAAATCATTTATAATCATCTTTTGCATTTCTAATTTCATAAAAAGCAAACAAATAAACATAAAAATTATGATGGAAAAAAATGTCGCATGCGAAATGTCGCATGCGACTGTAATTAAAATTAAATAAAAAATAAACTACTTAATAGTTTTGAAAAAAATAAAAAACATTATTAAGATACATCAATGCACAACATTTCAAAATTAGTCGCATTAAAATATTCTTACAGGTTTCGCTGAAATCAGTGTTTGATTTGTTTGCTTTGAAAGCTACTTCTGTTTTTGTCGCATGCGAATGCCTTGGTTTTTTGTAAATATCTTGGAAATGAACAATCGGCCAAACTAAATTTTAGCACCAATTATAGTGCTAGTCAAGAGCTAGAAGTTTCGCATTTGGTCAAAATAAAATAATGTTTTGGCAAATGTTTTTTTTTCACTTTGAATGTATACGAATGTCGCATTCGACATTGGAGAAATGCCCATTTGTAATACAAAAATAAAAACATTATTATATAAAATATACTAAGTTTGTTATAATTTTTATTAAAAATAAAAATTATGTTTTTTCGACCTTTAATTGTGCAATGAAAATGAAAATTATTCAAGTTCGAGGCCATACTCTATATTTCTTCATTAGGATATTGTCCTAACAAATAATCTATAGAGTTTTTTGTTTTCAAATTTATTATTTGACCCTTTCAGGAATGTGTTGATAGATCTATTTCGGGAATTTTCTAGGTTCCCATCATCAGAACACGTTTTGAAAGCGGTAACAATCCCATGTCAAACATCAAACATACATATGAACTAGTTTACTCACTACATGAGAACTAATATACATATGAGTTTGAAGTTAAAGATTATAACCATTGATCAAAAAATAAATTGAAAACTTGTTTGATGTGCAAGATCCACCTCTGGTGGATATTCAATACACGTTTTTTTGTTTCTCTCTTCTTTTTATATTTTGTTTACATTGTAAGCAAAACAGGGGAAGTAAACTTGGCGGTACTCTGCCTTTTTTACAAGTTTGTTATAATTTTTATTAAAAATAAAAATTATGTTTTTTCGACCTTTAATTGTGCAATGAAAATGAAAATTATTCAAGTTCGAGGCCATACTCTATATTTCTTCATTAGGATATTGTCCTAACAAATAATCTATAGAGTTTTTTGTTTTCAAATTTATTATTTGACCCTTTCAGGAATGTGTTGATAGATCTATTTCGGGAATTTTCTAGGTTCCCATCATCAGAACACGTTTTGAAAGCGGTAACAATCCCATGTCAAACATCAAACATACATATGAACTAGTTTACTCACTACATGAGAACTAATATACATATGAGTTTGAAGTTAAAGATTATAACCATTGATCAAAAAATAAATTGAAAACTTGTTTGATGTGCAGGATCCACCTCTGGTGGATATTCAATACACGTTTTTTTGTTTCTCTCTTCTTTTTATATTTTGTTTACATTGTAAGCAAAACAGGGGAAGTAAACTTGGCGGTACTCTGCCTTTTTTACAAGTTTGTTATAATTTTTATTAAAAATAAAAATTATGTTTTTTCGACCTTTAATTGTGCAATGAAAATGAAAATTATTCAAGTTCGAGGCCATACTCTATATTTCTTCATTAGGATATTGTCCTAACAAATAATCTATAGAGTTTTTTGTTTTCAAATTTATTATTTGACCCTTTCAGGAATGTGTTGATAGATCTATTTCGGGAATTTTCTAGGTTCCCATCATCAGAACACGTTTTGAAAGCGGTAACAATCCCATGTCAAACATCAAACATACATATGAACTAGTTTACTCACTACATGAGAACTAATATACATATGAGTTTGAAGTTAAAGATTATAACCATTGATCAAAAAATAAATTGAAAACTTGTTTGATGTGCAAGATCCACCTCTGGTGGATATTCAATACACGTTTTTTTGTTTCTCTCTTCTTTTTATATTTTGTTTACATTGTAAGCAAAACAGGTGAAGTAAACTTGGCGGTACTCTGCCTTTTTTACAAGTTTGTTATAATTTTTATTAAAAATAAAAATTATGTTTTTTCGACCTTTAATTGTGCAATGAAAATGAAAATTATTCAAGTTCGAGGCCATACTCTATATTTCTTCATTAGGATATTGTCCTAACAAATAATCTATAGAGTTTTTTGTTTTCAAATTTATTATTTGACCCTTTCAGGAATGTGTTGATAGATCTATTTCGGGAATTTTCTAGGTTCCCATCATCAGAACACGTTTTGAAAGCGGTAACAATCCCATGTCAAACATTAAACATACATATGAACTAGTTTACTCACTACATGAGAACTAATATACATATGAGTTTGAAGTTAAAGATTATAACCATTGATCATTGTTTTGCTTACAATGTAAACAAAATATAAAAAGAAGAGAGAAACAAAAAAACGTGTATTGAATATCCACCAGAGGTGGATCTTGCACATCAAACAAGTTTTCAATTTATTTTTTGATCAATGGTTATAATCTTTAACTTCAAACTCATATGTATATTAGTTCTCATGTAGTGAGTAAACTAGTTCATATGTATGTTTGATGTTTGACATGGGATTGTTACCGCTTTCAAAACGTGTTCTGATGATGGGAACCTAGAAAATTCCCGAAATAGATCTATCAACACATTCCTGAAAGGGTCAAATAATAAATTTGAAAACAAAAAACTCTATAGATTATTTGTTAGGACAATATCCTAATGAAGAAATATAGAGTATGGCCTCGAACTTGAATAATTTTCATTTTCATTAAAATATACTAATATATTTTTTTGTAATTAGCAAGACTTTTGCTAAATTTAGCAACTGGTTAGTGAAATATTTTGCAAAAATCAGAAATAAAAGTTAGTAAGTACAAAATTCAATAATTTGTAAAATGAGTATAGTAAAAAATGTTACTAAAATAAAAAACTGTACTAAAATTAGTACAAAAATACTAAAGTACGATTGAAAATTTGTTCGACTGGCTTCTTTTTTCTGAGTGTAATTTCATTTTTAAGCTTTGCCCTTAAACCAATTTTTTAAAATTGTCAATCACTATTTTATCATAGTTCACTTCAAAAATCGTCGAAATGGAGACAAATCGTCAAAGTTGACAGCGCTGTTTGCGAATGAAAATGTTATTCTCTCAAAAAAACCTATAGCACGAATATGTAAAAATACGATAGCAAAATCAAATTTACCTTATTTATTTCCTTGTCCGCTCGCATAGTATTTGCCATATAATTTTCATAACTTGTGTTATATTATTTTATATTATTTATTTGCAAAGACACACAATTTATTTTTGATTTTTCATAACCAATATATTTTTTTTCATTATTTTGAATTTTATCACTATTTACCGCTATTTAACACATTTTTCTTATTCTATTATAAAGCTGTTACTAACACAACTACTAACACAGCTACTAACACAACTACTAACGTAAACACTACTAACTTTTTTTGCTGTAAATGAAAATGAACACATACGAACAAGAACAAAAAAGATAATCACCGATCATCCTGCTGACGCAATTTATAAGTAAACTTTAAAGACTTTTTTGGCTACTTTATTATAAACAATTTAAGATTTTTAATTTTTATACTTATTAAGCTACACGTTAGTTGTACTTTTATATAAAAATATTTAAATTTTCTTAATTATTTTATCACTAAATCTTGTTATAATTGAAATGCACTTTTTGCAAACATCCGACTCGTACAAAAACTCCGCGTATACTGAAAATTTCAAAAGAGAAAAAAAGAGAATAACAATAAAAAGTTGTACTAAATAAGAAGGAGGTGTTGTTGTAATTAAGCTTTACTTAAATGAATTTGTCAAAATTTCTAATATTGACTAATGAAGTAAATGCAATTAATCAACACAAGAACGGCATTGGACGACATCCGAGATGGAACTATTGATGTAATTTGACTGTTATGTGGATGAAAAAAATATCCCTGCTAAAAGTATTGCTTACAGAGTAGCAGTTGCAGAAGACATTATTTAATTACCGAGTTGCTCCTAAACTGATTCCAGAAGACATGATTTTTGTATGCGATGTAACAATTAGTATATGAGCTATTTCAAAATTGTTCGACACATGATAAAACTGAATTTAGATGGCTCTTATCTCTCAAGTAGAGATGGGAATGTGAGCAGAATTTGATCACGCGTGAGTGCGACTGAAACCTAAATTCAGTCGCCTGAACGTGAGTGAATGTGAGTAGGAAAAAAGTCTTCGTCGGTGTGCGTGAGTAAATTTTCTGCGTGAGTAGATTTTTACCAAAAAAATTTTGTTTTTGCTTTAGTAAATGTTTTCTTTAATTTATTTGCCTATTAAATATTTTTGGGGTTTTAATACACTAAATAAATGGCAAAATTACAAATTCAGAGCAAATAAACATTCACAATTTATTTTAATTTTTAAATTTTTTTCCCCGTCAGATTTTATTTTGCGTGTGAGTAAAATCTAAATTTACTGAGTGTGGGTAGAAAAAATACTCATGTGTGATAGTAAGGGAGTGAGTGAAAATTCATTCGCGAGTCCATCTCTACTCTCAACACAAAACCGAAAACAGCATTGAAATCAACTATACAACCAACAAAGGGTGTCCGTCATTTCGACAAATTGTTTATTAAATGTATTTTTTTTACGTATAACTATTTGTTGATTGTTATTTTGACGAAATGTATTAACAGATAATTCTTAAAACGAAACGAAAAAATAACAAAATATAATATATTCAACCCCTTTTTTTACAATAAGAAAAAGGAAACATACAAAATTACCTAAAGCTGCATTTACATACCCTTGAAATACAGTTTAAACTAGATTTCGAAATGTAGTTCCTGTATCATTTTATGCACTACCATGTGATCGAAATCTAGTTTAAACTGGATTTCGAGGGAAATGTAAATGCAGTGTGTAATTGTCTTTCGCTTTAGTCTGTCTACCTAAACGTATATTTGTTTGCAATTTCAAATTGCCAATTTGACCACACTGCATTAATAATCATTACAAATAAATGCACATTTAATCTTAGTTAAATGTAAATACTTTATTTTGTCTTTAATTTAATTAATAGACAATTACTTTCACAAGCCGATGACAAAACAAAATTTAAGTTGTTTTAATTAATCTTAAGAGATTAGATTAAAGTGGCACTATGCACCGCGATCAGAAATTGGTATTTTGTGCTGCCAGCGAATACACCCTATAGGTTCAGGCTCCCTACGAAGCCAATTATCCTACCAGGTGAACAGTTCCAAACGTCCGATGGCGTCACTATTCGATCACCAAAATAACGCACCCTCCTGTCGGAGAGCCTCGGACATTTGCAGAGAACATGCTCAGAGGTCTCGGGTTCCAATTCACAAAACCTGCACGTATCCGTAGAGGATCGTCCCATCTTGTACAATTGATACCTAAGGCCACAGTGTCCTGTGAGGTAACCCGTTACGGTCCCTAGTTCGCCTCTCGTCATAGACAAGAGTTTCCGCGATCTCTCCCCAGAGGGAGATATAAACAGCCTCGCCTGTCGCTGCCCAGGCGATCTGGCCCAATAGGCCCCAAACTCCGACTCCCTCCATCTTCTGAGCTTCTCTCTGACATACCCATTAGGTTTCTCTTCTTAAGAGAAACAATCGAAACAATTTTTTCAAGCTGATTAAAAATTAATAATTTTTTAAATAATAAACTTAAATTATTCACATTTAAAATTTGGATAAGCCAAATTTAATTTTTGATTTATTTTCGCCTTTAAATGTTGGAAAACATATGTAGTATATGCATATTGCAAGACTTTTATACTCTACGTACGCGTGGTAAGTGTTTAAGCTAGGCTTCTTTCAAAAAAATATTCAATGGCTGTCTAGAAAATAGCGAAAACTAGAAAATAATAAAAGTGACTTATCCTGTTTTTACAATAAGCCCTTTTAATTGTATAACATTTATAAACCGATTAATTGGATTTTTTCAAATTCCAAAAACCAAAACCGATTTTTTAAAAATTTCAACTATTTGGAAAACCCGAAAACCGGTTTTTAAATAATGTCGAATAATCGATTACCCTAATAACAATACAAGGTAAAAGCATTAGGGAGAAATAAGGTTTCATATTTGACTTTCTATGGTTTTCTGATTACCTTTTTTACGAATTTTTGTCATTTTGTTTTTGAAAATGAGAGAACACATTTTTTTAATGTTCAAAGAATGCTGCAAAATAACTTCTAGTAAATGAATTTAAATCTGTATTTAATAAGCGATGTATATTTTATTACATGCTTTAAAACTACTTTTTATAGGTTTGTGGTATTGAAAAGCAGAAAAATATCATTTCGTACAACTAAATTGAAAGAAAGCTAAAGTATAGTCCAGTTGTAATTATATGTATCTTTAAAATCGGACTAGAAAAGTTTTACATTCGTTTTTGTTGCGCTGGATTTTTTATGTAATTTTGTTTGTTTTCAATTTTATTTAAGATGAAGTAGATCTTTCCATGGGAAAAAATTAATTCAAGTATTTATAAATACATAAAACTGATCAGAAACACAATAAAACTACTTCTATACAGAAAACTACATTATCATTACACTGCAATAATTCTAATCATTATCCAGATTTTGATAATACATCAATTTTGAACACAGAGAATAATTACAAACGCAGATATTTTGTAGAAATGTAACAAATAATAAAAGTACTATTTACCATAAACACAACGCATTAACTATAAGACAGACATAGCAAATGCACAAAATTACAGACATTTAGTTAATAGAAACTAAAATAATTATTATGATGTTTAATAACCCAAGAAACAACTTTACGGACTGTCCGTTACAAACGGATTCATTAATCCGGCATTGACGGTACGAAAACAGACCGGAATTGACGTATCCGTCGAAGCTTGTACGAAAACGGACCATTAACGTACAGTAAAATTGGATTACTCAAATTTTCGAAAATTATCCGTTTTAACTCCGTTTTGCTGTATCCGCTTCGGTGCCGTTTAACCGGACTACACCGATTTTCATCAGTTAAAACTCCGTTACAACCGTTGTCGTTTTTCTTCCGGTATTACCGAAGTGTGTTTTGTTTAAAAAAAATCAAACAGTTTTATTTATTAATAAAATTAAATATTAATAAAATAATATAATAAAATAGAAATAACCACGGAATAACTTTGATACATTAACTTGATACAGGTAAGTGCTTTTCCAGTACCAGTACCAGTGCCTTTCATTGTATATAATTCATTTATTAGCTTTTCATTAATTCTTATACTTATATCACAATATTAATTAATATCTTCATTAAGGGTACTCATGAAGGTCATTTGCTTACAATGTAAAAAAATACATATGCATCGTCGCAAAAGCTCAAGGCTGAGAGAATGTAAATACCGATCGTGAATACCCTCATTGTATATAATTTAATGTTTTTTCTTATTTTTAATTTACACATATCTTGTTTATCTAGTTTATTTTTAATGTAATTTTTAATCTATTTTTGTTAATATCTTTATAAATGAAAAAATTTCAAAATAAAACCAAACTTTTGTTTAAAATTAAAAAAAAGGAGAAATCATTTAGATAAAATAAATAAAAAAAATAAAAATGGACCATTTAAATAAAAAAACGGTACGAATACGGACCAGTGACGGACAGTTTACGGTACGTTTTGAACGTACACTCAATTCGTACACTCCGTTTTATATACAGCATGACGGTACGAAAACGGTCCGTTTTAGCGTGCTTTATACTGATTCGAATCCGTATTCGATGTTCCTTTTATTCCGTTTTCCGGTCCGTATACTGATCCGGAAAACGGTACGGAAACGGACTTCGGATCCGTATATGCTGTACCAAAAACGGCACATAAACGGACCGGATTGTTTGCTGGGAATATATCGCACTTGATCAACAAGAGGGTATTAACTAAAAATTTTTAAAATATCACTTTTTTCAAGAAATCAACTAACAACATCAATATCTATCTATTGTAAAAATTTGAACGTATTCCGATTACTCTTTCATCTCGAAAACCACATTTGAGACCATTTTCATGATAATGTTATTTCAACAAAAAGGTATTATTTCGAGTTAATACAAAAGTTCAAATAGAAATGAATCGTATATTTTCATAAAAAAAGGTATTATTTTGATTTGAGCCTTTATTTATGTTAAAAATAATCAAACTGTTTTATTTATATTTGGTTGTATTTTGAGTTGATACTGTTTTGTTGATAAAATTTGTTTTATTCTATAAATTTAAATCGATAAAATTTCAAAAAAATGGTATTAACTCAAAAAATTGATTTTTTTTTGCAATGAGTGGTAAAATTTAAAACAAAAACAATGTATACATATTTTTAAATGAAATTAGCATATTATGATATGTTTGAATTTTTAAATTCTGTTAAAATGTAGCCATAAACAGTTTTTTGACTCTACTGAAAATTTTAAAATTTTGAGTTAATACCCTCTTGTTGATCAAGTGCGATATGTATTTCAATATTCTAGTTAAGATTTTAAATATTATTATAAATTATTTTTGTTTTCTGTGATATTTTTATTTTTATTTAATTTTGATTTCTGGGATATTTTTATTTTTTCATATCGACAGAAAATATTTTTTTGATTTCCCGCCTTTTAAAAAAAAAATTTATTATATGTATATAAGCTTTTTAATTATTAAAACAAGTTTTTGAAATTGTAATATTTGTTCTCTGAAGAAGTCACCCAATGTGGAGACGAAATATTGGAAATAAATAATTTATAAATAAATTATCTTAAGCTCGTTTAAACTAAGAAGAATAATATAAAGTACATCTTTAATATATAAACTGTGATGTTGTATATATAATTGTGTAGGAACTCAGCAAAAACTGTTCTGCCAAGGAATAATTCTAAAAGAGCATGTGCATGGATGCATTTAACATTGGCTTGTCATAGGAAGGTATCATTCTTTTGATGCTGCAACACAACTTTCTAGGAGTATTGTATGCCAAAATAAACTTCCAAGAAGTTGTTTAGGCAGAAAAACGTTCAAAGAATTATATTTGGAATTATTAACTCATATGACAAGTCAATGTTAAATTCATCGATGGAAATACCAAATTAGAGGAGAAGAATTTTTGGTGGGAAATTAAATTTATTTTTTTCTTTTTTTTATATAAAAACTGATCTTGCAAGTTTAAACTAAATTACACAGTAGGACAAAATCATAACTGTGCTCCCCTGTAGGCTAGTTGGTTGCGTGCTGGCTTATCAGTGCGGGGGTCGTGGTTCGATTCCCACTAGAGGCAATGGTCTGTTTTCGCTACAAAGCGGCGAAAGCCATAGTAGCTACTACTCGGTTAGGATAATAGGATATAATTTGTAATTAAATGATTATTAATAAATAAAAAAAAAAAAAAAACAACTTTTAAAAATCCTATACATATATTTCAGACACGATTATTTTTAATGGCATACTTTATTTCGACCTATGGTACAGTTTTTAAACAAAATGACTTTCAAGTTCGGCTCATGTAAATGCAGTTTTTTTACATATTAACGTTTTTAAAATGCAAACAATGTTGTTTGCTCCTTTCTGTTCAAATATAAAGACAATCACCGTATTCTTATTTGAGGTACATATTTGATGCACAAAGCTTAAGACTACTTGTTCTTTTGTCTAATTTTTACTAATTGCTACGGTTTAAGCGAATTTTATCGCTAAACTAGCAATTGACCTTAACAAATGGTCATGCAGTAAAAAGAGCCTATTTATTAGGAAGAGGTGTTTCATCACAAACCAATTATGTTTATATGGTGCCTTATATGCTAAAAGCGCTATTTGTTAAAAATTTTGTATGACAGCATAGCTTTCACAGTCGAACTTTTAAAAGTATATGTATGTACAAAAAATCAGTCAACAATGTTTATATTTGAAAAACGTTTTTCTAACGAAACACCTACTTTTGTGACAAATATGTTCCAAAACGAAGGTTTTTGTTAGGAAAACTTTAGCAATTTTTAGCTGAAAATTTGGAGACATACCTTTGTGACAAATATGTTCCAAAACGAAGGTTTTTGTTAGGAAAACTTTTGCAATTTTTAGCTGAAAAATTGGAGACATACTTTTGAAATGTATTTACATATCATACTAAATGCTGGACCTTTGGGTCATCATGGAAAACTATGAGCCAAGCCAAGTAAAATTTTAGACTTATAACGAATTTTGCATAAAAACGCTTTGATAAAATAAATTTTTTCCTACTAATATAACTCCTCTTAAATGACTCTTTAAAATGTGTGAACATTTGATTATCTCGTTTAATTATTTAGAGATAGAATTCGCGAAACCCGGAAAAACTAGAAAAAACGTTTAACAGCAAGTTCGATTTTAAACTTTGGAAATCAAATGTGTACCATACCATTTGTAGTTAGATTTCAACACAAAGAAATCAGATTTATTTCATGTGCAAATTTTTGTGTATAAAAAATATGCGTTTAAAGTCATTTTGGATTAAAAACTGTACCATAGACCAAAAAATAAAGTACGCCATTGAAATCAGCATTCCCGAAATATATAGAAATGATGGTCAGAACCTTATTAATTTTTCTGATATCATGCCATGTTATTTGTGTTTTAAACACATCTTTTAAACAAATCTTGATTCTGGAGGGTTATGTAATTCGATTCGAAAATTTTTGTTCGGAAATATTAAAACTCTTGTAAAATGATATCCGTACTTAAAAGTCCAATATTATTTTTACTCGGTTAGTTAAAAATGACTACAATCTTAGTCATTTTTATGATAAATAGAGCCATCGGCTTTTTAACTAAATTTGAAGTCATTTTTAGTAATTTCTGCCTTCTTAATTTCCTGAGTGTAAACATTTTAAAACTGAAGTGGCATTGAAATGATACTTGATTTTTTTATTTAAATAATTCAATTCTTAATGCTATAAATAAATTGTGTATTCACTAATTCAGCATATTGAATTTGCGAGAATTTGCATATAATGTCAATTAATGGAATCTGGACGATAAGCACGATACATGTTCATCTCATTGGGAAATGTCTTAAACAGTTCCAACAGCATATTGGCCTTAAATTTACGATAGGCATCAATTTTACCCTTAACTTCTTCATTTTTAGACAAAGCCTTTTCCACGCAATCTTTAGTGTACAATTGGGGATTCTTGTCCTGGTCAATGTAATCGAAAACTTCAAAAGGTACGTAAATATCTTGAACCTGATTTTTTAATTTGTTAATTTCTTGGAGACCAGTCACTAAACCTTGTCTGAAAAAATGAATTTGTCATAGTTTATTAATATTCTTTGGAACATTTTTATAAAACATACATTTTTTGATTTAAAACATTTTGCCCCTGTGGCTGAAAGTCACTAACAATAATGCGTATTTGTCGAACATTTTCAATAAACATTTCCAATTGTGTTTCTAGATTTTCCAAAGGAGCAGACATTTTTGCGGATGTTTTCAGAACAAAAAAATATCAATAAATATGATTAAAATAAATCAAATTTTATAATTTTCTTCAAATTTTCCCAAGCAAATGTTTTTTTTTTTTGCAAACTCTTTTTGTGAATAAAGGAGAATCATCAAAGAAAATGTATTCATATTTGACGTTTTGCTTTCATCTCTGGTTTTTAGCAGGGATGATAAAATTGGTATTATAGTACTTTTTGTGGTACTATATAAAACTAAAAAGTAATATGCTACTTTTATGTCAGTACTATTTGCAAAATTTTGCCATTTTCTTTATACACACATTTTCTTATTTTGCACTCTTTTTTTTGTCTTTTTGCACTAAACGTACACTTTGGGAGTTTGTTTTGTTTCAATTTCTTTCATTGTTCCGAAATTCTTTACAATTTATTGTGGTTTTACGTAAACGGTCGTTTAAATATTACAAAATATTTATAAAATTATGGCCAAACATGCTTTAATTGGTAAATAATTTAAATAATATTATAAATTGCAAAGAAATCTTAAAAATTGTCTAACAACATAGGCGGTGGTACTGGTTTTATTGGTTCTCGTTTGGTTAAACATTTAACCGGCCAGGGTTATGAAGTAACCATAGTTTCACGTATGCCCGGCCTAAAACGAATAACCTGGCATCAATTGGAAAAGGACGGCCTACCCAAAGGAGTCACATCGGTAGTTAATCTAGCAGGACAAAATGTTTTGGATCCTTCTCGTAGATGGACTGCTGGCTTTAAGCAAAATGTTTGGAATTCTCGTATTAACTCTAGTGCGACATTGGTGAAAGCCATACAAAAATCTCAAGGTATACAAGCCTTTGTTAATATATCGGGTGTTTCACTTTACCGGCCAGATGACAATAAAGTGTATAGCGAAACGGATAAGGAACAGGAATTTGATTTCATGTCGAAATTATGTATAGAATGGGAAAAGGCTGCTACTTTACCACCTGGCTTAGAACCAGAAACAAGAGGTGTAAGTATAACAAAGTATTTTATGATAATCAGTACCATCAACAATAAACAAAGTTGTATTAGCTTTTATGAGCTCAAAAATTTCGAATTTATGGGACATTTTGAAAATATTGAGCACAAAAAAAAACTAAATTTTTCCACTTTACCTCTTTTAATTTTAGTAAATCTTGTTATAAAAATTCTCCTAGTAAATATGGAGTTTATGTATTTTTTTCTTTTTCCAAAGTTCTTTATAGTTCTCGTTCAATCGCTGCTCAAAGTTTGGAGTTTTTAACAAATGTGTAAGAATGATATGCAATGTTTGAAGTATCATAACCCGATTATGGCCTTTAGGCTAGGTTATTATAGGTTATTATAAATAAATAAAATTAACTTTTGAACGAGTCCACAAAAAATTTAAAATTTGCTGTCATTTTAAAGGTCAAATCCTCATCTTTAAAAAGTGTTGCACAAAAACAAATTTTTTACGCGAAAATGATAACGAAATTGATAAAATGTCTTTAATTCGCTAATATCTCCAAAAAAAAAAAAACAATTAATTTTTAAGAAATTTATTTTGCAATTAACTTACAACTATGGAATTCAAAATCCCTCACATTTTCATTTCCTGGAAAGGCGGGGCATTTTTTCGAAGGTCCCGGGATCTCGCTCGAAAAATAAATTAGACAAGAATGGAGCAAAATTGATGATTAATAGGTTTTTTGTTAAAGTTCTGCCTATTATGGAGGCTCTAACTTTTCTAAAACTTCAGGTTCTGATTAGATCTTTAGCCAGATCGAAATACTACACCTTTTACAACTGTAATTCAAAAAATATCAATTGAAATTCAAAATTTCCATTTGAAATTCAAAATTTCCATTTGAAATTCAAAAAATATCAATTGAAATTCAAAAATTCCATTTGTAATTCAAAAAATATCAATTGAAATTCAAAATTTCCATTTGAAATTAAAAAAATATCAATTGAAATTCAAAAACTATCAATTGAAATTCAAAATACATCAATTGAAATTCAAAATACATCAATTGAAATTCAAAAATTTCTATTTGAAATTCAAAAGTTTCTATTTGAAATTCAAAAATTATTCCATTTGGAATTCAAAACACATCAATTGAAATTCAAAAATTTCCATTTGAAATTCAAAAGTTTCCATTTGAAATTCAAAAATTTCCATTTGAAATTCAAATAGAAACTTTTGAATTTCAAATGGAAATTTTTGAATTTCAAATGGAAACTTCTGAATTTCAAATAGAAACTTTTGAATTTCAATTGATATGTTTTGAATTTCAAATGGAATAATTTTTGAATTTCAAATAGAAACTTTTGAATTTCAAATAGAAATTTTTGAATTTCAATTAATGTATTTTGAATTTCAATTGATGTATTTTGAATTTCAATTGATATTTTTTGAATTTCAAATGGAAATTTTGAATTTCAATTGATATTTTTTGAATTTCAAATAGAAATTTTGAATTTCAATTGATGTTTTTTGAATTTCAAATGGAATTTTTGAATTTTAAATGGAGTTTTTGAATTTCAAATGGAAATTTTGAATTTCAATTGATATGTTTTGAATTACAATTGTAAAAGGTGTAGTATCAACCTAGCTAATATGTTTGATTTGCTTCATTTTTGTAAATATACGGAGGTTAAAAGCTCGTTATAAATTTAAAATAGAATATATTTTTATTTTATTTATTTATTTATTTATTACACAGTAAAATAATCCCCCCCCCCCCCCCCCCGGAGTTCTTATAATAATTTAAAATTAAAAATATATATATAACAACAAATTAATTAGCAGAACATTCTACACATTCCATCGGCTCCCCAGCCATAATGTAAAACAAACGCAAAAGTAATAAACACAGCATAATGTTACAGAAAGATGTATAGTCCCAATTAATAGCAACATATTAAAAAAAATAAACTATAAATAAATCAATGAAATATTTCAGGCAACCATTTACCTATAAGCCACCAATATGATTCAAAAGTTTAAGGCGAAAGACATTATTCGATTCTGAAAAAATACGTTATTCGCATTTCATACATTGATCTAACAATTCTAGGAATGGAGATCTGACGATTCCTAGCTGATTGTGAAAAAATTAACGACCTACATAATGGTAAAGGCTTACTTACCACTTTTCAAAATTCCATAAAACATAATTAAATTACGGTTTTTAACAAAGTTTTCAAAACGGTAAACATAAACTAGCATGTCATTGGAACTCGAACATGGTGGATCTAAAATTATCGATGTGCATTGACATTACCTGAATAACTTAAAAAACTTTATCCTTAAATTACCGTTACCGAAATAACTGAAAACCCGTTATTCCCAAATTAACGTTACCGAAATAAACGAAAAAAGCGTACCCGCTAAAATACCGATAACGAAATAAGTAAAATACCGTTAACGTTAAAAAACCGTTACCGAAATAATTGAAATATCTTTAAACCTAAAATACCGTTACCGAAATAAACGAAAATAGCGTTACCCTTACCAATGCCCGCATCGAATCGATTACCATCCATGCTAAAAATTAAGTCCCTAACGTAGAGACATTTTAAAATTGTTGCCAATAGTTTTCTTTTTTTTTTAATAAAAAACAACGATTTTTTTTGGGTGTATTTTTAATTTTTGAGTTTACCCTCGTAGCCATTTAATGCAAATCAAAAATTTTAAAATCCGACTACGCTAGGGACTAAAGAATTTATTCGTATGAGAAAAAACTTAAAAAAAAAATTTCCTCAGATAAGTACCCAGAGCGCCACAATGGCACCCTATATTGCCATTAAAAAATGGTCTTACCAGGGGCGCCATGGTAGTCCGAATTCTAAATTATAATTTTTAGAATAATATCTAATATTCGCCCATGTCTTGTTTTTCTTTACTTTTTGAATACAAATGAATTTTAAAAACACATGAAATTGAAATTCGGTGCTTTGTAATCCCCATAAATGTAAAATAATATTCGAAATGATATGTATGATATGTTTTCTGTCAATATGCTAAATTTTAACTTATAAAGCAGTCTTATGATTTTTAAAATATTTTGTAAGGAAAAAAGTGCTTTTGTTTTACTTTCTTCAGAAAAGTAAATCGAAAATAAAAATGTGTATGTGAAAGTCAAAGACAAAGCACCAAAAAGTCGTATTGATTTCACTTTCATGGGAATGTGAAACATAGGATAGAGGCGATTGTGTTTTTCTATCGTAAAAATCTTTTTTTTAATAAACCATTTATTTATTTTTTTATAATTCCTTAAATATTGTCGTTTTTGTTGATTTCTAAAGCTAGTAAACCTCTTAAGTGATTTTTTTTTTAAACTAAAATTAAACTTTAAAAGTAATTAAGGATCTCTGCTTTGAGAATATAAAAGATCCGTTATATGGAAGTTTTTAATACAGCTCTAACTTTAGGTTATTTTGTTTATTGTTAATGACCCCAAAAAGACATTTTATTTAATATTTTCTTTCTTGTTCATATCAGATAAAGCTAAGAACTGGTGTTGTAGTAGGACGTGAGGGTGGTATGATAGAATCTATATGGCTGCCATTTAAATTAGGTCTTGGCGGACCCATGGGTACCGGTAAACAGATATTACCCTGGATTCATTTAGAGGATCTATGTCGTCTTATACAACATTGTTTTGAATGCGATAAATGTGAAGGACCGCTAAATGCTGTAGCACCAGAAATTGTTACCAATGAACAATTTTCTAAGGTAATTATATATCATGTTCTTCATTAAAGCTTTTTAAAACTCTATTTCTTATCTCAGGCATTTGCTTCGGCTTTACGTCGTCCTTGTTTATTTGCCGTACCCGAATTTATGGTGGATTTAATTTTTGGCAAAGATCGTTCTGCTCTATTGCTCTCGGGAGCTAAAATACAACCCAAACAGACTTTAGCAACTGGTTTTGAATTTAAATATCCTACTGCCAAAGCTGCATGTGAAGAAGTCGTTAAGAAATCTTAGGCTATGTTAATATAAACTTTATTAATTTATTTGTTTTGTTTTTAAAATTTATGCATAAAGTAGTTTAAAATTTGTTAAACTTTAAGTTAAAAAATTTTATTTAAAAAAAAAAAAATATTTGCTTAAAACAAAAGACATTGGTCGTAGATCTAAAAAAAATATTGTCTAAATTATGGAAAATCTAAAATGGAACCAATTTGTATTCGTAATTAACCAAAAAATTAAATAAAAACACTAAAAAAAGTTTAAAAAAACCTAATTTCGTAAAGGTAGCTTTAAATTTGTATAAAAAATTAGAGATCACGATAGAAACATTCACTAAATTTTTTTTAAATTTTATCTTAAAATGGTTTGTTTTGCACCCAAATAGTATATGTAGGTTGCACATTAAACTTGGGTTAATGAAGAATTTCATCAAAGCGTTACTGGTGCGTGGAAATAGATTGGCATTTGGAAGATTGGAGTACATTTTTCCACGCTTGAGTGAAGCGAAAATTAAAGAAGGTAAATAAATATTTGGAATTCTTTTTCCGCCAAACAAAGATGAAGCATTATTGAAAGTTTTTATATAAAATCATATATTTATTTCAGGTATGTTGAATGGCCTTCAACAATGTCCTTCAAGAGGCGGAACTCATCGCTTGGGAGATCTTTGCTGGAATTTGTTAATGGAATTGGAGGATAACGAATGATATTCCATTGCTTATTTCTCTATTTCAATTGCCAATTTAAAATGAATTACATTAATACGGAGTAACACGCATTTCCATTAATTTTTATACCGAAAAATTGTATTCAACCACAAAAAATTTATTTAAATCAATAAAAAACGCGAAAATCATCCGAAAAAGCGTATAAAAGGATGGTTTTTGTATTAAAAAGTGTGTTGAGTTGCTTGAAATGGCAATAATATTGCATAATATATTGTAAAAAGGAAAAACGGTAAGAATTATGTCGATAAGTTTGCGCAAGAACTACAAAAAGCGCATAAAAACAGCAAAAAAATGGGGAAATCGATGAAAAATGGGCAAAAATCATGAAAATAGGCTAAAAATTTTGATTTTCTCAGTTGAAATGTGCGTTCTAATGGTGGAAATAGTAATTGTGAGCCGTATAAGGATAACACAAGAAATTTTGAATACAGGAAAAGCGACTTAAATGGGCTGAAAATGGTCAAAAATTGACGAATTGACCGAAATTCAAAAAAAAACCCCATAAATTTTTTCCAATGAGCCAAATGGCACTTTCATCGGTGGAGTAGTAGTCAGGGGGCTCATCCAAACACAAACATATGGTTTTCACGTTAGTACCAGAAATTTCGTGTTAAAAACTTGAACAGTGTAATATAAAAATAACTACGAAGACTCAGTTTTTTAATTACATACATTAAATCCGGATCTGTATTTCAATATTTTATAGTTAATGATTTCAAAATAACGGCTGATATGGTTTTGCAACGAAAAAAACTACAAAAATTATAAAATTGTTTTGAATTAATTCACAGAAATTCATTCTTGGTATTTTCTTGTTAAAGAATTGATTCATTCACTGATAAAATTTCTCACTTTCTCAGTTCCTCAATTAAAGAAATCCTCAGTTTAAAACCAAAAATTATAAATTGACTGAGATAATTGCTATTAACTATTGTTTTAATAAAAAAAAATACATTTCTGTTACCCTGTTAATACAAACAAGCAAATTTGAAATTGCCAAATATTTTTCAAAACAATTATAATTAAAAAAAAAGAGAAAAAAAATACAATTTATTTAAAAATTTTATATTTAGTTTGGATTATGGTAAATTTAATTTTATTAAAAAATTTGTGTGGATTTGACGAGATTTAGAAAATCGTATTTATGATTTTTAGATCGACAACATGAACTTCGGATGGATAAAGAATAAAAAATGTTGACTGCAAATATCCGAAAAAGTGGTAAATCAAGAAAGCGAATTAATGCTGAAGTAATTTGTTTGTTTAAAAAATATTATTTAATTACAATTAGTTTAAATAACTGAGCCTCAGTAAGGGATATTTTATCTAAGACTTAGTTAAAATTTTAGTAGAAAATAACTGATAGATTTTTTCGGTGTTGAATTAAAATATTGAATTAATTTTTAGGGAATTCATTCTCAAATTGAATGAATTCTTCACAGATCTGGCTTCATTCCCATTTTTAGTAGATTAACTTTTCTTAGTAAATTTTTTATTTTATTTTTATTTTTATTTATTTATTAATATCAATACAAAGAAAGCCCTCATGGCCAATTATTTATGTATTGTTAGTTAACTTACTATGTACATTGATAATACAACTTAAATTTAAATACTTATACAAATAATCTAATATTCGGTTATAGGTGGCCCCCCAGCCATATGAACAATGAGAAAAAAAAAAAAAAATGTAAATTAGTACCTATAGCAAGGACGAAAAAAATATATAATGGTTTTTTCCAAATAAATTAAGGCATAATTCCGTTAAAGTAATCAAGTAGTTTACGTTTATATGTCAAAAAGGAATAGGAAAACAGTTTAAGATTTCTTGGCAGATGGTTCCAAACTTGATAGACACGTACCAAAAACGAGTGATCAAATATTGCAAGATGTCTAATAGGAACTTCGATCTGAACATTCCGCGTTGAATTTATAAATGAAAATTCATTCACTAGAGGCTCTGGTTGTTGTAATTTTATAATTTTATAGAAATGAAGTAAAATACGTAATTGTAAATAATTGTCGAAATCGCATTTCAAAAATTCGGGAACAAGTTCCCTTACACGATCATGTTCATGAACCCTCACACTAAAAACATAACGAACGACTTTTCTAACAATTCCCCCGAGAATATCAACGTTATACAACCAAGACCCAGAAAAAACCTCCAGGCCATAGTTAAATCGGGACATAATCAGGGAATGAGCTAAACGATATCTTACATGTCTAGGTGTATATGGTTTTAAAGAGTATAATCTTCTTAAAGTAAAACAAACTTGATTAGAAATATGATTTATGTGATTGTCAAAATTTAAAGTTGAATCCAAAATAACACCGAGACATCTAAGAGAATCTAAATAGTCAATCACCTGTTCATTTATACATATTCTAGGATAAATACAATTTTGGTTCCGCAAATGAAAAGATAAAGCTTTAGTTTTAGAAGAATTAATCTCAAGACAATTGAGAGACATCCAATTGGATATGGAACCAAGATGGTTATTAATGTAAGTCTCAAAGTGGTCAATTTGACAGTAATCGGTAGAATACAATAGCAATATATCATCAGCAAATACATATGACTGACAAAAATTATTGTCCATTAGGGAAATACAATCATTTAAGTAAATAAGAAATAAAATGGGTCCCAGTACGGAACCCTGAGGCACACCAGAGGTAACTGCACCTATAGCAGAATTCGAACCAGATAGTGAAACAAACTGAGATCCTTCCAATAGATAAGAATAAACTAACCTACATGCAGATCTAGAAAAATTAAAATGTTCCTGAAGCTTAGCTATAAGAATATTATGGTTGATTCGATCAAACGCTTTGGTTAAATCAAGAGAAACCATAGTACAATGTTCATGATTATCGAGCTTTCTCCTTATAGTGTCAGTAAGAGAGAGAAGCAATGACGTCGTATTTCTATTTTTCCTAAATGCATACTGATTAGGATGAATAAGTGAAAAATTTTCGCAATGAGACAAAATTTGCGTTTTCATTATAATCTCAATAATTTTTGACATTGCAGGTAAAATCGTAATTGGTCTCAAATTATCAATACCATGATGACCACTCTTCAAAATTGGCACCACACGACCCAACTTCCATGCAGTCGGAAATTTAGATGTTGTAAATATACAATTTACAAAATGAAGAAGCAATCTAGATATATACGGAAAAATTAATTTTATGAATTTAATGGGAATTTTATCATATCCGGTCGCATTGGATTTAATGGAGTTGATGGCTAGTACAAGATCATATTCCGTTATAGGATTAAAAGAAAATGAATTAGGGTCGTCAGTAAAATTGTCAAAATTAATCTCGCCTAAATGATTAGTGTTCAGATTATTCAAAAATCTAGCAGCTATATTATCTACATCAGAACCATCTAATTCAGAATTCTCACGACCAACACAACCCAACCCGAATCCTTCTCCACATTTGAGTATTATCAACATCAGTAAAAAGATTTCTTCCATACTCCCTACGAGCTTTCCTAATGATAGATTTAGTTTTGTTTCTCAGTCTGCAATAAACTCTCCAGTTAGCTTCAGAATTATCCCTAAGGTAAGCTCCATATGCTCGATCCCTAGCTGATCTGGACTCGGAAATAGCCCTAGAATTCATCCAGTTAGAATCGTTGGATTTAATTCTAATCCTAGACACTGGAACACAATTATGTAGTCCATCTACTAATTCATTTATCGACAAAAGTTGAAAATCAATATCACTATTAGAGTAAATAGGTGAAGAATTAAAACAGTTAAGATATTCAAAAAACTCATCATAATTTATCCGTTTATAATCTCTGAATTCGATCCAATCATCACGTGTTTGAGAGTAGAATTTAATAGAAAGTATGATAAAGCTGTGATACGAACAAAAAAAATGGGTATTGAAGTTGACTACTATTAGCAATAAGTGAAGGTTGACTAACAAGAAAGTAGTCAATCAACGAGGTGGTGTTAGATGGCAAATGAAGGTGAGTAGGTAAACAGTTATGAGTGCAGGTAAGACCACATCTCGAAATCAAAGACCGAAAATGATCCGATTTAGAAGGATCAAAAAGGTTATAATTAAAGTCCCCCATAACTACTATATTAGAATAACGATCAAATAAATCACCATGGATGTTTTCGAACACATCAACATCACCATTAGGCAAATACACTACCCCAACAACTAATGAAACACAATCACCAAAAATTTCAACAAATAGAGATTCACAAATCCCATACCGCTTGCCTAAAAAAATTGTCCTGAAACGTAATTTACTTGATATGTACAGGCAGAATATTTTTGAGAGGAATTTTGAATATTTTTGAGAGGAGGTGCAAATGGGAGAAGTTTCTCCCTAATCGTGCTTCTCAAAAACTTTGCTCTAAAAGTCTGAAACTGGGATTATGTGTTTCTTGAGCTATGGGGCTTATGAAGATATACTTTTTTATTTTTGACAAAAGTAATAAAAAAAAAAAGATGATATTTATATGGAAAATCCCATATTGTTTATTTTACTACAAATATCAACACTGTATCAAATGATTTTAAAATACCTCAATTTGACACGTCAGTGTTGTTTTTAGGAGAGCACATAGAAAAAGTGAAAACTGTCAAAATTGCAAAAAGAATAAAAGAAAATCCGACAAAACGAAAGAAAATTATCAAGAAATTTTTTAATTTTTTAATAAATTACTCGAAAAATACGATAAATATTTACTAATTTAGATAATAACTAAAGGTAAGAGTGTAAAGATTTCAATACTTGGCAAAAAAATGAGAACTTGGCGAAAAGTTTAAGTTTTTGTGAAGTTTTCTATTTTAAAACGGTCTTGAAGAATTCTTGGCCGCAATATTGTTTAAACATGGGTTTTTTTATTTATTCTATTCTAGAACGCATCTTGCGTGGCATACCATAAGCCATTGTTAAGTTAAATCATATCTTTTTTAATCAGCAGACAAATTATTTAACTACAAACATTTAGAAAATGCAGAAATTTAAAGGATTTTTACAAGTGTGGTTGATAAGCATATTGGTGGCCCTTATCTGTTTGTCAACGTCGTCAGTACAAGCTGTGGAATTCACCTTTGATTTGGCTGATGGTGCCGAAGATTGCTTTTTTGAAGAAATCAAACGTAATATTACCGCCTATTTAGAGTTTCAAGTTTCGGCTGGTGGTCAACTGGATGTGGATGTTTTCCTAAAAGATCCCCAAGGACGTATAATCTATGAACAACAGAAAGCCACATTTGATAGTCATCAATTTGTGGCGGAAACCACAGGCATTTATCAGGCCTGTTTTAGCAACAAATTCTCTACATTTTCACATAAATTTGTCTATGTTGACTTCCAAGTTGGTGATGAACCCGCCTTGCCCGGTGTCGATGATCATGCCACCGTTTTGACACAAATGGAAACTTCATCTCAGTCGATTCACAAGTCCCTCAATGATATATTAGATGCTCAAACACATCATCGCCTCCGTGAGGCTCAAGGTCGCAAGCGTGCTGAAGAGTTAAATGAACGTGTCATGTGGTGGTCATGCGCTGAAACAGCTGCCGTTTTGGTTATTGGTATTGTTCAAATTTTAGTTTTACGTAATTTCTTTTCAGATCGTAAGCCCAGTCAAGCCCGGTATAATCGTTTGTAGAATTGTATTTTATATTTAGGAAATGAAAAAAAAAAACACAATCATCTCTTATTTTGTTCTTTAGTTAAAATGTATTTGATAATACATCCATCCTGGTGTATCCTAGCAAACCTCATTTTGTTTTATTTTTAATTTTTCAAAAAAAAACTTTAATTCATCAGTTATACTTAATTCTAATAATTCCAAATATATATTTTTTTTTTGTTCAAAGAAAATATTTTAAAATTTAAAGAAGTGTGTTTCCCTGTTTAAGTTAATTATCTGTATTAATTTTAATTAAATAAAAGAAAATACGGAATTATTATGTATATTTTCCAAAGAAATTTTAAACCATTCGTTTTTTTCATGGATTGTAACCGATTCGATGAGGTTATCGGTAAGGGAAAGCAATTTTCTTTTATTTCGGTAACGATATTTTAGGGATAACGATATTACAGTTATTTTGGAAGCGGTTTTTTTAGCGACAACGGTATTTTTTTTATTTCGGTAATGATATTTTGGCGATAACGGGTTCTTAGTTGTTTCGGTAACGGTATTTTAATGGAAACGTTATTCCGGTAATGCCACTGCACAGCGATATTTTAGCCCAGTTTTGCCCGAATTTCAATGACTGGCTAGTTTATGTCAAACTTTGGTAAAATGTATCTGTTTACAGCAATTATTTTGTTCTCATCTTGTCAGACTATTTCGGTAACAGTATTTGAAGAATAACTTTTTCAATAATTTCGGTTACGGTATTGTAAGGATATTGGTATAATTTGTAAAAAAAAACATGTATTTTTATATACATATTTATATTTTTATATATTTTATAATATGCGTTTTTGAAAATATGAGTCTTTTGCCCAAAAGACAACCCATAAAATACATAATTTTTTTTAAAAAAGTTTTTATTAAACACAAATTAATCAAAACTAAAAAATGAGGCAAACATTTTCTTTAAAGCAAAGAAATCAAAGAGAAGTCTTAAAAAAAACTTTTACTTAAAGAAAAATAATTTAATTAAAAGCGTTTTTGATGCATTTATACGATATTTTGTTAAATTCGTTACCGCGCTTTTATCCGAGTTTTCGTATAAATGATTCCCAGCTTATAAGCGTATAAAACTCTGCATTTTTGATTGCGCATTTAAGCGAGGACTATTGCATTTAAAGCAAAAAATAAGTTATTTTCACCGTTTATCATAGACTTCGACCTTAAATTTAAAGTCACTCTAGATCGCTCCTAAAAGTTTTGCCATTATGAAAATTTGTCCAAAACAATTTCAAATATTACCAAATATTGTCCAAATGCCCTTATTTCCCCCAACTCTTCTGCCGGACTCTATTAATTTTAAAGTTATGCTTATTATTGATTTTTTTAATCAACTCTAAGCTTTTGAGGAATTGCGATTAAAAAATCAATTTCTCTCTTAGAATAACCACAGAAATATGATGGACAGACATTTTGCATACCAAAAAATTTATTTAATATGAAAAAATTTATTAATTTTTTTTTAAAACAGGGTCCCGGGATCCCGAGAGTTTCGAAAAAATTTTCCCGTTTTCCCGGGAAATGAAAATGTATAAGTTTTTGCATTCTCTAATTAAAATTTATGTTTTTAAGAAATTTTTTTTGTAATTTTACTAGAATCTACGTTTTTAGAAAATTTATATAAATATTTTAAACTTTTTTTAAATTTATAAGTTTTTTTTGCTGCATGGTTTTTTTATCACGAAGCCAAAAATAGCCGAAAAATATAATTACTGAATTTCTTAAGATGATGACCGCTAATTTTCAAATTTTTAACCATTTTTCAAGATAAAAATTACTTAAACTGTGCTTATAATGTTGAAAGCATTGGCTAAACCAATAATAATTCAGGGTAGTAATTAAAATTCAACTTTTGACACTTTGAACGCATGTAAAGGGTTAATATTTTTTCATATTTAATTTTGACTAGACCAAATTAGTAAAAAAAAAATATACAGGGTGATTCAGTCACGACCCGCCGAATTTCAGCAGCGTATTATCTCATTTCATGAAAATATGTCCACTACGACCATCCCCGAAAATACAAGTGTGCGAAATGGCAGAGGTTTGAAAATTTTCAGATTAGTGGTCAGAACTTCTGAACGAGTTTTGTTTTTGGGCTTGTTGGAAAGGTCTTTGGAAGATAACTTTGAAACGGTAAGACCTCTGGGCTTCGTTTAGGACAGAGGTATGGCTATCTTTTAAGAGAAAAAAAAAAACAAAAATTAGCTGCCATCTGGCTGAATAAATTGAGGTTATGAACACGTTCTTATGTCTTTTTTCCCAATTTTTTTAAAAAGCTCTGTATCTAGGCGATTTCACTTTTTTTTAATTTTTTTATTGATTCTTTTCTACTACCCTCCGACCACCAATCCGAAAATTTTCCAACCGCTGCCATTTCGCACACTTGCAGTTTCGGGGATGGTTGTTGTGGACATATTTTCATGAAATGAGCCAAGGAATAGGCTGGTGAAATTCGGCGGGTCGTGACTGAATCACACTTTATATAACAATATAACCTTATTTATTAACCCAGGGGAATTGTTTTTTATGGATGGCAAAAAAAAAACCAAATTCTTTGCAGAAAAACTTTGCTCAAAGGAGCCATCTATCTGTCTATCGCATTGGAGATACAGAGATGGGTTCCTCAGAATAACTTTATTCGTCAAAAATACTTCGTCAACAATATGGTCAACAAATGAAAATCTATTAATTCACAAAAAGTTAGAAAATTTACATATTTCAAAGAATTTTCCTTTGGTGGTCGTCATCAGATAAGTAGACCAAGACTTATTTGAGTTCAAAAGTTCAACTACAAAAAAAACCACTCCCACTATAAAGTGGGCACTTTCGACAAAAAATGTATTTTTGAAATCAGCTCAAAAAGTAGAAATTTTGTTTAAAAAAAAAAAACTCCATTAAAATTCAGGACTATTCCCTTAAACTAAAGTTGCTTCAAACTGGGAGTAACTTCAATTTATTTTAATCCAATTCTACTACTCACCAGCTTTTGTTAGTGAAATTATACGTCAACCACTGGAATCAGCCATTAACTTGGCCAAATCAATTAAATATTTTGTATCATCGATAATGCAAGTCTGTAAACAAACCGACCGACATTACCAGTGGATAAAAGCGACTTATTATATTCCAGATTTCAGGTAGAAGATTGCGCTATCAAATCGCGCAACGATGAAAAAGATATGATTATTAAAGCGACGATGTTTTCCAACACATGAATCCAAACAAGAAAAATAGCCGCGCGCGTAAGTTACTCTAATACATTTTCCTTTTTTTTAATATTTTTTTAAAATGCACTTGTTTTATCAATTTCACACTTACTACATGGATTATTTTATAACATTTCTTTAAATCACACTTTTTAAACAATCTGTTTGCTAAACAATTGACTAAATTTAAAAAAAAACTTAATTTGTTTGAAATAAACGAATCATTTTAATGTTAAAAAGCACTGAACTGAAGAACAGAGAACGAAGCCGACACCTTATTTTCGGCGGCGGCTAAGCATAAAAACTGTCGGCGGCTGCTAATAGCACCCTATAGCTGATCAGTTCTAAAGGTACCTAATTCACTACACGCAAAAAAATAAAAAATCATCTTAAAAAAAGCTTTAGTTACCTAAGTTTATTGTATAGAATACAACTTCAAAAGTTTTTCGACAAATTATACAAACAACTTCGGTAAAAAGTTCTTAAAAAAAACTACAGACATTTATACTTTAAAAAGTTTTTAAACTTAGCATGTATTGGTTTTATATAAAACTAGCTGACCCGGCAAACGTTGTTTTGCCTTCAAATTTTAATTGTAATTAATTCTTTAAATCAAGAAAAA
Organism: Delia radicum; assembly: GCA_021234595.1. NCBI lineage: Eukaryota > Metazoa > Arthropoda > Insecta > Diptera > Anthomyiidae > Delia > Delia radicum. The sequence continues at coordinate 115,195,387 of CM037852.1, forward strand.
TTAATTCTTTAAATCAAGAATTTTTTTTTACGCAAATAAATAATTAAAAATATAAATTCACATTTGTAAATCATTTTAAAATTTGTAATTTCATGGGAAGCCCAACGCCTCTTTGTCCTTCTATCGCCTTTATTTGCTGAAGTATATAAAATGAATAGCTGAAAACAACTGCCATAACAACTGCGACGTCACCTATCACCGGTGCAATGAAGCGCCGCTCATGCTCACCAGCCGGTGTCTTGTCAGCTCTTATCACAACCGTATAATCATCTGTCGGCATCTGGTCTAGGGCTGTTTTGAATAGACGGATGAGGCTGTTGTGTTCGTGTAACATAGCTTGAAGATTAACATAGGTTTTTTTGAAAATATCTTCGGAACTACATAACCGATTTAAGAGTTTGATATCTCGTTTTGAAAAACATGACAACGGCTTTCAAAAAAAATAAAATAAAATAAAAAAAAGCAAAAAAAATAAATATATGTATATGTCATTGGTGGTACAATATGAAAATTGGATTTTGCCACGCCCCTCCGCCCACAGACCGAAAATCAAAAATCAGACTTTACAGTGTCACCCGCCTGAATATTCTGAAGATTCCCTGAAAATTTCATCAAAATCGGCCCAGCCGTTTTGGAGTCCATACGTTACATACATACACACATCCTGTTTTATATACATATATAGAAGAAGATTCCATTGTTCTACTTTATTAAAAGAAACAATTTAATTTTGTTGATTCTGTATATATTTTATATACAATGCTTTTTAATGAAAAAGACTTTTATTTAATATTATTAATAATATAAATTTATTGGTACTTTTTTGTGTAAAAAATTAAATAAATATAATAAATGCTTAACTTACATCTCACACATTTCACAAAAATCAACTATTCCTGTGGTATCAGAACCAACCATTCCAGCAGCACACAGTTTCAGGCAAGAAAAAGCAAAAAAAAGAGAAATCCAATAATATAAAAATTCATTAAAATTTATTGCAATTTCATTTCAACACAAATATATACCAATTTCAAATTATTCTCGGGCCTTTTATTACAATTTCTTAATAAAAAATAACTGCTATTTTGCTTGCCGTATTAACATATGGTTGTTTATATACATTACACAGTCAAGTTTTATAGTTTTCTTTTACAACTTAGTGCAAAAATCATTTACTATCTTGACTAACCACTACTTTGACAGCTTTCAATTTTTACTTTAGAAGGTTGCAGAAAAAAACTTAGAGAAGATACAAAATAGTACATATTGAAAAACAAACAATGTAAAAAATATTTTAAATTGCAAAAGAAATGACACATGTAATTTATACTTGCACTGCGGTTGTTTATACTAGACTTATGTAACTTCTATCAACTTTATATAAGAAAAAATTACAATGTTGACTTCGATACTCTTACACAAGTTTATTTTCATTAGAAATTTTATTTATTTAATTTTTTATGGAGTATTAGTAAACACACAAAAAAAATTTAAAAAAAAAACGATTTTTCATTAAAATATATTATATATATTATATATAAAAATATATAAAATAAACAAAAAATTGTTCGATTTAATAAAGTATAACAACGGAATTTCACATAAATAAAATACATGCAGTTTCCAAAGTTTTTAGTATATAAATGTAAGTAGTTTTATTTTACAAATTTTTGCCAAAGTTGTTTTTATAACTTGTCGAAAAATTGTTGTATTCTATACAATAAACTAAGGCAACTTATACGCTATTTTAAGTTGATTTTACACCTTTAATTTTTTGCGTGTATCGAAAACGATATCATAATGCAACTAGAATAGTATATCGCTTTCGGATATAATTGGTGATAGTGTTTTCGTTATCATATCTTTCTTTGGTTTATTGGGTACTTTCATATTAAACACCAAATGTGTATTTTCGTTTTTTTAAGTTTTCGATTTAAATTTTTTAGCTATTTGAGTCAAAAATTTGAAAAAAAAAAAACGAAAATACATATTTTGAGGTTAATTGTGAATATAGTAACGACTTTTTAAACGTTCTATAGCCAGTCCTTAATAAGAAATCAAAAGCTCCCTATAAAATACAGCTCTGTTAAAGAAACAAAAAATCAAAACAAAATAGAATAAGCAGGAAAAGAACAGCAAAATTTAAAACGGAATCAGCTGTTTCGCTAAATTGCAAAGACAGAATCGAAAAAGACGTTAAAAACAGAAATAATAAATTAGTGTGAGATACACGTGCATTAGCTTGTCCCGTTAAACAGCGTTTTTGCGATTTCGTTGTAGTAACAGCACTCGAACGACGCTTATTAAAGCCCTTAACAATAATAGTTCAGCATAAAAATTTTTGAAGTTGATCTTCAGTTCCCTACCAGCGATTTAAATTTGCGGTTCTAGTACATTTTGCCTAAAAAAAAGTTTCGACGATTTTTTTCAAATGTGTCTCAAAAGTTTCGTATTTTAGCCCTTTTTAAGAAAAAAATAATTTAAAATTTTTGGTAGAGTAATTTTGGACCACTGGAAGATGTTTTAGTTTTCATCAAGCTAATTTTCTTACAATATTTTCTTTAAATTTTTGCATTAAAACACTCAAAATCTTTTCATATATGACCTGTATTTCAAAAACATGTATTGTAAGATTAAAAATGTAATATCTTGAAAAAAAAAGGTAATATCTTGAATTTTACAGATTTTTCTCGCGTTTAGCGAAAAAAAAAAACATTTTTAATCTTACAATAAACGTTTTGGAAATACAGGTCATATATGAAAAGATTTTTAGTGTTTTAATGCAAAAAGTTAAAGAAAATATTGTAAGGAAATTTACTTGATAAAAATTAAAACATCTTCCAGTGGACCAAAATTACTCTATCAAAAACTTTAAATTATTTTTTTCTTAAAAAGGACTAAAATACGAAACGTTTGAGCCACATTTGAAACAAATCGTCGAAACTTTTTTTTTGTCAAAATGTACTAGAATCGCTAATTTTAATCGCTGGTAGGGAACTGAAGATCAACTTAAAAAGTTTTGATGCTGAACTTTTATTGTTCAGGGCGTTAATACGCATCGTTTGAGTGCTATTACCGAAAAATTTTTTCTATCGGGACACGCTAACGTGCATCCACTACCACACCATTTCGACTGGTTATTCAAAATATAAAATTTATAATATCAAAAGTTATGTATCTTTTTTACGACACACGACAATGAAATGACACCTGGATCATTATCGTTTCGGGGATGGAACTAATTTTGTTTAATCATGTCATGGCTTATAAATGTCATATGAAACCGATGCAACAAAAATTTTTACATTAACGCTGTTAAAACGAGAATGATTTAGTTGTCATTTCATTGTAGTGTGTCGTAAAAAAGATACATAATTGATACACAGTAAAAACTTGGTAAAATATTACTAGTTTTCGCAGAACTTTTGTGAATAAACTTTGTTAGTTGAAATGCTCATGATTACTTGGCAACGATGTGTGTGGGTAATGCCAACGAAAGCAACTAAAAAGTCCTATTATCATGTAAAATTCATTATTTGCACAGAAAGTTTTGTAAAATTAACAAAAAAAAAAAAAAATTAAAAAGCTCCATCCCCATTTTTGTACTTAAAATATACTTAAAATAGCTGGAGAGTGCGCTACGTATCATATATCATAAAAAGAATATAATTTTTTAAATCCTAAAATCCCACACTTATATGTTTCTACGCACATCAGTTTAGGGGCTAGGCCCCCCAGTTAAAAAAAGCCAGAACTTAACAATAAGAAGAAATTGGAAATAAGCCAGAGAAACGCCGAGTGAAAAAAATGAAATATATTGTTTTTTATTTTAATTTAATTATCAGACAATTGACCAACTTAGCCCAAAGGAAATACCTTAAAAAACAAATTATAAACAAAATAAAATTGGTCATTAAAACAACAAAAATCTAAAAAAATTTTTTTTTTTTAATTTCAGAGAAGGTCATATTTTTTTAAGGAACACTCCATAAAGTGCAATTTTGCTTCTGTTTTAATTTCAGAGGGTGTGATATTTATTTATTTTTTTGAGGAAACCAGTTTTTCCTATATTTTTAGCTGTGCCAGTAAACTAGATTTGTTAAATTTTTGATTAACAAGTGGAAATGGTGTAGTTGGGGTATATAAAATAATTCAAAAAATACGAAAATACCAAGTACAAGAACAGAGGGTAAAGCCGATCTAAAACTTTCGGCGGCGCCGGCTCAGAAATAACTCTGCGGCGGCTAAAAGTCGACTTTTAGGAAAATAATTTTAATTTTTAATTATTTTTTTAATCGGATCATTATAATTAGTATGCAATGATTGCATTTGATTAAATAATAATGACAAAATTTCGATTAATTTTTACCTCTTTTGTCAAACTATATTTAAGCTTGATTCACACGCTGTCCTCCCTTGTTCACCCATATATACTATTTCCTAGTATTGCTGATACAAAATGTAATTTTCACAAGAGAATTTACAATAATTTGACAGTTCGTACCAATACAGGGAAATAGTAGATATGTGTGAATTGCCCCTTAGCAATAAATTAAGAGGCCTCGTAAAATAAAATATAATTAAAAAACTATATTTAAGCTTGATTCACACGCTGTCCTCCCTTGTTCACCCATATATACTATTTCCCAGTATTGCCGATACAAAATGTCATTTTCAAAAGAGAATTTACAATAATTTGACAGTTCGTATCAATACAGGGAAATAGTAGATATGCGTGAATTGCCCCTTAGCAATAAATTAAGAGGCCTCGCAAATAAAATATAATTAAAAAAAAAAAATAAGCTAACTTTTAGTTAATAAAATCGGCTAAAAATTTCAGCCGATATAAAGATACACATACACTTTGCAATATTATTGCAAATATTATTGCCAATATTATTATCATTTTGCCCTAAACGGTGCAATAAGATATACAATACTTTTGCACAAAATATGGCACCACTCTTTTGTTCAGTTGTGGAGGGATACAACAATTTCACAATGTGGCCAACGCACTATAATATATATTCACGTTTCTTGGTTGCACAATAAGAATCAAAACACTTTTTGGTTTTTTTTTAATATATTGTACAACCTTCTAATATGACATACACATTGGTAATATTTTGCACACTAGCAAAAGTTGCACGTGAATATTGCATAGTGTATGCGTACCTTAAGCCGTACACTTCAGCAGCGGCTCAAGCAATTAAGAAGTGACAGGCGGCGGCTGTGTGCCGACTTAAAGCCACTTGACTTCGGCCTCTGTGCAAGTAGTTAAAAAAAAAAAAATAACAAAATAGTTTGTTGTTAAATAATAAACGGGAAAAATTTCTAGCTATAAAGCGGTGTATCGAAAAGAAATAAGATCAGATCGCAAAGAAATAAGAGAAAATAAAACACAAGAATAAAATAAACATACAAATTATTTGCTAAATAAACGTCATTCAAAATATGTAAACCGCGTGTTCGGCTAAACAACAAAAAATTCAATTCAATTGCAAAATTCAAGTGCATCTCCAAGAAAGTTTTGCAATACAAAAAGAAAAAAAAAATATTTTGAAAATTGTCCCCTTGTTTTAAAATTCCAACATAAAGCAGAGTAATAAATTGCAATAAGTCTTTAGGTTTGTGCAAAAAGTGTGATAAAAAAATAATTGGTTTTACCGAAAAGCCGACTACTAAGTGCATGTGTAAAAAATATTGTTAATAAGAAAAAAAAAAAAAAAAAAAAAAATATAAAAAAAATGTTGGAATCTCGTTTTTTGCGTTATCTTCTATATGGCTCTTGTGCCATCATAACATCCGAAATTGTTTATCACTCCTATGCCAGGTTAAAGAAACATTTTCAAGAGCGTTCTTATTCGGAAGAAATATGTGAAGTTATCTGGACCAATGAATTTACACAATCCTGTATGGGACAACATCGGCGTGTCAATACCGGTTCCGCCGGATCCTCAACATCATCGCCTACCATGGCTCAATTGGGTCGCATTATTAGTTTACCCTCACCCTCAAAGACTCCCTCAAAATCCGAATGTAGTAATCCGTTTTGTGCCGCGTATAATGTCGGTCGTATTATTCAATTTGTTGATGCCGCGAAATATTCCATAGACTTAGCCATGTATACGTTTACATCGTATGAATTGTCGCAGGCGTTAGGACGGGCTCTTAAACGTGGTGTTTTAATTCGAATTATAAGTGATCATGAAATGGCTTATTCCAGTGGTTCGCAAATAATACCACTAACCAAATCTGGTAAGTGGAGAATAAATAAAATTAAGTACATAAGTACGACTCGCGAAAAAAGTTAAAAAGTTTATTTTGTCCATCTCCACCAGCGTAGATAGGGGGGAGGGGGCTCAGCCCTGCCCAGATGTAATTAAGCCCCCCCCCCCCAGAAAAATGTTCTTTATTACTAACTGTTAAATGTGAATTTTTTTAAATATCAAATGACAATTTAAGCGGTTTTTCCTGCACGTTGTTTTGAACAAGTTTTAATAAGTTTTGGCGAATCATTTTAAAATATTTTTCCAAAATTGTAAAATATTTACTCAGAAAATGTTGACAAAAGACTCGAAATAATTTTGCACGTGGCTTCTTATCATCAAATTGTCAACTTTTGAGACTCCTAATTAGTTTCCCAATCGTTAGAAAAGCCCAAAACACTTTAAAATCTCGGAAATAAAACTTACAGGTATAATTTTCTTTGTCAAAAAACATAATTTTCTTTATGGGGGCTATAGCACCACAGAAAAATTATCTAGCTACGTTGGTGCCTGCACTGATAGAAATTAACCCGTAAAAATAAAAAAATAACTACTAAAAATTAGTTAAAAATTATGTTTCAGAAAAAACTGTTAAATTAGCAGATCAAAAATAAATATGTTGAATTTACAAATATTTAGTTATATTTGAGCTCAATTTTAGTTAGTAGAGGGTAACAAATTATTCTGCTAAAATCAGCAAAATTATTTGCATAATTTAGTAGCCAAAAATTTTAGTAGCCAAAATTTTTTGTTTTAGCAAAATAAACTGTTATTTTCATTCTACTAAATTTTAAGTAAATATAGCTAAAATTTTGTTAATATTACAGTTTTTGTTTGCTATTTTTAGTCTGCAAATATTTAGTTGAAGTTTCTGTTAATTTTAGCAGAGTAAATTGCTATTTTAAATTAACTAAAATTCAGATCGAATATTACTAAAATTTTGAAAACTTAACAGATTTAATTTTGCTAATTTTAACAATTTTTTCTACAACGTAATTTTTAACTAATTTTTAGTAGCTTTTTTGCTATGTTTACAGGTATTTTCTATGAGTATGGCAACCAAAAACAATTGTTAAATTGAAAATTCAATTTGATATTTCAAAAATAACAATTCGTCGCTGTGCTATTAAAATGTTTTTCAGTTACTACATGACAGTTGTTTGTGTAGTAATCCGTAGTAGTTGTTTTTTCTATGGAAAATTACAAAACATCAATTTTGACAGTTATTTAAAAAACTACTAAAGAAAACTACTGTATTTTTTAACAGTTGTTTGAATCAGTTATTTTAGTATTTAAAAATACAACTACCAAAAATTTTGTAATTTTGCAGTAAACAGTTAAGTTTTGTTAATTATTTAAAAATAGAGATTATGTCGAGGTTTTAAAAATTCTCGTTTAGTTTATATTTGTTATTATTGATATGCTCATAGTTTGCCAATAATAATTTGGAAATTTTATTGTATCTCCAATGCATAAAAACTAGGGTTGTCATTTATTCTGGTTTTTATTTTCTTTGAATAAACGATAAAACAATTTTTGATCAAACAATCAAACGATTAATTTTTAAAAACTATTCGAATAATCGAACGAATAAAAATAATTAAAAAATATTTAAAAATTATTTAAATAAAATCAAAATTTGAAACATTTTGCCACCAATTTGAATACTAAAAGAATACCAATTCTCAAATGCAATCATTTTAGCCCACAGTAACGCCAAAAGCTTGCACACTCATTCGCCATTTGGATTTATCTCGTGATAAAAAAATTTCAGTTTTAAAAATCGTTAAAGAGTTTATTATATGTCGGCGATAGTTTTAGTATATCGAGCTCTTAAGTTCTTATTTTAGTTAGAAATTACATAAATGGAATTCACGTTTTTGATAGTTTTAACTTCAAAAATCATGCCATAATTTAACGACATAACTTTATCTGTGAACTCCTTCATATTTCTTGAAAGTCAATTCATATAACTTTACCCATTATAAAAGATTCCATATCTCGGAAAACGATTAATAAAGGTTTTAAAATTTCAGTTATATCTTCAATAGAGTTTTGATTTTATTTTGTCCATTATCATTTTTATACAATTTTCCCAAAATTCGTAAATTTCTAAGAATTCGATTTATTCGATTAATCGTCAAAATTTATTCGAATTATTCTTTATTCGAATAAATGTTTTTTAAATTGGTCGTTCGAATTTTCTTTTTGATTAATCGAATAATTTTTATTCGAGTTACAACTCTAATAAAAACGTTCGAATTTTCTTTTTGTTCGTTCGATTAATCGAAAAATTTTTATTCGAGTGACAGCTCTACTAAAAACGTTATAATTTTGACTTTGCATTTTAAGTAGAATGTAGGAATACAAATTTTTATTGTAGTTGTAAGAAAACGCTTTTTTGTAATAAAAATTATTTTTAAAATACCAAAAAAATCACTGTTAAAAAACAGTAGTGTTTGCCAATTTTTACAGTTGTTTTAAAATGTTTATAGTAAAAATATTCTCATTTGTTTTTACGACATTGTTGGTTGTTACATTTGTTAGTTGTTTTTCAACAGTTAAAAACAACTACATTTTTAGTTATTTTAATGGTAATTACCCTTATCGCATTTTAAACTGAAATTACAGTTGTTTTAACTGTCATTTTCAGTACATTATACTGTAGAACTTTATTGAGTGTAGTTAAAATTTTGAACTATTTGTTTTAGATAAAATTTAGGCCACCAAAATAATGATTCTCAACTTCATTGAAAATTCTGCTGGTGCCAATTCAGGTAATATTTTCTGTTGTCATAGCTGAATTTTCAACTATTTGTACGGGCTTTTTTATGACGGTATATCTCTACTAACTCAAAAATGTGACCATTCTGTGTCTACGAAACACAGTGGGAAAAATGACAATCTAGTACACAAAAATTAATTACGTCTAAACTACTGGTTAGATTTTAATACAATTTGTGGGAGATTATTCAGAAGGATCACGGCTTTCATAAAAAATGTCCTCTGCAATAAATGCAATAAAATCACGTGCAGCAGTCCGATGTGGATAATTTTTTTTTTTGCCTGTTATATGTAAATTTAGTTTCAGATGCATATAATATGTAGCCTAGGGTGGTCCTTGATTTTTCAACTTGCGATTTTTGGGGCTACCCCTCTTAAAATATTTGTTTGGATACAAAAATTCACCATGCAAAAAATTAGAGTGCTACTATAACGGGAATGTGTCCCGCATCGCCCTTGAATATCAGACCTCCTTGGAAAAATTCACCAAATATAAAAAAAAAATTTAAAAAAATGTGGTCCAAAGACAAATATGTCACCATTAAAACGGGGTTTAAATAAGAAAAATTTGGATTAATCACAAAGCTTAAACAGCTATATTAACGAACTTTAAATTTGGCATGAAGGTTTCTCGTCCGGCGCAGACATTGTCTAAGAAAACATTTAAGAAAATTATTATGGTATGGGTAAAATCTCGCGCTTAATGTCCTGCCAAATAACATTTGGCTAGAAATCTGACGTTTAAAATATGTGTTTCTTTGAACTTCTGATTCAAACGCTGTAAAAATGGGGGTAAAAAAAGGAAAAGTGTCCTTTAATAGCTCGGTTCAAATCGTAGGAGCTAGGAATTTGAGATTTGATATGTAGGTTCTTTCTTAAGCGTAAACATTAACCAAGAGAGGTTCTAAAAGGGAAAGTTTCTCCTATATTTTTCGCGTTATTCAACAAAACGTGCCATCAAGGGAAAAGGTGTTAATGACATGTACAAACCCTTTATGGTTAAAATTTAAAACATCTTCTCAAACTGGTTCAACAAATAATTTAAAAGAGGAAATCATTTTCTTTTTAATGAATTCCCACATTAAAAACCATTGGTAGCGATATCTCGGAATTTTAAGCAAGTCGAATAATAATAAAAATTAAATTATAAAATATTTGGGATATTCAGAAGTTAAGCATATAAAAAGGGGTAACAATTGGTTCTATGGCACTCATCATAACTTTTAAATGTATTTATCTATTCTCTTGAAATTTTTAGATTCCTATTGCTGCAAAATTATATACTCTTTTTGAACACAAAAGTAAATCTTTTGAGGGAAATAAAACACAATGCAGTGAAGTTGTGATCTACTTATTTACGCCGGAATGACATGACATTATCCCAATTTCCGATTTGGGTATTATGGATTGAACTGTATAATGTAAAATATTGAACTGTAATTGTGATTCAATTAAAAGTTTAATTGAATTCGGTCCTATTAAGGAAATTGTCGTATGAATTAAATTAATAAGTACCTATTTAATTGATTTTAGTTTTAATTAAGATTTTAATCATATCAATTAAAAATTTAATTGAATCTTGCTTGTAATTTCAAAGAAAAGTTAGTAGACGTATACTATTTTTCAGCAAAATGTTTGCTAAAATTATGTTTTCAGCTAAAATTTTAGTTATACTTATTCAGCACTTAACTGTTTTAAACTAATGTTTTACTAATTTATTTTGCTAAAAATTTAAATTTAATAAAGATTTAATGTGTATTTCTAAACTAAATGTTTATAGAGATTAATAATCCAGTGTGGTAAAATTGTAAACAAACAGACAGGTAGACCAACTAAAGCGAAAGAGAAGGACGCACATCTTAGGAAGAGTTTTATGGTTCCTTTTTCTTATTGCAAAAAAGGGTTGTATATGTCATATTTTATTATTTTTTCGTTTCGTTTCTATAATTATCTGTTGCAAAATTTTTTGCTAACTTTACTAACTTTTTTTTTTGACTGTACCGTTATTTTAGTTGTTCAGGTAATGTCAATGCACACCGATATTTTTATCCCATTATGCCCAAATTCCAATGACTGCCTAGTAAAGGGGAGCATGAATGTCTTGCGCGACATTCGCAAGACAGTTTTTTTTTACAACAATTTATTTTTTTACTCTAATAATATTAAATCTTGAGAATTATAAAAATGGTCAAAACTAAAGTAGCCCATGAAAAAAATTAAAACTTTTTTAATTTAAATAGTCTGCTTTTTGCTACCTTAAGTATAAAAATCGTCAAAACTGGCATCACAGCACGCAAGAGAATATTTAGCAAAACATTCATGCGCCCCTTTACTGCCTAGTTTATGATGAAAATTTGGGAAAACATATCTATTTACATTTTAAGGGTTTTGGTATTTTAGTTATGTATATCGGTAACGGTATTTTCGGATAACGGTATTTCAATCGTTTCGGTAACGGTATTTTAGGGATAACGATTGTTAGTTGAAAGGGGTTTGAATCGTTAACGTTATTTTAGCGGTATTGCTTGCCATCCCTGATATTTTAGAATTATTTCGTTAGGGAATTTTAAGGTTAACGGTATTTTAAGTTATTTCATGAGGTTATTTTAGGGTTATCGGTATTTTAATTTATTTCGTTAGTGTTATTTTAAGGTTAAAAATAGTTCCTTGAAACGGTATTGAATTGTTATCGGTATTTTAGGGTTAGTGTTTGCCAACCATACGAGATTGTTTTTATTACTCTACAATATATTCAATGCTCATTTAAATCTGCGTGTTCGGGTCGAGATACCTTGTTATTTTAAATCTAAATTAGGAACAAATTTAAGGTATAAAAATTTTTTTTGATATTTCAAATAGAAAAAAATAGAAACTCCAGCTAAATAAATTCTGGCAACTCTGCAAGTTGGTTTATGCCGGCTGACAAAAGTGTGATTGGCTATGGTTTATGTCTAAACTAAATAACCACCACCCACCAATATAAAACTTTATAAACGCCTAAAGGTATGCTTTAATTTACAATAAAAACTATTTTCGTGCTGCCGCTTTTTGCAGAACTAAGAAAACAGGTCAATTTTGGAATTTTTTAAATAACTTGGATATGAAAATAGTTTTATTTCGTAAATGACACTATAAAATATGCTTTAAATATATTTAATTTTTTTTTTACCTTAGAATAAAGTTAGTTACTTAGAGAAGCCTTTTTGAAAAATCAATATTTTTTTAAAATACTTAAAAAAAGCATCTCGTTTTTATACACTCACACACTGTAATGAAGGTACACTAAGAAAAAAATCTGTAATGGCTACTGAAAATGTTGCTGTTATTTGTTATTACAGGCAATTGAACTAATTTGAGCCTTGCGGTATTTATTGCTAAATTTAGTAACACATGTCTGCTGAACTGTTGTAAAATGAAATTAGTAGAAACAATTTAAAAAAATTTCAGTAAACTGCAATTTAAAATTAATTTGCGATAATATGAACTAATTAAAACCAAGCCAGTTCACTTTTGCAAGATTATTCGTATTTGCGAATGACATCTAATTTACCTTTAAAAACGTTTTCCAATAAAAATAAAAGTTTCTAATGTTAAATTTTTTATTTATTGTTTATTGGATTAAAAAACCATTAATTTTTGAAAAAGAAACAAAATTTAGAAGTTACTTGTTAAAAAAAGTTACAGCTTAAAAGTTACACTTGCACCTTTTCCCAAATGTTCTAAAATGTCTGCTTTTTCTGTTAAAATTAAAAACTTATGCTTTTTTCAATGCATATTTAAGAAGTTTTCACGTTAAATTTATATTCACAAAACGAATAAGGAATTCTAGCTGAATCTGAGCACTAACTAAAACGTGTATGTTAGAAATTTTGATTGACAGGTGAAGACAATTTAAAAGCAAACAGCTAGGGAAATCCCCAAATTATAATGCAGTTGAATAAAAATTTAACCACTACCCTGTTGATTTAGATTTAAACACCGAGTATGTTGATAAAATCCGTTAAAAATACAAAAATAAGCTGTTCATATTTTAAAGCTTTGGCACTAAGTTCATATGTTAGAGTAGTCAATGGAAGAAAAAAAATGGTCATATTTTGGGGTGTTCATATTTTCGCCAGTGCACTGTATTAGAGGTCGTCAGAAAGTTTCTTTGTTTTTGGGATATCATCACTCTTTAAAATGTTTTGGCATCAATAAAAAAAAATTGAGTTGCTATTTTTATTAAATTCCAACTCCTTCCACTGGCGCGGCAGCCAAAAACGTTCATTTTGGGGCCCTTTTCCTGCAGATCAAAAAGAGATGTATTTATATAAAATTTGAATTCACCTTTAGATTCTACACCAAAAATTTAAAAAAAAACCTTTTCCCCGTTTTTAAAGTGCACCATTAGGAAAACAAATGGTCGGAAAAAATCAAAATTTTTCAAAAAACTTATAACGTTCTAAAACTTCGGGTTCTGATGAGATCTTTAGCCAGATCGAAATACTAGTATCAATCTAGCTAATATGTTTGATTTGCTTTGTTTTTGTAAATATACGGAGGTTGGAAGCTCGTTATAAATTAAAAATAACATAAAAATAATCTCGATGTATATAAAAACAAAAAACTAACAAAACTAGTACTTTTTTTTATTAGATACAATCAGAAATCATTTTTAGCTGAGAAAAATGGTGGAAAAATTTTCAAAATGTTGTGTTTACTAAAATGTAATATTTTATTGATGAACAACTTTTTAACAGGCCGCGATATATCAAAAATGTTTGTAGCATTTTTCTTAGCTCAAAATACTTTTTCATAATGTGTGCTAAAAAAATATGTTTGTTATATTTTACAAAAATTAAACCTTAGTTACTTTTAAGTGGTTCGCGATTTGTCAAAAAAATTTGTAGCATTACTCTCAGTTGGTACTACATTTTTACTGTGTGTGATTAAATTTTTATTTTTTTTTTAAACATTTGAAAAAAACAGAGTTTTCTGTGACTAAACGTACACTTTAAAAAAAGTTGTTTTTCAATCATTTTTGGCGTAAAATCGAATGCCTTGTTCAAATTTCCTATAAATTATAATTTATGGGAAATTATCCCCTTTTTGCTCTGTAGTAAAAGAGACCTTGTCTCTTTTTTGGCCACCGCGCACCAGTGGAATAGTTGAAATTTAAAACAAAATAATAACGCCATTTTTTATTGCTGCAAAAACCGAAAAAAGTGATAATATCCTAAAATCAAATTTTTGTGACGAACTCTAATATATATATCATGTATTGAAATATATGCTAAATATTTGTTCATATATAATATAAATTAAAAAAGTTCATATATGTCCAAATATGTTCATATATGGTTGCGAATATGCACATATATGTTTCATATATGGGAATATGAGGAAGTGCATGCATATATGCAATGCATATATGCAAACGGTACTCATATATGGTCATATATGGAGGTATATGTGATTTCATATTTGCAAAACGTGCTCATATTTGGATTGATTGAAACTCATATATAGAGTTTCAATCAATCCGGATTATAGAATACGCAATGATTGTATTTTTCAAAGCATGCTGTGATTTGAATAAGAAAATAAATAAAAACGGGTTTTATTCAATCCGGACTATAGAGCTGCAATTAATCCGGATTATAGAATACGCAATGAGCTGCAAAATGCTGTCCGGATTACCGAATATTCCGGATTAGTGGAGTCCGGATTTTCGAATTTACACTGTACTTCCATACAAAACGTGCTCATATCCGGAATATTCGCTAATCCGGATTGAGGTCTGCAATTAATTATTCGGATTATCGAATTTTTACTGTATATGATGTTTCATATTCGCTGAAAAGGGTCATATATGGGCAAATATGGAAGTATATGGAATTCCTTATGTACAAAAAGGGCTCATATATGAACATATAAGGAAGTATGTATATGTGACTAAATATACCCAAAAAATATTTTGAAACATATACAAGTTCAGAAGTGGTTTCTACCATTTTTTTTATAGTTGTTATTTTTGGCAAATCGGTCCATACAAAAAAAAATTTGTTTTAGTAATTATTTTTAACCTTATAAAGTCCAAATAGAAGTATAACCCTTTATTAAATTAAAACATTGTTGACAAATTTAAGATTATAAGTTTTTTTTAAACAAGAAATATGAAATACTCAAATCGTTCAAATAGTACTATACGTATATATTTTCATTTAAAATTGCTTAGGTACAAGATCATAATTAAATCTTACTATTAAATATAATATTATAAATTTTTTAATTGTAAATTTCCTGTTAGGTCCTGTTTAAAAAAACTTATAATATTAACATTGTTCACAATGTTTTAATTTAATGTGGTCACATTATACTATATTTTAAATTTGTTTAAAATGTCGTTTTATCGGCAAATATTTCGTTGTGATACGACAATAAACAGAATGTTTACGCTGATATAAATACATAATATACATATTTTGCCATTTAAAAAAACTTTTTTATTGCAATTAGGCCTTTTTAATAATATCGTTTTTTTTATTAAAACAGTTTTTTAAAATACAAAATTCTCTAAAAAAATTACAAAAAATATATAATGTATGATGGTATATGGATGACCATATAAAAAAAATATATAAACATATATGACCATATTTGTCAATATATGGAAATGTAGGTTCATTTTTCTAGTAAGTACGAATATGGATGACCACATACGATATATATAATAAATATATATATGATCATATATGAACTTTTTTAACCGGGTAATTTAAATAAAAAAAAAACCCATGAATTTTGTACCCCGGCCACTAAGGGTTAAAGATTTTTTGAATATAACTAAATAGGGCTAACGATATTTTAGTTATTTTATGGGTAACATTATTTTAGTTATTTCGATAACGTTTTTTAGGCATAACGGTATTTCAGTTACTTCGGTAACGGTATTTTAAGGGTAACGTTATTTTAGTTATTCAGGTAATCCATAGAGTTTTTTGTTTTCAAATTTATTATTTGACCCTTTCAGGAATGTGTTGATAGATCTATTTCGGGAATTTTTTCATATATATATTAGTTCTCATTTAGTGAGGAAACTAGTTTATATGAATACTTGATGTTTTGCATGGGATTGTTACCTCTTTCAAAACGTGTTCTGATGATGGGAACCTAGAAAATTCCCGAAATAGATCTATCAACACATTCCTGAAAGGGTCAAATAATAAATTTGAAAACAAAAAACTCTATAGATTATTTGTTAGGACAATATCCTAATAAAGAAATATAGAGTAAGGCCTCCAACTTGAATAATTTTCATTGATAATTATAATTTTAATATATTTAAGTGATATTTTTCCGAAAATTATGCAAAATTTAATGGAAGCAGTCAAAATTTGTTTAATTTTTGACAAAATGAGCCTGTTCATAACTGTTCTGAGAAGGAGCCGTCGCTCCAAATACAATTTTCAATTTTACAATTTAATTTTTTTTTTCTTTAAAAACAACTATTATATTATGCAAATAGCAATAGATATCTGCAAATTAAGCATTTTAAAAAATCTTTAAAATTATTTAAAAAAAAAACGTTTTTGGATTTTTATTAAATTCGTGGGTCATTTTGGATGCCTGGCTAAAGTGGGTTAATGATATCCGATGAAGCCAGAATTATATATCTAAATAATTTTAAGTATATTAAATAGCCAATTGAAATAAAAAGTAAATTTTATTAAAATTTAGAATTTTGATAATTTTTAAAAATAATAATACACATTTTTCCCAAAATGCGTCATTTTCGGCCGTCTTGCGGTACGGGGTAACGTTTTCCAAAAAAGAAAAAAATAAAAAAAATAAATCGCTCCTACACGAGGACAAGAAATTCTCATTGAGTTTGTGATTTAACATAACAAATATCTCTAGAAATTCTAATAACAAAGTCCCCTGAAGATTTCCTTAGGCAGGAATGAAATCCGGATAGGGACACGCCTACATCAGATTGCTTTTCACAATTTGTTAAATAAGTTTTGGGACTTTAGCACATTTAATTACTATAAATGCAATTAATGTTTATCCCGATGAAAATAAATTTAAATAACAAATATGCAGGTGCTTGTGCAAATTTAAATGTAACTGACACTAATAGAAAACATATGATTTTCTATTGTTGATTTACTTGAATAAACGTCACTACATTGCTAGGTCTGTCAAAAAAACAGAGTAGTATTTGGAAGATGACAAAGCCAATTGTGACAATTTTTTGTTGTTGTTTTTGTTTTTTCTTTGATATTTTAAATTTTGAATCTCGCTCCTACACGAGGACAAGAAATTCTCATTGAGTTTGTGATTTAACATAACAAATATCTCTAGAAATTCTAATAACAAAGTCCCCTGAAGATTTCCTTAGGCAGGAATGAAATCCGGATAGGGACACGCCTACATCAGATTGCTTTTCACAATTTGTTAAATAAGTTTTGGGACTTTAGCACATTTAATTACTATAAATGCAATTAATGTTTATCCCGATGAAAATAAATTTAAATAACAAATATGCAGGTGCTTGTGCAAATTTAAATGTAACTGACACTAATAGAAAACATATGATTTTCTATTGTTGATTTACTTGAATAAACGTCACTACATTGCTAGGTCTGTCAAAAAAACAGAGTAGTATTTGGAAGATGACAAAGCCAATTGTGACAATTTTTTGTTGTTGTTTTTGTTTTTTCTTTGATATTTTAAATTTTGAATCTCGCTCCTACACGAGGACAAGAAATTCGCATTGAGTTTGTGATTTAACATAACAAATATCTCTAGAAATTCTAATAACAAAGTCCCCTGAAGATTTCCTTAGGCAGGAATGAAATCCGGATAGGGACACGCCTACATCAGATTGCTTTTCACAATTTGTTAAATAAGTTTTGGGACTTTAGCACATTTAATTACTATAAATGCAATTAATGTTTATCCCGATGAAAATAAATTTAAATAACCGATTTCTTCCATTTGGAACCATTTGCAATAAAACTGGGGTGTACTGAACGAAAATCGACCAATCGTTATTTTAAGGGACTTTCTAATACACACTGTGGAGGGTATAAAAAAAATTGGAAAACCCAAATTTAATGTATGTCCGAGTAAAAACTTTCATATACAATCATATCTTGTTTAATAAAGGGTCCGCCAAATAATTTTTTTTTTTTTGAACTCCTGAACCAATTGGACTTTGTATGGCGTCATACCAAGGTCTTTATGCAAAATTCGTCTCAATGATGTCTCCGAAATGTTCAATTGTTGAGAACGACGGTGAATTGATGTTGATGGCGCTTCACGCACACTTTCTGCCACAGCAGCAATATTCTCGGGTGTACGCACTGTTTTTGGCTTTTCACGCTTTGGTTTATCGATGAGGATGCCAGTTTCTTTCACAAGTTTCTTTCACAAGATAACGAACATACGGACCATATTCGTTCAGCGGAAGGATAAAACTAATTATCTGTCAAATCAGACATGAACTAAGTGTTACCATTCACGAAATAAGCACTAGTTGAAAAAAAAAACGTTAGATGGCGGACCCTTTATAATATTATAAAACAACATTTACGCCCATGTCCCTACTTTAAAACGTTTTGCAATTAGAACGAATTTGTGAAATCACACGAAATTGAAATTTTGTGTTCTCAAATCCTAAAAGCTTTCGAAAACACGAATTTTTTCGAAATTATTATCGAAGTGCCAAAAACATATGGTTTTCTTGTCAAAAACATTGTTTATTAAAAAACAAAAATTACAATAATTTAAAATGCCGTCAGCTTTTATATTAAGTTTTATAGGACTGAAAAGAAGAATAATTCACAATGAAAATATAAGAAAACGTGGTTTAAGAAATGCTTCGGAACCTTTGTCCATCACAGACTCTGCGTAAGTGTTATTTTCTTTTTAAAGGTTCATAGGGTTTTATTGTGTCAACAAAACAGCCTTTGTCATGATTTTGGAAAAAATTTCTCCACAAATGGGAAATAGTTCAATACCGGACGTAATACAATTGCTTCGCATTTCTATATTTACCCCTGCAAATGTAATATTAAACAATAATATACACATGTAACACATTGTTAAAAATATGTAACTTACATTTTTTTGTATATTTAAGCAACAATTATTAAACTTTAAAAAATTTTTCTTTTCTTTATGAGCGCGCTTTTATTAACATATGATTAAACACATGTTTTGATGTCATATGTTCTTAAAGAGAGATGACATATGAATGTTTCCCAAATAAGCAATATTTTCTTAATATTTATTGTTACTAAAATCTAGTTAAACAGAATTACATTACTTTTAAACTTAAAAATAAGATTTTAGTTATTCATTTACTTGGTTCAGCTTTTAATTATGAACCAATTAAGTTTGGTATATGTAGATTGAATTACGATGGTATCACTGTTTTCATACACATTTGTTTTTATTGGCAATTGGCAACGCTGCTTTTTCGAACATAAATAAAATAAATTCTGATTTCGTAAAATTTTGTACTTTTTAAGGAATATTTTTTTTAAAAAGCTAATTTTACAATAATTAATGCTAAATTAGTATAATTTAACCTTTTAACGTACATTTCATATAAAGGATTCCTAATGTTTTTTTTTTTCGGCTGAAAGTAAAATGCTTTTAAGAAATGCTTCTAACATTGTTGTCAATTTGTTGGAGTGATTTCTAGAATATCAACACAAAATAATTATGTTTTTTTAAAACAGTTTTTTACAGTATAAACAATACAACCAAAAATACAATAAAATCAGAAATAAGCACAAAAAGTTCTAAATTTTTAATATTAAGCACCATTTTTGACCCTAAATTGTAATTTTTTTAGAAAAAAGGGCATTCGTTTTACTTTCGACCAGGCTTTTTTACACGAATTAAAACGAATAAAAAATAGGGAAAAACGTTCTGATTTAATCGCAAGAACACCGAACAATTCTAAAATTTTCACTTTCGCTCTGATTTAAAAGCCGTAAGGTGAAAGACGTATGTCTGTGATGAAAATATTTCATATGATCACATAGTTATTAATATCTTAATATATATCGATTGATATAACTGTAGATGTGATGTGGCACACACAGAGAAATAAAATGCCAACCGAATGAAAAATTGTATTTTAATGGTAATAACTTATAAATTCAGTTAGTACAACTATATTTACATTAGATTTCTGAATATTTTTGGTGTTCCAACTAAAATTCAGTTGAATTAACTTAGTTTTGTTGTGAAAACTAATGTTAAGTTGTGCCAACCGACTGAAATTAGTAAAAATCGAATTTGTGTAGTAGTAACTGCATTTCAGTTAGCAAATAGCTAAATTTTTCTCTCTGTGCATATATTACTACGTATGGTATATATTAATTAGCATGATTTTATATATAATATTATATGGCGTAATACAATGTTACGTATAATAGTATATGAAATTATATAACAATTTTGTTTTACATTGATCTATTTCGCTTTGGACATGTTAAATATTACAAATAAATTTGTTAAAATTTAGAAAATTTCATTTATGTTTTTTCTATTTAAAATTTCAGCAGAAAGCTTAATGTTTAGATCTGAAATTTATAAACTTCCAAACATAATTGGTATTTTGCATTAGAACTTGCAAAAACTATAACTATAAAAATCTTAATATCGATTTGAATATTTGTACTATCATTTAAAAATTAAAAAGAAATATTTTAAATACAAATGATTTTTTTTAAAACTTTTTTGTAGCTTGAAAACTATAAGAAATATTGTGTTTAAGGGGTCTTCTTGTTCGGACGGCTGCATTTTAGAAAGAAAACGCCAAAAGATTTTTTAATTGCGTGTTTTGTATTTGATTCCACAATTCATCAGCAATCAAATACAAAATTTACAATTTGTCAATAAGTGGACTGTTTGAAAAGTTCTCGACCACCAAAGTAGGATCTACCAAAAAAAGGTGTGTTGCTGGTACGCAGCTTTCCGGGACTCACTGCTATCTGAAAGCAAAACGGAAAAGGGGGGAATTGGTTTTTTGT
This sequence comes from Delia radicum, assembly GCA_021234595.1. NCBI lineage: Eukaryota > Metazoa > Arthropoda > Insecta > Diptera > Anthomyiidae > Delia > Delia radicum. The sequence goes on from CM037852.1 coordinate 115,216,475, forward strand.
ATTTAGTTGCACAATTAGTCAACAAACAAATACAAAATTAACAATTTGTTAATAACTGGGCTGTTTGAAAGTTCTGGTCCTCCAAAGTAGGGTCTACCAAAAAAATGGGTGTTGTGGCTACGCAGCTTTTCAAGTCTAACTGCGATCTCAAAAGCAAAACGGAAAACGAGAATTGGTTAGTATGAATGCCTATATCGCCCCATGCTAAATCATAAAAATCGGATCAGTAGAACTTGAGAAACCCTGAGTAAAAGTTTAAAAAACTCAGTTTCGTAAAAAACGCGTTTAAGTTTTAAGTTAAATTTTCTGACGCACAATGAATGCCTAATTTAAACAAAAAACATTGCTTCACAAAAATGTCTGTATCTCCCCGAAAAATCCTTTAAAGATAATATTTTTGAATACTCGTGTCAAAGCTAAGAAAATATGAAAAAACAAATTGAATTTTTTTTTTCCAAACCAGAAGATTCCCTTAATATGGTTTTACCATATTAAGTTATATGCGAGATATATGAGAAGGTCTTATATTAATGTTTTGAAAATTCAAAGAAATTATAATATATTGTAATAAAAGCAAAAAATAGCGCTTACCCATAATCGCTTCCGGAAGGCATTATTAAATTACGAAGCGCGTCCAAAGCAAATCCAGAAGGCATGATTTTTGTTCGCGATGTCCGACTGGGTATGCCTCTTCTAAGAAGGTGAAAAGCGCTTCTTTCATGTGCTTTTAGAAGTAATAAATTCATTCCTTCTTAGGCAATAAGAAGCGATTTTTTTTGTATGTTGACAACATTGATGCTTCATGGTATGCATTCTTTATTGCTTCATTTGTAATCATTACTCACTACTTCAAAGACTGCATTCTGGAAAGCACAACAGAATGCCTTCCCTAATTGCTTTATTGTATGCAAGGTGGAAGCATACAAATGTAGTTACTGCTTACCAATTCCAGGTTATTTTTTGCTGGGATGTTCTATAAAAAATAATATATAGAACATATTATATCAGATTGTATTAAATAATATATACTCTTATAGTATAACTTATCATTTGATTAAATTGGATGCGGAAAAAATTAGGACAAAACTATATCAAATCACTTGTGATTGTATTTAAATTAATCTAATATGATAATTGATACAATTTAATGTAATTTGATACAATTTAGTCGGATCATTTTTCGGATGACAGTTTTATATGATTAATTATGGCGTCATATTAAATAAGATAAAACTATATAAAGTCCCATATCAGTTTTTTTTTTTTAATCGGGTGTACTACTTGTTCTCATTTAGTGTACTAATTTGTCATATATGTACATATTTTTGTTAATTAAAACCGAATTTTCTTTTATTTTCCAGGTATTCCTATACGTTGTAATACCAGTACAACGTTTATGCATCATAAATTTTGCATATTAGATTGTCCCCAACGTATCGCGGCCATATGTAAAAAACAAAATAAATCTCCTGAAAAGGGTGATGCCCGTGGTTTACTAATGACTGGATCTCTAAATTGGACCATGCAGGTAAATAAATATAGTTAAATCATACTTTTACCATATATGTAAATAGTTTTATTAAATTTTCTTTAAAATTTTTAGGGTTTTGGTGGCAATTGGGAAAATATATTAATTACATCAAATGCTGAATATATTCGTAAATATTCCGAAGAATTCGAACGCATGTGGAATGCATTTGATTTTGATATAAAATCCAAAACCAAAAAATAATCTACAAAATAAGAAAACTATCCTAAGTTATATAAAAAACTATCAAGATACGGTTTGGAATGTATCACGAATCGATAAGCAAAAAATAATATACATCAAGAATGTCTTTACAATCAAAAAAGGTAATTATTGTCGTTTTTGTTTTTTTTTCATATTTTTCTTGTAAAACTTTCATATCGCACTTGTTTAACAACAGGGTCATAACTAAGGCAATACTTTTGCATTTCATCCAAAGGAACTATATAAAAATGTGGTATTGGTGGAAAAAGAAGCCTTTCTTGTGTAAATTGAAAGTTTAAGTTTAATTGAATTCGGTCCTACTGGGGAAATTTTAGTAACAATTAAAATAAATTGTAACTATTTAATTGATATTATTTTCTATTATAGTTTTATTCATATCTATTAAAAATTTAATTGAATATTGTTTTTTATTTCAAACAAATTTTAGTACATACCATTAAAACATGAATAATAAAATATAATCAAAAAATTGCTTGAAACAATGCAAACTAAAAATTAAATATGTCTACACAGAAAAAAACTAAAATTAAGTTTCAATTAAAATATTTGTTGATTCAGTTAAAAGTTTAATTGAATTCGGTCCTATTAAGGAAATTGTAGTAATAATTAAAACAAATTGGAGAATGGAGCAACATTGATGATTAATAGGTTTTTGTTAAAGCTCTGCATGTAATAGAGCTTCTTTTTTCTCTAAAATTACTTAAATAAAAGACTTTAAAAAGACTTTTAAAAATAAATATGCCCACAACGCTTCGAACCCGGGCATAGTGGACAAAATTGGACTTTTTCTGAAATTTTTTTTTTGCAATAAAATGAGTAAACACGGGATTCGAACCTGGTACTCCAGGTTCTCAGTCAACCGCTCTACCATCTGAGCTATCTCGACATGTTATACTTAATAGAAAAAAACACAAATAACTTTCCAGCTTACAAAAATTCAAATATAAGTACCCGACTAAAAAGAACTACATATATATTATTTTATATTTTTTTAATGCGACTATATCTCGTTATATATTACTTTGTATGGCACAATATATAAAAAGATATAATGTTTGCTTTTCGAAAAAAATTTATATTGCCTCATATCTAAATGTATTTTTTACTTATGCTACCATATTCAATCACATATGCCACAAGGAATTTGAATAATAAGATCAAATTAAATCCAGTTTCATATACAAATTTAAATTATGCTTTTATGCTAAATCAAGTACATTCCACTATTAATTAAAAAAATGTTTAAAAGTTTTTATTCTTTAAATTTTGTTCCATTATTTGTTTGAATTTTGTTAAAAAAAAAAACAATTTTCATATAAAGTTCATTTTAGTTTCTGTCGCATATGTTTGCTTCAAATAAATTATTTTATAATATCTTAATGAATTCGAATACGAAATTCATGTTTTATTTAAAGTAATTGAAAGTCCCGACGTTTTGGCATACGAACCCTCGGCTAAGACGACATTCCCTTAAGAAGATGAGATAATCTGGCAGAATTCAACGATAAATGAGAGTCGATAAAGGAAATTGAAAAAAAATGTTAATAAAATCGTGTTTACAAACAAAAAAATTAAAGTTTAAACGAAAAAAAAAACAAATTATTTATCAATAATTAAATTACACAGTGCAGCATTTTTAAGGTCATCGTTTGGTTCCTCCTTCATACCCGTTTTTTTTTTAAGTGTATATCGAAACTAAAAAAAATCCGCAAAGGACTTGGCCAGATTACATCGAAATTTTTTTTTTTGGACACCCTAAGTTTTTGCACCCAAACATGATTTTTTTAAAAAAGGAACATTTTTATGGAATCCATATATCATAAACCGTTCGGAATTTTGTTTTTATGTCTTTGGCAGAGTTGTAGATCCAAACCAAAGCAAAAAAAATCTCATATGGACCGACCCAAAAAAATTGCATCCACTGCATCAAAATTGCAAACAATTGGGAAAAAATGCTATTTTTTTATGATTTTTTCATGATTTTGTCCTGAAATGGCTTAAATACTGGGAATTTAAGAAATCTTTCTTCAGCTAAATTATATCTAACAACAATATAAACAACTCTCTAGTACATGTCATCTTAATACGAACATTCCTTAACCCTAGAAAGCACATCTTTTTGCTCACACTTATTTTGCATATCCAATGTTTGTCGTTTCGACAAAGAAAGACTATATAGGTTAATGCCGTTTTTGTTGTTACTTGTTTTCAAATTTACTATTTAAACATTTTATTGTTGTAATGCTGATATGTTTTTGAAAAAATGAATATATTTATTTTATTAATAAAAGTAATTATTTTATAACGCAATTAATTCTGTTTGACGGCTCCGGTATGATGAGGCACTAACGGTATGCTCTGTAAGCTTTCGGCGCTTCAAAAATGAGGTTAGAAATTCTGCATTCCGCTGTGATAAGCCCATCTTAGCCACAACATAGTCCATTTCGTTTTGTACGAGAGGTTTTGGTTTATCGTCGTCAATATCAGGCTCATAATCGGCATCTTGGAAATCTGATTGATTTGTGAAAGTCGTAGTGGATGACCGTGTGGACATAACATCCGGACTCGGAGGCTTAGGTGGTTTGACACCATCAGGCATTGACACCGGGACTATGCCTGTATAAGCGGCCACATATGTTTTGCATTTTAACATATGTTTATTTAACTTAGGGGAGTAATTGATACATGAGTAACACCGGGATTTGTCGTGTGAATTTGGGTCTTTTATCAACACCATTCGCTTCATGAAACTTAAATTTCTACCTCGTCGATGATACCAATCCAAAAGGCGGAAGTAACAAGTGCCACACACTGTATTTGGAGTGTAATCTTCACCGCTGGGATCAACCTCATCGAAATAAGATGCATAGGCTAGCTTAAATTCCGGAGTAGACCTTTTCCTTTGCACACTTGTAGGCACCATATGACCACAAACTAAACAAAAATAATCAATGTTTGGACACCGGCTATTTTCCATATTGCGCAATAGTTGAATTGTAAAATTTTGCACAAAACAAGGATATTATTAGACTTTTCACTTTCGAATACACTTGTTGAATGACAATGAAACGATACTTGAACTGTTATTTATACTGCGTGCTAGTCTGATTGTCAAGTGTGTTTTATCTTCGTGTTGCACTTTACAGGTAGAACTGGATTTTTACAACACCCTTTTTTAAAAACTTCTTAAAAAATGTTTCTGAATGGGTGTAATTGTCAAGTGTATTTTATCTTCGTGTTGCACTTTGCAGGTAGAACTGGGTTTTTACAACACCCTTTTTAAAAACTTCTTAAAAAATGTTTCTGAGTGGGTGTGATTGTCATGTGTGTTTTATCTTCGTGTTGCGGTTTTTAGGTGGAACTGGGTTTTTACAACACCTCATCTTCCTAAACAGGATTTTAAAATTGGATTTTAAAGTTTGGCTATTTCCATATTATCATAAAAAAATAGCATTTTTCCCCCAATTTTTTGCAATTTTGATGCAGTGGATGCAATTTTTTTGGGTCGGTCCATATGAGAATTTTTTTGCTTTGGTTTGGATCTACAACTTTGCCAAAGACATAAAAACAAAATTCCGAACGGTTTATGATATATGGATTCCATAAAAATTTTCCATTTTTAAAAAAATCATGTTTGGGTGCAAAAACTTAGGGTGTAAAAAAAAAAAAAATTCGATGTAATCTGGCCAAGTCCTTTGCGGATATTTTTTAGTTTCGATATACACTTCAAAAAAAACCGGGTACGAAACAGGAACCAATTTATGTGTTGCACTGTGTTATTAAAGTTGTGTTTTGCACTGTAATATTATACATTTTTTAATTTTTCTTCACCTTCCCTTTCGTGAAGGAAATTCACGGGACCGAGTGTGCACTCAAATTATAAGAGTGTAAATTTTGCAGAAACTAAGCTAATGAATCCTCTTTAGTCTTTACCTTGTTCGTTTCATATAGTTTCACATTTTTAATACGATCTCTTAAATATTTTGCAATTTTTTCCATAATTTGTTTTAAATTTGAACAATTTTCAACCGAAAACGCATAAATTTTTTATTTAATTTATCGCAACCAATTTTTTCAAATACAGTGCACTCACGATAATATGAGCTAATTAATACCAAGCCAGTTCACTTTTGCAAGATTGTTCATATTTGCGAATGTCATCTAATTTACCTTTAAAAACGTTTTTCCAATAAAAATAAAAGTTTCTTATGTTAAATTTTTATTTATTGTTTATTGGATTAAAAAAAACAATTATTTTTTAAAAAAGAAACAAAATTTAGATGTTATTTTGCGAAAAAATACGTTAAAAATACAAAAATAAGCTGTTCATATTTGAAAGCTTTGGGACTAAGTTGTTCATATTTTAGAGTAGTCAATGGAAGAAAAAATGTTCATATTTTGGGGTGTTCATATTTTAGGGTGTTCATCTTTTCGCGAGTGGGAAACGATAAAAAATTATAAAAAAATTTACCTCGGTTAAAATGGACCACATAGTGTCAGTTGAATTTTTCTTGAAAAAACATTTATTCGATACGGTTTGAAACTTTTAAATTAACATTCAAGCATTATTTCATTGTTCTTTATTAATTTCAAATCAAATGTGTTATCAGTATTTTATTTAAAAATTAATGGTTTAAAAACTACAAATTTATTTGAACTATCCCTTTCAAAATGCAAATCTCACCTTCCGTGAAAAATTTAATAAAAATCCTGTTTTATGTACAAAGATATTATTATGTACAATAATAACTGGTCATAATACTGATTTAATTGTATACAATTTGATCCACTGCAATCTAGTTAAATTCAGTTTGATACACGTAGATACAATTGCATTCACAATTTTTCGGATTAAATTGTATCTGATTAGTTGTTGGACCCTATCTAATTAGATATGCCACCAAATCATATTTTTACTCGGGCCCAACGAAAAAAGTTCCGATATAATCATATATTATTGTATAAAGTACCACATATAATTAAACATCGCAGAACATTTTATCTGATCCGAAAAATGGCATACATACGCTGATCTCATGGTATATAATTTCATATAGTATGATCCGAAAAATGGGTCTATCAAATACGATCAAATTATATATAATTTGATACAATTTTATCTAATAAGTTTTTTAATTAAAACCTAAAATAAAAATTCTAAATGTTTTAGAGGTCAGTACTTTTTATTTTAATCCAATTAAGCTTCAATAAATTCGCCAACTCTACATCAGGTGGCGAGCAACAACTGTTCTAAGACTTATCTACTCGCGCAATTACAGTGTTGCCATGTTTGAAGCCCTTCATCTTTCACCACCTTTCATCTCTCCACTATCCCCTTTTCAAAGAAAGCAACACATTAATTAATATGAAGAATTTCCTGAGTGTTGCTTCTCTTAACAAAAAAAAAAAAAAACAAAAAAACATTTAATTAAATAATTTTAAAGTTAATTTCTGTTGTTTAATGTATTCTCTGCATAAGTTTTGTATAATTAACACAAAATTTATATTCAAAAAATATGCCTTTAAAACCTCTCAAAACTGTTTCTCTTAAAACTAGCTGGCATATAAAATTGAACAGATGTTGAGGACCTTGGTTCTTCTTTAATATATATGTTCGTTGGTTTAAAACCTAATAATTATAACGTAGTATTTTTTTAATACCTTGACAAAAAAAAAGCATTAATAATCACTACAAACCAAAAAAACCGTAGTTTTTCATGTTTTTTTGCATTAAAACTCATTTATATTCTAATTTTAAACGGCACTAAAAAAAATTATAATAGTGATAGAAGTTTACTATGTACATATATATATTTTTATATAATATGATTATGTGTTAGAATTATTTTTGATTAATTGTACCATATATGGTAGAATATATGGTCATATATAGATCTATATCTATTTCATATGCTTATATATAACAAACGATACAATGATATGATGATATATTATGCCATATTAAAAAAATTTTAGAAACCAAGTATAAGATATGAACATATATTGTAATATATTTGTGGAGACTTCCCCAATATTTTATTTGTCTTTTGAGAAAATTTAAAAATATTTATTAATTTTATTATTTTGTCAATCACCTTTTTGTAAGAATTTTTCTGTTTTGAATTTAAAATAAAGATTAGTTAAAAATAAAACAAACAACGTTTAAATCAATATCAGCTCCCATAAGTGGTGACCCCGATAAAAGAATGCCAAAGAAGCTATCCGAACTGTCCTCGGAAGAAATTTCGTTTTTGTTACGAAAATGGAGATTGTCGTTAACAGGGCGAAAAGCCGACAAACTGATGCGACTAAAATCATATCTGGAAGAGCTACAAATCACAGATTTAGAAAACTATGATTTTGAACTGGACTTAGAAGATCCAGAAGCAACATGTTCAAATACCGACATAAATACAATTTTACAACATATGCAAAATTTCATGGAAGGAATGGAAAGCCGCTTTGAGGAATTTAGACTATTAAAGCCAGTATCAGGAACAAATCATGCAGTTAATAAACCTTTCATATATAAGAATTTGCACGATACAACACACGTTTTTGTTCGAACGGATTCCATTCACCCTACATTGGAACCTCCTTATCAAGGTCCCTTCAAGATACTTGAAAGAAATAGCAAATATTATACCATTCAAATACACAACAAGCCCAAAAATATTTCGATTGATCGGCTTAAACCGGCTTTTATTGAAAATATTAATCAAAATATTAATAGAGTTACATTTTCAGTTATATAACATTACTAGGAAGGGGGGTAATGTGGAGACTTCCCCAATATTTTATTTGTCTTTTGAGAAAATTTAAAAATATTTATTAATTTTATTATTTTGTCAATCACCTTTTTGTAAGAATTTTTCTGTTTTGAATTTAAAATAAAGATTAGTTAAAAATAAAACAAACAACGTTTAAATCAATATCAGCTCCCATATATTGCCATACATATTAACATATTATTAAGTTGTGTATGAGTATATAGAAACATTTTTCATCGGGATGCCATTACCGTTTCTACACTGGGTATATTAAGAAATACAAAAAAAAGATATTACAATTTTTGTAAACAAAAAGCCCATCATTTCATTATTTTTGTTGACATTTTTAAAAATTTTTGTTTTATTAAATTTTTCCTTCTTTTAAATATGTTTTATTTGAGTCGTTTTCAATAAAGAATTGTTCTTAATAAATTGCTTTGAATGCGAAAGGTATATCTTATAAAAGAAAATTTTGAATGATTTGTAAAAATTATTATTGTGTTTTGAAAACCATCGGAAAAATGTTCTCAAGTTGCTTCAAAATGAATAGTAATATTTCAAGCGAAAAACTGAAATTATTGAAATTTATAAAAAAAAACTCGATTTTTCAGTATAAATGTATAACATTTAAAAATCGGTTAACCGATTTTTGCAAATTCCAAAAACTGAAACCATTATTTTTTTTTAATTTCAACTATTCGGCTAAACCGAAAACCGGCCTTCGAAAAATATCGAATAATCGTTCACCCACTTTTTACTACCCACTGTAAAAATCTTAGATCGGGGGGTTTTTTTTTTGCTAAAGAGTATAGAGACCGATCTAAGATTTTTACTGTCGGTAGAGATGACCACTGTTTGTCGTTTTCTATACAAAAATAAAATAAAATTTTGAGTTATGACACGTTTGTTGTGCCATGTGTTTGAAAAATACATTAATTTGAATCTTCCCAAGGATGCCTTGTAATATGATATAGTTTTAAGGCAAACATGTGTTTCTTCTATGTTTGATATATTTTAATTTTTTTTAACTTATTTGTGGTTTTTCCTTTTAGTTAATCGTTTTGTTATTATAACGTGGTGTGTAAAAATGTAACTGTCATAAAATGGGTTGACAAGTTACCTAAATTACTTCTACATGTATATAATTAAAATAATTAACAACAAAAAAAACTTAAATACAATTAACACTACATACATATACTTCGGTTCACTTATTTAAAGGCACTAAAAATTCCATATTCAGCAGCCTGTATCTTTTGCAATTTTTAACCGATTGCAAAACTATAAATGAAAATGGAAGCTAGACATCTTGAGATATAAAAAACATCCTGGCAGCAGCAGTTTCTTACCTAAAGATCTTTTTTTGAGCAATTTATCAAAAAAAGTTAAAAATTTGCTATTTTTTTGGTTCACTTGGATAAAGGCATTTTAATTAAATTTAATGAAGAACGGTTTTACTTTATTAAAGAGTTTTTAGTAATGGGTACAACCACCTTTGTTTTTAATAACTTCAAATATACGGGTTTTCATTGACAGATAAAGCGAATTAATGTTATCCAACGAAATTTGATTCCAAGTATCCTTAATGGCCTGAATTAGTGACTCCTTGTCATCGAATTGTCTTCCTTCTTCATAGACTTTACGAGATAACCAACCCCAGACATTTTCAATAATGTTTAGATCAGGAGAATAGGGTGGCCAATCAAGAATATTTACATTCTGGCTTGAAATGAACTCCTTAACTACTCTCGCGTTATGTATAGGAGCATTATCCTGCTGCAATATCCAAGATATGGGACCAAATAGTTCACTGAACTTCGGAAAAGCCGATTCCAATAACGTTTTTAAAGCTTGCAACAGTCATTTTTGCACTTTGAAATTCAAGATCGATGGTGCCATAGTACGTAATAGCACCCCACACCATAACGCCGCCCTCTCGGCTGTGATGTCGGTTCAAAAATCGCTTTTCTTTCCGCAGATCATGGAAATAATAGTTGTAGCCATCAGGTCCATCTAAATTAAACTTCTTTTCATCCGTAAATATTACGGTTCTCCAGTCATTTACATGATCTCTTTGCTGCACATCCCATACCATGTAGCCGCTTTTCCTTACGCGCAGCATCAAGTGGCGGTTTTTTTTTTTAATTTCAGGTATTTTAGATACTCACAGCTCTTTATTACTCTGCGTACTGTTGACTTGCTCGCTTTCACTCCAGCTTGAGCTCTTATTTTTGATAAGGATAAGGCAGAATTAGATGCAATTCTTATGATTTTTCTTTTCTCATACGCAGATAAAGACAATGAAACCCTTCCTTTAAATTTGTTTCCATACCTTTCGGGGTCCTTAATGTAATTGTCAACAACTGTTGGGCTTAGTTCAATTTTTTGAGCTATTGCGCGGTTAGAATAACCTTCAGAACGGTAAACATCGATTTTAATTTTTTTCGATAAATTTAAAATTTTTTTTCTTGCCATTTTGACTTGTAAACTTATTAAGATGCAATAAATTGTAATAAACAAACGCTCCATACGAAAAATCATCGCTTACTTTAAAAATTATAAATAAATAACAAAGTGCCTTTATTCAAGTGAATCAAAAAAAAAAATAGCATAGTTTTGGACTTTTTTTAATAAATTGCTCAAAAAAAAGTTGTAAAGGTAAAAAACCACTATTGGCATATTTTTTTTATATCTAAAGGTGTCTAGCTTCCAATTCTATTTTATAGTACTACAATCAGTTAAAAATTGGAAAAGATACAGGATGATGAACACAGATTTTTTAATGCCTTTAAATAAGTGAACCGGAGTGTATGTGCTATAATAAAATTTTTGTTTATACTTTATTGAAAATTAAGTAAAAGAGGGTACAACGAACTCCAATACTATCATAAAAAAGTTTATATACATTTTTTAAAAATCGCATTAGTTAAATATAACAATATAATAACACTGCACAACTAGAAAAATAAAATAACAGTACCGACCACTGATCCCAAATATTGCGGCCACGCATAGGGGTTACCGCGAATCTCTCCTGCGGGAAATGGGTCCGTAACTGGCATGGTCACGTGACTAAAAATTTTCTGTGTATGAACATGTCCTAGTTTCGATTCTGTTATATGAAAGTGTCTAGCACTTTTAATATGGGCTTGTCATAGGTGGTTGCAGTTTCTACCTTTCGAGCTCCTTGTGACATGCCGGAGAACTTGCCGAAGACAACATATCACCATACTGGATCAAATAAACTAGTTAAAAGTATCTAGCTAGTTAACTAGTTAAAAGTACCTAGCATGCAACTAATCTTATATTTGGCATTATTTGATATGTGACTGGACCAGTGCAAAATTATATGAACATACTAGATGATTGAAGAAAAATATTAGGTAAAAAACTAGTCACATATTAATCGCAATGTGTTATGTTGCAGATCTAGTATAAACTGAATAGTTTCGTGCCATGTCACTGGACTGCTCAAAGTGAACAAGTCACAGGGCAAATTCAAAATAATTTTCATGTTAACTGTCACTTTTTATTCCGCATGTGTCATATTATCTACAGGTTATCTGTTTTTATAACATTGTAAAAGTCATAGAAATTTTCTTTTCTTTTTAAACATGTTTATTATTATTCATATTAAAGAGCTGCACATGGGAAAAATAAGTTAACAATTTTTGAAGTGGATCCTCAGTTCCCTACCAGATCTTGTAGTTGCTGACTTTAGTGTATTTTGACCAAAATAATTAAAAAATATTTTTCCAGTAATAAGGCCCTATGCTCCTTATAGGAACGACGGGAATATATATATATATATATATATAATATATATATATATATATATATATATATATATATATATATATATATCTATATATATATATATAATAAGCCAAAAATTACGAAACTTATGAGCCCTTTCTCGAAAAAAAATTCGAAACTTTGTTTTGGTCAAAATGCACTAAAACCGGCAACTTCAATCGCTGGAAACTTAGAAATATTCTTCAAACATATTTTACATATTTTTTCCCATATTAAGCTCTTTGAAACGCATCGATTGAGTTGTATTCCTAATTTGTTTCTAATCGGGACACCCTAATGTTTATTTTCTAATAAATACCAAAAACAAGAATCTTCCAAATGGTATTTTTGATCAGAAAGAACTCTTTGCTCTTTACATGGAAATATATTTCTGAGTATAATTGTATTACTTTTAAAAACCGGTTAAGCGGTTTTTTTTTCAAATTCAGAAAACCTTTTTTTTTTAAATATAAACTATTCGGAAAAATCAGAAACCGGTTTTCGAAAAATGTCGAATAATCGATCACCCTATGATCTACATATTACTGCTATCTGCAATATATGTATACTAAAAAATTATGTAAAATAACGTTAACCCTAAAATATCCTAACGAAATAACTTAAAATAACTTTAACCTTAAAATAACATAACGATATAACTTAATATATCGTTAATATTCACAAAATACCGTTATCCAATACCGATAACCGAATAAGCCGGTTGCCAACCCATGTAAACAACTTGAAAAATAATGTGAGTGTATGCATTGTGTAATTATGTGAGTGTATGCATTGATAGTCCGAAGGGAATGTTTTATTTATTTAGAGCATGTTAATTAATTTTACCCAAAAAAAATATCGAAACTGCTGTTTTTAAATTTTTCAGTTTTTGGCAAACTCTAATAAATTGCCCAAGAACTCGTCCATTAAAACTTTTCATTAAGTTAAAGAAAAATATAATTTTATTTATTAAAAGTTTTATACACTCAATGGGAAATTTTCATTAAAAAGTTAGTTTTATAAAAAATATGAAGCTTTTAATTTATTTAAACAATTTTTCGTTTACTTAAATTCGTCCATTCGTCCAGTTAAATTCTCTCTGTGTAGCATTGTAAAAACGTTATAAATTCGAAAGTTTGGGAAGTCTATATGATTAGACAAATCAAGTAGTATTTCATATTTAAGTTCTTGTGGTGATCAAAGAGCAGAAAATTTGTGTGTTTTACCTGTAGATATAATATACAGTTGAGTTCACTTATAACGAATACGGGCTATAACGAACTTTTTTTTTTAAAGAACAATTTTTCTGGTATCATACAAATTTTTGCACTTATAACAAAAGCATAAAAAATGAAGATTCTAAAATAAAAATTCTGCTGCAAATCTTATGAAGGCTCTAGCTTTTCTAAAACTTCGTGTTCTGATGAGATCTTTAGCCAGATCGAAATACTAGTATCAACCTAGCTAATATGTTTGATTTGCTTTATTTTTTGTATTTGTATTTTTCTGGTATCATACAAATTTTTGCACTTATAACGAAAGCATAAAAAATGAAGATTCTAAAATGAAAATTCTGCTGCAAATCTTATGAAGGCTCTAGCTTTTCTAAAACTTCGTGTTCTGATGAGATCTTTAGCCAGATCGAAATACTAGTATCAACCTAGCTAATATGTTTGATTTGCTTTATTTTTTGTAAATATACGGAGGTTGAAAGCCCGTTATAAATTGAAAATAACATCAATGTATATAAAAACAAAAAAATATTAAAACTGCTGAATAACTTTGGCTTTTTATTTAAAAATTTACTGAAAAGACTTAAAAACTGTATGAAATGCAATTTAATCGAATAATTGTTTAAACAAATTTAAAATTAGCAGAATTAAAAAAAAATACAGATATTTTAATAAGTTTTGGCAACTGTTTACTTTTAAATAACTTCGCTTATAACCAGGCAACCAGAAATATGCTCTAAAAAAAGAAAAATATGCTTTAAAAATTAAAAAATATGTTCTTGAAAACACATTTTTCTTTAAAAATCCATATTTTAAAGCTTAGTTTTAAGTACATTTGGTCTAATTTTTGTGAAATTTATTTCAATTGCTAAAAAAAAAAATAGAAGATAAAAGATTATTTATACCGACATCGGTAGTCTGAAAACTGAAAATTCATATTTGTAAAAATGGTTTAAATTTACAAAATCAGTTTTGCAAACCCCAGGAGAAAAAACATTACATTGTGTAAGTTGTGATAGATAAAACATCAATTAGCCACAATTATCGCTGTGCCGACTGTGTCACAGGGCGCTGGGTTTTACCCTCATGGCGATTGCGCTGTGTTTGATCCTCAGTCACGACACAAAGTAAAAAATTTTTCACATAAAGCAATTTAACAATTTAAAAATATTTTGATCAATAAACATATAACTAACCACTGAGGAATTCTTGGATGGGTCGAACCTGAGACAGTCTGGTATATCCCTGGTGTCCGTTATTTTTTTGTAATCAAAATGTTTTCTTCTTCTTGTAAATAAAATCTAAAAAATAGTTTTAGTAATTTATTATAATAATTAATCACGATTGTCATTATATGTCGGTTACAAAGACTTTACCGAAAATAAAAAAATATTTTTTATTTTGATTTTTTGAAAATTTGCTCTAACAATAGGCGTTTGCTCTAAAAAGTATAAAAATATACTCAAAAATTAGATTTTTTTTTATCAAAAATATGCTTTAATGATCAGAATATGCAATTAAAGGCAAAACATGAAAAAATATGCTCTAACAAATCGATGCCAGAATTTATGAATTGTTCTGAAACGGATAAATATCTCATACATTTTTCAGTATGACTCACAGAAGAAAACATGATACACTAAAAGTTCTATAATTGTTGTTGTTGCTGCAACGTAACCTTTAATTAGTATATATATTGGATAGTCTTCCTCTTCATCCGGTGCTGCTGACTCATCTAGATCCAGAAACCGGGCTACTTTAGCCGGATGAGCTCAGAGGGATGCTGGTACTAGATGAGTCGGGTTGCCTCTGCAGTTAGTGAGGTGGTTGACATCGTGAGGGCTTCTGTGACTAGCTGCGTAAGGTAGAAATTCGGGAGACCCCTACGATGGCATCCCAGCAGGAACTGTCAGTACTAGACTGTGTTCTTTTACTCTAAGAACCTTCGTTTCCTCATGAAGATGTTGTATTGAGGATATTTGTACGCACCCAGTTATAGTTCTGAGGGTTGAGTTTTGGCAGGTTTGTAGTTCCCTACGCAGTAAGTTACAGCCTTACTTCTTTCGTCCAAGTTTTAAATAGATTCGCTGAGGATTTTGCAGGTGACAACTGCATATTCCTTCCAGTGAAGAAATTGGTGTATATAACTGTTCAGCTTACCGCATAAGCTATCAATATTGAGACCCTTCGCCAGTATCGTACAGTCGTCGGCATATGATATCAATTCCACCCCCTCCGGTGGTGCCGGGAGTTGCGAAGGTATAAAATAAACAAGATCGGGGGGAAAACTCAACCCTGGGGGATTCCTTGTTTAATTCTACGGGGCTTCGACTTCTTGTTTCGAAACTCCACGAACGACTGGCGGCCACACAGATGCTCTTTAAACTGACGGCTAAAAAAGCTCGCGCACCTCTATGGGTCCGATATGGAACTGTCACCAAATATTATCAAGACCCTGACGTCTTTCTTGGAGGGATTCGAGAGAGATTTTACCTTCTCATCTGCGAGTTTTGCCGACTCTGCTATTCAATTTTGTCGGAATTTAAATTTGATCGGAATTCTTCCAGCGGGTATAAAGCTTCCTTTCCGCAGAGCGCACGTCGGTTAGGATGGCATCCCTAATGTGGTGCCATCGATCTGTCTTCCCTCTCTAGTCTTCCACCAAATTGGAGTGCCAGAGTTCATGGTGGGCATTGAAATCACCCATCACCATGCGGTTTATAACCTTTCAGAAGGAATGTTATATCAGGGTGATAACTTGTGGGCTAGCCACTGGCGGAATGTACACATTGCACATTGTACTTCATATTTTATTATTGAATCTTTCCTTAGAAATTTACAATAAATATTCAAATCTTAACCTAATTTCAATAATTTTTGATCCGTGTGCGGTCCTTAGCAGACTCCTGTTGCTACAACTCTGCAGGCTACAGGTGGAGTTTGGCTTGGTATACTGGTCGGTAACAACCATGACTTTGTGGAGTTGCATAAATCCGGTAATCTCAGTGATCTTTTCTTGGAGGACGTTGCAGTAAAACTGCATTAAGGTGATCACCTCAGGTCGGGTTACAACAACTTGTGGTGTTAGCCGCGGCGTCTGTCGTTGTTGATGCTACTGCTGTTGTTGTTAGGACGGAAGAGGGGTTACCGTAATCGGCGTCAGTAGTGCCGATGAGGATAACGACGACAATGCTGACGAAATCAGTGAGACCAACGATGCCGAGGACGGTGGACAATTACACTGGCTGGTACAACATAGGTTCACGTAATTCTCGTCCCAGTCACTGTGAGTCAGCCCACTGCCGTTTCTGCTGCTAACCTTCCCGAGGTGAACCCACTGATTGCAGCTGTTGCACCTGACTGATGTTCCGCTAGGGTGCAACTGAGGCTGGCATACTGAGCAGAACCATGGTGCTGGATTTAATTCAATTCCGGCACGGATCAGTAGGAAGTGGAGCAAGTTTTTCTCATAAAGTTGCTTCATAAAACAAAAAAAGCATATATATACATTGCTAGTTTGTTGAGTTTGCATTTCTAGTTCGGGGTCCTGTGAACTCCGAGTCATTCCGGTTCGAGTCATTCATGTTTCCATAAGTGTAACCCTCTAAAAGCGCCGGAGAACAAAATCCACAGATTTAGGTAATTTTTTGGGTATTTACATAAAAATATAAGATAAAATATGGTGATTTCAAAATTTTTGGACTGTCCATAAATTGTATAATTTTTTTTCTTATTTAAAAAATTTGATTCCTGTAGAATCTTCTGTGTTTTCATATTTCTGGTAGCCCGGCTTATAACGAACAAAATTTTCAAGACCCTACAACTTCGTTACAACCGAACTCCGCTGTATTCATTATTTACTAACTATTATGGCTGAACAGATCATAGAGGAGAAACGGAGAGAAGAGGCCCTCAGGTTATTGTTTCAATTTATTATTAAAAGGCTTTAGACGTAATAAAATTACATTTAAGTTAACCAAACCTACATAAAATTAATAATTTAAACTAGTGCATCAATTTCTGAATTAATTATAAATGTGCAACAAGAAATGCATGTGGGGAGTTTTTTTTTGCTGTTATAGCATACATTTCTCTTAAAACTGCATGTTAAAAGTCAGTCCGTCAGTTATGCTGGGGGAGCGAGTGAGCGATCAAAAACCAGCCAAGTGTTTAACACAACTACTTCGTTTTTTTTTTTTTTTTGATAAATGGTTAAGTGCCTTATTAGCATAATCAACGTCATCGCACCTTGAACAATCAACATCAGTCAATGGATGGTTAATATTTTTGTTTTTTTGTTGAAACAGGTGAAAATTTATCAAATTGATTAACTGTTGTTACTGGGAGGTTTAAAAAAAAAAAAACGATGCCGTCCAGAGACTGTGACAACAATTCATAGTTTAAAGAATAAACAATAGTGAAATAACTACACTCAAAAAAATAAGTTAGTAGAAAAGTTAGAAAAACGTCTTGTAAAAATTGTGTTTGCAGCTAAAATTTTAGTTATACTTAAATTAGCACTTAACTGTTTTGAACTAATGTTTTACTAATATTTTGTGCTGATAAGCACATTAATAGTGGGGACGACAACCAGATTGAAAGATACACGCAGAATGACCTAGATGCCGCGGCAAGTAAAGATGTAGTAGAGACGAGGAAAATGATACCCAAAAGTGCAACTCTTGTATCTTTTTGTATCTGTTTTTCATACATATTAAAACAAAAGGACACCAATAATGTGTATCGTATACATATAAATTGCGGATTAAAGAAACTTAAATTTTGTGTTGTCACCGGTTTGTCAAAGTAATTGTCTATGAATTAAATTAAAGACAAAATAAAATATTTAAATTTAGTAAAGATTAAATGTGTATTTGTAAATTAAATGATTATAGTGACTATTAATATAGTGTGGTCAAATTGTTAACAAATATACGTTCAGGTAGATAGACATCTTAGGTAATTTTGTATGTTTCCTTTTTCATATTGCAAAAAAGGGTTGTATATTTCATATTTTGTTATTTCTTTTTGTGTCGTTACTAGAAAAATGCCATCATTTAGACAACCATGGATGTAAGTAGTTGAAAGATAATACGGCATGACATACAAATAAATAAATAATAGAGATCTGACCATTGATTATATATATATCAGACATGCTGATTTCAATGGCGTACTTAATTTTTTGATCAATGGTAGAGATTTCGAGAAAAATGTATTTAAATTTTGGCGGTTTTACATTTAGTTTTTTGCATTTAAAACTATTCGAAAGCAATCAATCTGCTATTGTGTTGACGGAATTAAATAACAAGACCTGTGTTCATATTTATGGCCCAGTGAAGATCTAACCAATGGAGTCTAAAGAAATTTTCAATAATTCAATTTACTTTTTTAATAGTTTGAATTATTTATTAAGTTGAAAAAAAAAAATATTGTGACATTTTTAAAAATTAGTTTTTAATAATCATTTTGTCGGAACTCCTCGCAGACCCGTAGAATATTCTAACACATCCCCATTTGGGAACTGTTGCTCTAGTCTTCTTTCGAACTTGATTGATTTTATTATTTTTTCTAGTTTTTAACATATTCCTTTAACGAGTTAATTTTAAAGCAAGAAGAAAACATTTCAATTGAAAAATTTTAACAGACACAAGGGATATACCAGACTTATACAGTTTCGTCCCATCTAAGGACTCGTCAGTGGTTATTTTATGTGCCAATTGATCAATGTATTTTATCTTGTGAAATTGCTCATGTCTGAGGATCAAACCCAGCGCCATACATCATGCTATGACTCGTAGCATGACCTCTTAGCTAGTTGGTACACGGTTGGTCCACAGTTTCGCCAATCACAGCATACACAATGTATTGCTTTTTATTTTTAATCCTGTTATCTGTTTTTCACAAGTAATTATTCACATTATGGTGCACTTTATTCACATTGTATAATTTTTTTTTAAATTTATTTAGTAGTGCAACTAGTTTAATAAAAACTAACAAACAATTTATATTAAATAATGGTTAAAAAATAAATATATTTTATGATGAAAAATACATTGTATAAAAGGCAGTAGGAGTTTCAAACATAAAACATGTGTTTTAAGTTTCAAGGCGACACGTTGTTTAGTATTTTTTTTGGAGCCAGTGAATTTGTAAACATGGAAATAAATTGAGCATCATTATGTAATTCAATACTTTTATTTCAAAGGTCTCAGTCCAACAAATATTAGCTAGATTATACTCTAGGGGAGTCCGTTACTTCGTTTACCACTATAAAATATTGGGTGGCAGAGTTTAAACGAGGCCGTACGAGCTGCCAAGACGAACACCGCAGTGGTCGACCAATTGAGGTGTCCACGCCAGAAACGGTTAAGAAAATCCACAAAGTGGTATTCGATGATCGTCGGCTGAAGGTGCGTGATATGGCTGAAATGATAGTCATTTAAAAAACTGCTATACATCGCATATTGATCGAAAATTTGGAGATGAGAAAGCTGTGCGCAAGATGGTTGCCGCGATTGGGTCGGTTTTTAAAAGCCGATTTAAACCGGTTTTTTGTGAGTTGTCGGTTTCGTTTCGTTTTTTTTTTTTTAATTTTCAAATAATTTTAGCTACACAGAAAAAAATATTTCCCTACTGTTTTCAATTAAATCGATTTGTTGAAAATTTTAAAAGCTGTCAATTAAAAATTAATTGAAACAATTAAATATTTGCTCAAATTCGGAACTGGCTTTACCTTTTTTTTACTATCGCTTAAACATTATTAAAAAAATACACTGGGTTTAACAAAAGGGCTAATTTTTACAAAAAAAAAAAATTGTTTTGCATTACTCCCTACGTTTCAGTAGAAAGAAAAAAACTAATTTCTGTGTAAATTTATTCACATAAGTATAAATAAATCTGCTAACTAAATGAGAATTACATGCCGGTTTAAATTAAATGTTATAAAATTCAAGCTGCAAAAAACATTTGGTATGGCATCAACACTTCATCCAGTTGTTTTTTGCTTTTTGAGAAGATATTCAATATTGATCACTTTAATCAAAAGAGTTAGTATTTAATTTAAAAATAATTCAATTAAAGAACTATCAATTGATAATTGAGTTAACAATTTTCGTTGTTGGCGGAATTTCAGCAATTAAAGTTATTGAATCGGTGGTTTTCGTGATAGAAATGTGTTTTTATTTTTTTGTGTGTAGGGATGATACTTCTGGGTTAACATGTTCTTGCAGTGTTTCATGATGTTTCGTTGGAAGTTTATGAAAAACAGAAGATACCATTTCCACACTCAGGTCACGATGTAGATCAGATATGCGGATATACCATCTAGCATCTAAATTTTTTTTTTTTTTTTATAATTTAACCAATACTCAGGGGATGCCCCCTACTCATGCATTGCATTGTATTGATCAGGAAAATAGGGTATGGGAAGGAGGAAAGAGGGAGTAGTGTAAATATCTATCTTTTTAGTTATAAGAGATATCTTACCACCATAACCATATTTTTTGTTTATCTTGTATAGGAGATTATCTCAGTTAAGTTTTCTTTCAAATCGGTTCACATTTGCCAAAGTAGCAAGCACTTAGAAGTTTTCTATAGGCGAGGTTGGTTGTCAACTTTGTTGTCATAGTAATCACCCTGTATAAGCCCAGGGTGTCTCAAATGACAATATTCTAAAATCCTAGGTATTTAGTCATAAATTATATGAAGCGTTTCATTGGCTTAATTCCAATGTATTTTTCATGAAGATTGCATTAGTTCAATGAAACTGTTTTGTTATTATTTAATTTTATCAAACTGTTTCATAAATTCTGTGAACGCTTCATTGTCGGAGTGAATCATTAGTTTTATGAAGATTTTCATTTTAATTTTAATAAAACCTGATTAATTGATTCTATAAAATGTTTCAATGTACGAGTTCCTGTAACAATGAGGAAATTCATTAATGGAGAGAAGATAATTCTCTCAGTGTAGCATTTTTTTAATTTCATTTCATTTCTTATTTTTTTCCTTATCACATATCCAAATTTCATTAAGATCGGAGAGAACCCATGGGGAGATTTCCCTTGTAAGTCAAAGTCAATGAATGTTTTTTGTCTCATTTTTACCTTTATAAATAAATAAATCATACCCGAGTAAAAAAATTATATACGAGTATATATTTTTTATCTTAAAATATATTATAATATGTGTTTAAATATGCATAGCCATATATTATTATATATTTCGTATATGGTAACACATTTAACGATATATTTTTATATATTAACCTTTATAAAATTAGATATTAATCATATATGCAATAATAGAATATCTATTGTCATATGTAATAATACATTCTCATATATAACATAATATGGTGCCTTATGTATAATGATATTTAAGATATATTTATATATGATATTAAGTTATGTAAGATACAATTATGTAAGATTCCATATATGACACAGTATTAACAATTTAGTTCGAGATATGATTATACATGGTCCATCGTCATTAATATTTTCTATGCGTACAAGATATTATTATATATTGTTATATATAACTCCATACATAATTATATGTGCTCCAGATGTCTTAATTATTTTTCTTAAACTATTTTTTTTATTTTATTTAAAATTATATATGTAATGGGATTTAAATAAATCCAATTTAATCTCAAAATATCTTATTCGATATACTAAAAATTACTTATCTTTTTGGATCGAATTCTATCTAATTAGATCTAAATTAATCCCATGGGGTATTTTTGGATCTATCAGGATCTTAAATTAGATATTACTGGATCACCCAATTTTGAGATCAAATTTGATCTAATTTAATCTAGTAATATATTTGAAAGATCTAATCGGTTATTACTGGATACCCCAATTTTGAGATAAACTTATATCGCCAATTAAAAATTCGAATGCTGAGAAAAATAATATTACTGCATTAATTAATTATACAAAATTTTGTCCATTTTGCCAGAAAAATTGCTTCGGGAATTCTCTGGAACAATTTTCTCCCAGGAGTTTCTGTACTCCAAACACCAGTCCCAATTTTTTTTTTACTTTAAATTTGTCACAATAAACTTGATATAAATTAAAAAGTTGTAAACACTTCCTACCAGCAACGCAGAAGTACTGAGAATAAATGCTGTTTTGAGATGACGAACGTGACATTAGAATATCAATGAATGCAAATCAAAAATTTAGCGTTTAATGATCTTTATTTACTATGTTGGCATTTTCTGTAGTTAACTGTTGTTGCAACAAATATTTTGTGATACGAGTGTACTTGCATCATCGATACGAGTGTACTTGCATAAAGAAGTAAATATTTTAGAGAAAATGTTACTGAAAATTTAAAAAGTTGACCAAAAATATGAACTCAACTCTGCAGTCCCTTTTATCATCATGTCAACTAAGATATGTCTTTTAATTTATTAAAATTTAAGTAGTTTTCTTTAATAATACAAGTCAGAAGGAATTATTTATTAATTTTTAATTTTTCGATCACGGTTGACCTTTCTATGAAAATGCCCATATCCCGAATACCCAATAATAGTAAACGAACTAATAAAATGATTAAAATTGTGCAAATCTTTTTCGGTTCACTCTGTTAAGAAGCAACATATTTAATGCAATTCTTGTTGCTGCTTTAAGACACACGTGTCAGAAGTTAAAATAAAGAAATGGTTGAACAAAAATAAAAAAATTATATTTATATAATTTACACTGCCAGCCAACCAACCACCATACAAAAAAAAAGAAGCAAATCATCATGTTCATAATTTATAATATGGATCAAATGAATAAAACAGCAGGGTTTTTGGCTGGTTGTTGGAATTTGATAGACTGCAACATGTCATGAATGTAAGTGCATAAAGAATATGTTGCATGCAACATTATACAGTAGATATATTGTACATTTAAGCATGAATATATCATGCTTTATAAAGAGTTAATTTATTTTATTATTAACATTTTTTTTTTACTAAATAAAATTAAAACTTGTATTCTTCAATCTCCCTTTTTATGGTTGGTTTTTAAAAATCTTGAAAGGATAAAAGCTTTAAGATAATTTATTCGAATTGTAAGAGTCCCTTAAACTCTTAAACTTTTACTAAAATTTTTATTTTTGTTAAACTTAAGAAAAAACATGTTTTTGTATCAGTTTTTTTTTTTTTTTTTGCTTTACATTCAGGAAACCACGCGTCTTTTGTATCTATCCCTTCGTATCCTTATTCTAAACAAATTAAACTTTATAAACAATGTTACACCATTTACAGTTTTATTTTCGTAGAGAAATGGCTGACACCCCTCTCATATATAAAAACCAGTTTTTAAAGACTTTTTTCCTATAGACAACACCTGAAATTTAATGCACCTTTTATATTTTTATTACAAAAATCAGGTAAGGTTTTTAACTCAGGAATTCTCGAAACGAAATTCTTGGAAACTTCTTCGATTTTTTATTTTTCGATATCCGAATTTTTTGTCCTGAAAATTTTTTTAACATTTTTAACTATTTATGTAAAATTAAGCGCCCCTGTAGGTTAGTTGGTATCATGTAAGCCTATCATTGCGGACGGTGTGGGTTCGATTCCCACGAGAGGCTCTGGTCTGATGACGCTACCAGAACGAATAGTCATCGTTGTTCTAGTGCTCGGTTGGTGTATTAGTATATAAATAATTATATGATTAATATGGCAAGGAATTTAATGAAAATGCACGTTTGTAGTGGCTCAAAATCGATTATGACCAAATACAGAATTTGCAACAAAATTGCATCGATTTGTTGTTGCATATTTTGTTATAAATGCATAATTTTGCGTATTTTGCTATAAGTGCATATTTTATAGCATATTTTATCATTATTTGTAGCATATTTTCATATTTTCAATTTATTTGCATATTTGTGCATATTTTGTAAAAACTAAAATTAAGTTTTAATTAAAAATAAACAAAATAAAATACTTCGAACCCTAAAAAGAGCGTTTATTTTTCACTTGTTAGACATTTAAATCGGATTTAATTTTTAAACCAACAATATCGAGTATTAAAATAGATTATTTTTAGTGCATATTTTAGGATGCATATTATTTGGTTTTTGTGCATATTTCGATTTATATTTTCGATGCATATTTTAAGCGCATCTTTTGGATTCTTTACTGTATATTTTAAGAGCGTATTTTCCTTTTTTGTTGCATGAAATTCATTGCCCTAATGACGAATAATGTGAATAGATAAATAATTTATGTCAAATTTTGTTCATTATCAATCTAACCTCACCTAAATTTTAAAATCTTACATTAAAAAAATAAAAAAAATAAGGAAAATTAGAGAATGTCAAGGAAAATTAATATTTCTCTTAATGTGATAAATTATGAATATATTCCCCAATTAGAAATCTGTATCTAATGAATAATTTTCAGAATGGCCGGGAATGTTTGGAAAAAATTCCTATTCTTGGGAGTTTATAAAGTTCCGGAATATAAAAACCCTAATCGGAAGGCAAATGCACTTTGTCTAATAGATGTTTATATCTTGTCTAATAGATGCTTATCCTTATCACCTAAGATTTTGCGTAAAAAAGTCGGATTCTATTGAGGACTCCTATAACACCGTATAAAGTAAATCCAAAAATTGAAGGAAATGTAAAAAAAAAAAAAATATACATCCAAAAAACAGAATCGTGCTGACAACCGAATTAAATGCCAATTACTGCATGGGTTTCGAAACCGAGTTTTATGAGATGTGACTTCCAAATTTCTGTTGAGATACACAATATTCTGTTGTCTGAACTAAACGTCTGTTGACACTACCGAAAAACTCGGATCTCAGGTGAACCATTCGATTGGCAACAAACTCGAATGTCAGCTGCAATTTCTTTGCTGTGTTGATTATGTTCTCTTAACTGGAGAATCGTCGACCTCTTTTTCATCTTTGTATTTTTTGTTTTGATCCTATTGAGATACATTAGAAAGGGAACCCATAAAATTGTTTCGAATACATCAATTTTGCTGCAAAAATGCTACACTTATTTGAACGTCTTGTGGAACCTTGTGTTTTCAGAATATTCAGTCGAATCTTTATGTAAGCATGCTGTTTGTCTGCTTTTCAAAACAAAGTTTTTGAAAAAAATTTAGCTATTTGCCAACTGGAATTCGGTTACTACGACTCAAATTCGGTTATTACGAATTCCAGTCCACTGACACAACTTAACATTAGTTTTCACAACAAAGTTCGCTTAATTCAAATGAATTTTAGTTGCAACACCTAAAATATTCAGAAATCTAATGTAAATATCGTACTAAGAACTGAATTTATAAGTTGTTGCCATTAAAATACATTTTTCAATTCGTTTGGCACTTCATTTCTCTGTGTGTACTAATGCAGTGGATTGTGTTGATATCAGGAAAATAGGATATGGGGAGGAATAACTAGCGAGTAGTGTCTACGAATATTTGACTTGAGTTTCTCTAAATTGTAAGCGTCAGCCAAGACGTCTGCGAGGAGTTTATTTCAGATACGGGTGGTTCGACTAATGAACAAATTCTCTCTGTATTGCGTTGTGCAACCCGCTGGACTATCGTCATAAACTGATGAGATCTTCTACAAAAACATGGGCCCTAGGGAATGCTCCGCAGAAAACTTCCCATGGTAGTATCGATAGAACAATGACACAAAACATGCATTCTGAAGATGCTAAAACGAATCAATAGAGCTGGATGCCTTTCTGTTATTAATGAGCGAAAACCTCCCTCCTTTGCACACGGTCCAGAAGCTCCAAAATAGACTTTGAAGCCCCTGCCCATATGTGAGAGAAGCTTATATACGTCCGGATATAGGTGGTTGAATTATTAGGTGGTCAGGGAGAGTGAAGTAATTCTTACACCGCTTAGGAAAGCCTAACACTTGAATGCTTCTTTTGACACTTGAATATTGTGACATCACATTGGATTCTTAATCCTATAAGATAAGAACCTTCTGATTACTCAATATTGATACCACCCATGAATTGGGTCTTGCGTGCATTTAAATCGAGCCTATTCGCACTACCCCACTCGTAGATTGTAATCAGGTTCTGATTGAGTGTGTAATCAGGTTCTGATTGAGTGTGTAATCAGGTTCTGATTGAGTGTGTAATCAGCCTTTTGCCCCCAAACTAAACCAGGCTTGGCTTGTGGTCGAAGGAAAATCAATGACAAATGTTGCTGCTATCTGCAAAGTAATAGATAGGATTGAAAGTTAGGTCGAGAGAGTCGTTTAGATAGATAAAAACAGAGAAGGAGAAAGAACTTAACATTGCAGTGTCCCAGCATTTAACCGAAACTCAGCGGATGAGATCTCATCTAAAACTCGATATAAATCCGTAGACACCGACACAAAAAGCAATAAGCATGGACATGAGTGCTTCATGTCATATACGATCACAACCCTAGGAAATATGTAGAAAAAAAACCTTTGTTGTCACTAAATCTGTGGATGGTCATCATTGTTGGAGTTCAGTTTTGATAAACAAACAATAAATAAAAACATTTTGATGTATTTTCCTTGAAACATAATACAAAAAATAAATCGCTTGAGACAATGCAAACTTAAAAATTAAATATCTCTTTATTTTGACCGAACCTTTAAAAACGGGCGCAATGACCCACAATTAAGTTTACGTATCCCCGACCTATGGTGTTTCATTTAAAAGTTGATATTTTGCTTACAGTATAATTATCAAGATAGTAATTTACGATGCTCTTCATAACCTTCGAGAGCGCAGAGCTGATTGAAATTGGGCAGTAATATTTCTTAAGTAGTTCAATATTTTTTTTAATATTTCGTAAGTAGTTCAATATTTTTGGCGGAAAAATGTTGCCTTGCTTTCTTCTCGGCGTGTTTTTTTCTGACTAAAGCACAAACATGTGTATGTTACAAGCGCTTCTTGTTGTTTTTATTTAAACAATTTACACACACTTGAAAAACAACCAGAACCACGTTTATTATATAAATGCACGCACACATAATCAATAGCGCACACACATTTGAGTCAAACTCTCAAAATCCTTAAAAAAATTAAACTAAATATTAGAAGAACAAATTAGTTCAATTAAAACTGAAATTTGTTCATGTGGTAAAATGAGATAACTGATAACTTAAATAACAGATTTAAACGATATCAACAGAAAAAATTAGTTCAATGGAGATGGAAGCCGTTTAACTAACTTTTTTTTTGTGAGTGTAGTTAAATTTGTTGTAGAATTCATGGAATTGGGAACTGATTCTTAAAATGTTCCATGCACAGAGTGAGTTCCTTGGACGAGTTTTAATGAAATTTTTCCATTAAACTAATGAAGTTTTCTTCACAATGTGAATGAAAAATTTCTTAAACTTTAAGAAAAATCTTCATAGTTTTAATGAAACTTTTTCATTAGACATATGAAATTGTATGAAAAACTGCATTCATTTAATGAAAATATTAAATGGACGAGTTCCAGTGACAATTCACAGATCTAATGCAAAAATTCATTGTAACATGCGGATAAATATGTCAGTCTGGTTAAAGTTGGAAAAAAAAAATATTTTGGAAATGGTGTAGTAGTTACTTTGGTTTCAGTGTTTCTTTTTTTGCGAATAAGCAGCTGAATCTTGTAGTTTTAGTCACAGAGGCTTCTTTTTACTTCAGCTTTTTAATATTTGCCGTTTGTTACCACCAAACCAAATATTTGTGACAGATGTTCAGTTAATGTTAATAGTTCAAACTTACAATTTTACTTCAATATGATTGTAATGTCTTCTTGTTTCATCCATACCCGTCTTCACTACATGTTTCCTTATTTTTATTGTTGTTTTAAGTTTGCAAAAGGACAGCTTTCAAGTTTTTTTTTTTGTATTCTTTGTTGTTAAAAGATTGTAGTCCTGTTTTCTTTATATCATCACCACCATAAAATAATGAAAAGCTTTTTTATTGGGTTACTTTTGTAATAGCGTCTAAAAATTAATTTCGCAATATTATGATATTGAAGTGATCATAGGGATTATTTATAGGCTACACTCAGTTAAAGAGCTTCATCATATTTACGAAAAACTTCATAAATATAAAGAAAAACTTCATTGATTTTCGTCCAATGTAACACTTTATAAATATGATGAAGCTGTTTCATAGAAGATCAAATTAATGACAGACTTCTTCATATTTATGAAATGTTTCATTAATATCTTGATAGAGTTTCATAAATTTTTCTAAAGTGTTGCATAAATGTTATGAAACATTTCATAAATAAAGTTCTGGGTCGAGGTTCTGTGTCAATAATGAGTTAATACTGTTGTACTCCAATTTGCGCTCCCCTTTGGAGTAGGCGTTAGTCAAGTTGTTTGGACCGTTTTGATTGATTTTCCCAAATCTACCGAAACTCTAAAATAACAAATTTAAGCTATTGGTCAATTTAAAAAATCGAGAGCAGTTGTTTTTATGTTTAAAATATAACATATTCGTATTATCCTTTTAACAAATTAATATAATAATGATTAGACAATGGGACTCCTTGAGTGGCAGTCACTTGGATGAGTGTTAAAAGACAATGTGTACGAAGTAAATTGGCCAAATATAATAAAAGAAACAGATGCTTCACTAAAAATGTACCTTAACCTAAGAAAACAAGTGTAGTGGAAGAAACTTTACTAAACATAATAAAAGTTGATACAATTAACTGGAGCGACGTCAAAAGACATGCAAGCTTCAATGCAAGTCACGAAATTGAAGTCCATTGAGACCGAACTAAAAACATCACAAATTGTATTATTTTCCTATAAATATAAGAATAATGTTTCTTAATTTGAAGTTTATAACTATAGTGATATTTATATAGAAAATGAAAATGAATTTTTTTAACACAAATATTTCAAAGTCCTCTCTAATGTAATGGAATTGGAATGGATCTGTTAATTTTAGCTTACATCATTTTAAGCTGTAAACTGATTTTTGCTTATTTTTGATAACCCAATAAAAAAACTTCAGATATAGGTTCAAACCACATCATATATTATTTGATCAAAAAAATGCTTATCTCATGGGATCCCATAGGATCTGATATAAATTGTTCCGAAAAATGGGTTCATCTAATTTGATCAATGTGACACAATTTAATATAACTTACTAAAATTCTTTAAAATACAAGTTTTATATAATTTTTATTAAAAATAAAAATTATGTTTTTTTTGACCTTTAATTTTGCAATGAAAATGAAAATTATTCAAGTTCGCGGCCATACTCTATATTTCTTTATTAGGATATTGGCCTAACAAATAATCTATAGAGTTTTTGTTTTCAAATTTATTCTTTGACCCTTTCAGGAATGTGTTGATAGATCTATTTCGGGAATTTTCTAGGTTCCCATCATCAGAACACGTTTTGAAAGCGGTAGCAATCTTATGTCAAACATCAAACATTCATATAAACTAGTTTACTCACTACATGAGAACTAATATATATTATATGAGCTCGAAGTAAAACAGATTATCACCATTGATCAAAAAATAAATTGAAAACTTGTTTTTTGTTTGGAAATCCTCACTATTTTCTTTTACATCCAAAATAATAATGAAATTTTAAATATACCCGAGTAAAAATAAAATTATATAATGTGACTTGATTTCACTTTGACTGATGCACTATTAACCCTTTCACTACCGACTTTTTGTTTGTGGATATATTTCTTTTTTGACTTCAGATTCTTTTTACTGTCCTCAAATTAGACAGAAAAATGTTTGCATGTTAGCTTCCTCCCCCTCCTAGTCACAAAAAAACGGGTCCGAAAATCGAATTTATGAAACTTCTCAGTCCTTTTTTTACCACTTAATCGTTCGAATAACCAAAAATGCTTTATTTGGTCTTGTTTTGATCATTAAATGAAGCTACGTGCCAAATTTCGTAATTCTAGCTTTGTTAGTTTAGGAGATACTCAAACGCCCCTTTTTTCGGAGATAAAGGCTTATTAAAGAAAAAATAGGACTCTGTTAACAAATATAGCTACTATGTTGACCTGATGAACAGTTTATGCACA
The DNA here is from genome assembly GCA_021234595.1 of Delia radicum. Lineage (NCBI taxonomy): Eukaryota > Metazoa > Arthropoda > Insecta > Diptera > Anthomyiidae > Delia > Delia radicum. The sequence continues at coordinate 115,247,066 of CM037852.1, forward strand.
TGATGATTTTTTTCAACGACTTTAATCCTAATGAACTTATTTAAACAAAGATATTAAGATTTACTGCATTATCATATTTTTTATATTTTTTGAAAAATGTGTACACTACTAGTGAACAAGTGTGCACAAAGGGTTAAAGTGTTAGAACAGCCAATATTTTACAAAAATTTTACGGGGAAGAGCAAAACGATGAAAAGTCTCCCCGTTAGTATGTGGGGTGACTAGACTTTCGGAAATTTCTACGGGGATGGGTGTTAAGCGAAAAAGTCAATTGCTCGTCAACTTGGAGAAACCGCAAACGACAGGAACTAGAAATTTGTTATGCGGGTTCCATGAAATTTGTAGTGTGGATTCCAAAATTTACGGTTTGGCCAGGCCGTCAAAGGGGAGACTTTTCATCTTCATGGCCCTTATAGTAGGAATCATTAAAAATCTCGCCATTAGCGACCTGCATCGCTAAAAATACATGCAACATTTTACGAAAAAACCTCTCGTATTTATTTTTTTTCGTAAAATATACGAATATTTTGTAAATCGACGAACTTGATATTTAGGGAGGAGCATTAAGTAACCACTAGACAAACTTCTAAAGAAGTAATTTGTAATTCAAAGATCTACTTATTTATAACATAAGATATAATGATATATAACATATATGATGATATATAGTGCTATGTTAGAAATTTTTTAAAAATACATGAGATGTAAATATATATCGTTACATATGGCCACATATAGTTATATATAATTATATCAAGTTATATCAAGCTATATCAAGATATATATGACTATATAATTTTTTTTCTTCGAGAAATCAATAGAGGTTTATTTAACTTTCCAGTCAGAAAAATTACAATCGGCATAGTCTTGGCAAAGCATCGGTAACGGTCGGTTATGCATTGTCAGAAAAAACAAATTATAATTATATAAAATTAAAATTTATACCCTGTTTTAACTAACTTTGAGAAATGTGTGTAATAAAACGCATTTAAAAACCAGCAATCCAGTTCGGTCTCAGTCTTTTACGTCATATTTAAATGTGGGAAATATAATACAATATTAAAAAAAGGTAATACTTCTTGGTTGCAATATTGGTAAAAACAACATTGGCAAATAATATTTCGGGTGGTACTGGCAAAACACATGCTTTGCACACCAAACAATGTTTTCCTAGTGCAATATTAGTTGTACTTTTGGTATTTGCTAATAAGGTTTGTTTTACAAAAATAAAAATGGTTTGCCAGTACTATTTTTTTTTGTACTGTTGGCACTTTCTGCCTGTGTTAATCTAACTAAAAATAAAAATCATTTTCAATATTACAAACAGAATGAAGAATTTTTATATCATTTTCTTCAACGTTAAAGGTTAAGATTGCGGTCCCAAAATTAGCCGACCTGACGTGTAGATGGCAGCAGCAGTTTGAAAAAAATACTTTGGTGAAAAGTGGCAACCTTATAAAACATATGTTTTAAGTTTGAAGCCGCCACTTTCTTTAGTACTTTTTTTTTTTGTGCCATCAAAATTAAGTGATCTCAGTGAATTTGTAAAAATGGAAAAAAAAACTAGTCACCGTTATGTAATTTAATACTTTAATTTGAAAGGTCTCAGACCAACCAATATTAAAGCTGAGTTAGACTCTCCTTGGTCGACCAATTGAGGTGTCCACACCAGAAACGTTTAAGAAAATCCACAAAGTGTTGTTTCATCAAAACAATGCACAACTATTGCGATGTCAAAAATCAATCAATTAAAGTTCGAATTGCTTCATCACGCACCTTGAAACTTGACAAAATGGCTCGGTGGTATAAGATTTGCCAAAAATGAAGATGTCGAGTCTACGGTTGATGGATATTTTATGGAGCTAGACTGTTTTTACTATAAATAGGGTATCGAATTGGGTTGTCATTTATTTTGGTTTTTATTTTGTTCGAATAAACGATCAAACATTTTTTTTATTTTATTAATTAATAATCATATAATTACAAGTTATATACTATTACCCTAACCGAGCACTAGCTACTATGGCCTTCGGCGCGTTGTAGCGAAAACAGACCAGTGCCTCTGGCGGGAGTCGAACCCAGGACCCCCCCCCCCCCCCCCCCCCACTGATAAACCAGAACGCTACCAACTGGCCTACCGGGGCGCACAACGATCAAACAATTGTTGATCAAACGATTAATTTAAAAAATTTTTGATTAATCGAACGAATAACGAATAAAAATAGTTTAAAATATACATAAATAACACACTGCTACAAAAAAACACTTTTTGTCAGAACTTGAAAACCAACCTAGTGGGGGTTGTATCAAATTCAAAAATTTTGAAACACCCTCAAAATTTTGAGTTATTTTCAAAAAACTGTTTTAGGGTAGGTCGTTGCACTTTAGTACCTCTAACTCACACATTTTTTGGCCGATTTCAAAATTTTAAACAGTTTTGCAAAGGCAAATAATTAAGCTTTCATGAAATGTATTCAAAAAATATATATTCCAAGAAATTAGGTAAGTGTTTATCAAAAGTTTCTCATTTTTTTTTTTTATTATTTTTCCTAATTTTTAAAATTTAACAAGAGTTATTTTAATTTTTTTCAATGAAAACCTATAATTTTTTGCACTGTATTTTAAAGACAATTTTATATAGAAAAAAAACGAAATAATATTTGTTAAAATCGGTTTATATTTGCAAAAGTTACTAAACTTTTTCTAAAGTAAAAATTTTGGGATTGCAGACTTTTCTTTTGGTAAACCACTTGAGTTACAAACGTAAATTAAAAACTGTACAAATAGCTTAACCTAAGTTAACATATATAGTTAAAAAAAAACAGGTGTTAATGGAAAGTTGAATAACTTTTACAATTTTCATCCGATTTGAAAAATGAAAACCATGGTTTGTTAAGAACTAAATTTTCTTTATACGTTGGTATAAATTTTTATAAGCTTTCATATTAAAATAAGCAATGAAAAGCTACTAAAATCGAAAAAGTTTATAATTTTCGTTTTTTTTTGTAGATATTCTTAACAAAAACAATACTTATAACTTACAAATGTATGCACGTCATTTTAAAGCGTAATCAGTTTTCTTTCCAAACCCGTTAAAAAAATTTAAATCGAACAAAAACTGACTGAGTTACAGGTCGATAAGTTGACGAACATCACTGAAAACGGTTTTTTAGAATAACTTCTGAATTTGAGGGTGTTTCTGAAACCACGCTAGGTCGTTTTCCAAGTTTTTTTTTCACTGTAGCACCGTGTAATTAAAGTATTTTACCCTATTATCTCTAAATTTTATGAATTTTGGCATCAATTTGAATACTACAACAATAACAATTTTCAAATGCAATCAGTTTAGACTATAGTAGCACCAAAAGAGTTCTCAATCATACGCCATTTGGCATTGTTATCTCATGTTTCGAAAATCGGTAAAAAATTAAAAGAAAGATTTTTCAAAAACTCTTCAGTTTCAATTCATAGTAACATATATATAGAGAATATTTAAGGTGTTATTTTCTGGTTCGTGTGCTATTACCCAGCAAAACTTTGGTAATGGGTGCGATAAAGTAATGCATTACCTTGTAATGTGTACTCCTTACCCGTATCATTATTTTCCCACAAGAAGTAATGAGTTACCAATAATTGGACACTCATGGATTACCTTGTAATGAGACCTCATTACATTTTACATTACTTCAAAACATAAAATAATGACTTACCGACCATCAATTACATAATGCATGAATTATAAACGTAAAGTAATTATTAATATATATTTTTGAAAATCTATTTATAGACACTTTACTTTGTGATTTTTTGTAAGCATAATGGTAAGGTGTATATTTTTGATATCACGAACGAAAACACGAAGCACAACAACTCATCTACATGTTAAGCAATAAAATATTGTATGTATCGACAGCTCAGTTGGTAGAGTTCTCGCCTAACTAATTGTTAAATACCCAAGACCCCAGGTTCGAATCCCAGCATGACCAAGTTATTTATTTAATAAAAAAAAAAGTTATTTATTTAATTAAAAAAAAAAAATATCTGTAAAACAAAATTTTTATGTATTTTTTTTTATGAAAAACTATTTATAGACACATTACTTTTTCCCACCATGTAACCATATAAGTAACCAGTTACTTTACCCACTACAAGGTAATGAGTTATCTTGAGGCTCATCGCCTGTAAAACTCATCAGTGAAGTAACGTGTAAAGTAATGCATGAAGCCCTATGGCGATACATTACTTTACCCATGATTTGCTAATGTGTGGTTTTGCTGGGTAGTTAGGCATTTTACTTTAAATCTACAGAAATATAGCATATTTTGAAATGATCGTAAAATTTTTTTTGCAATTTTTTGGAAATTTGTATGATCAAGATTTTGCAGTGGAAATGCTTTCTAATTTTCATGTTTTCTCTGCTCTCAAATTTTTAATTTTATGGTCATTTGATCTAAGAATCACCCTAATTGAATCTGTTTTTTCACTCAAAAACTAAAAACAGTACAAATTGCTAGTCGAATTTTTAAAACAATTTATTAAAAGTGACCAGCACCTCGTTTCTGTAATTTCCGCATCGAAACATGCAAAATACAACTTTGCTCTGCTTTACATAGGGTGAGTCACAGAGAATTAAATATAAAGTAAATTAAAAAAAGTGATTCAAACGCTACATTCACGTTATTTCTCTTTTTAATTATGTATTTTACAAAACTACATTTGTCCACAGTGTAAAAAATTACAAGATCTGAAAGATTTATCAATAAAAATGTAGTCAACTTTATCATCTCTTAAGTCACCCTGTAGAAAGCAGGGTGACCATGCATTTCTCGATGCAAAAACTTCTCTTTTTCTAGTAACGCCTTTAATTTTAATTAAATGACTGATAAATATTTATTTTGAATAAAACCAACTTCTCAGACCATATTTATTATTAATTTTTTTGCTCTCAAATAACTTTTTGCTTATTATAGAACTTCATATCCCATATTCGGCTACAAATTTAAAACAAACTAAGTAAAAAAATGTACCAACAACTTACGAATTTTCTTTTTTTATTTTAGTTTTTACTATTTTGGAAAAAAAAATTGTTAAACCATAATCTTCCCTATTATTTTTTCCAACACTGTATGTCTTTAACCATTATTACGATTAATAAAAGTTTTAAATTTTAGTTATTTCTTCAATAAAGTTTTGATTTGATTTTTTCCATTAACATTTTTTATACAAATTTTCTCAAAATTCGTCTATTTTCAAAAAAGTTTTATTAAAAGAAGTATTGTTTGTAAATAATTCGTTTTATTCGCTTAATCGTCATAATTTATTCGTTATTCAAAAATCATGTTTTTTAAATTGTTCGTTCGAATTTTCTTTTTGTTCGTTCGATTAATCGAATAACCTGGACTTGAGTCGGACAAAATTTTGAATTTCACATTTTCAAATGGAAATATCTCGGGAACTATTGGAGACAACAAGCCTTTTTTTGTCTACTTGCAGATTATAAATATGTTAATTTTTTAGTAACAAAAAATGGCGAGCACTCAAAATTGAATATGCAAAAAGTTCAATACTTTGGTTGGTCATATTGCCGCCTCCGGGGTTTTTGGAAGGTTTAAAACAGGGGTGCCCACGGCCTATGCGCTTGGTATTCAATTGTTTTTGTAAAAACACTTAGCTATAGGCTGTGTGTTTTAATACACATATAGAGCGCTCAGCACTAGCAATACGAAATACACAAACAACTTTGTCTTATTAGTTTTTTGTCGTTCTTCACTTTATACACGCAAGCGCAAAGCAACAACACTTTCGTATGCTTTGCTGGTAAACACTGAAATATTTTTTTCTTTTTTCTTTGTATGTATTGGTTTTTACAACAAAAAATGTTGAATAAAAATTAGGTTTTCTTTAAATGTGTTGGTGTTTGCTCTTCCATAAGGAACTTTTGGGCACTCCTGGTTTAAAATCAAAACTTAAGCTCGCTATTATGTCACTTATGCCTGTTTCGAATTCCATTGCAATCGGACTACTATGTAAGAAATGGCCGAATCATATCCTAAAATTTTGTGATATATCCCACTGTGCAGCATAGAGTAGGAACAATAACAACATTTGTTACGAAATGAAAGGTAAAAATAATAACATTTGTTATGAATTTAAAGGTAAAAACAAAGTTTTGCAAATAACCAATAATACCAACAACAACAACAACTGACACTTCGTTTGTATTTCTATTTTTTCTTCTGTTTTGCAAAATATCTTTAAAGATCAAAACAAAAACGTAAAAAACGAATGTACGAACGTAGTAGCCGCAAGGTGTTTACATTCTTTTTTGCGTTGTTTACAAATATTCTTGTTGAACGGGCTGGATGGTGTAATTAAAATAATTGTAGTTAATAAAAATGAAATTATAAATAAATTGGTTAACCAATATAAAAAAAAAAAAAAAATTAAGGGAAATACTTGTCGATATTATTAACCCCACACTGAAAAAATTATTACCCTTAAATATTCTCTAATAAAAGATTCGATTAAAATAAAAGTTGTTTTTAACCCATTTTATATCACTTATCGAATTTGTGGGAATTTTTTGATGAAATTTGGTGGATACATGTAGTGGTGTCGAAATAAGCTTTTGTACACTTATTGCGGCCTCTAGCAGTGTTGTTTGCCATTTAAATTCAAACTTTAATGTATCGTATGTACTTAACGGGTTAAGATTTTTCAGAAATTATAGTTTTTGTTTATTGCTAAAGCAAATATTTATCAAACTGTAATACACAATTTGATCTACCGTATTTTCAAGATTTTTGATTTTTTAAAAATACTGACAATTTTTCAAAATTGCAATATTCCAAAACTGGCGAACCAATTACTTAAATTTTTTACACTAAATAAGAAAATGAAGTAATTTTCTGCATATTAAAGTTTTTACAAGTTGGGAATGTTCTTGATCCGATTTTTTAATTTTACAAGAAAAGTACACACAGAGAAAAATCGGTTACTCAAATTCGGTTATTATGAATATTTTCATAACAAAGTTCGGTAAATTCAACTGAATATTAGTTGCAACAAACTAAATTTTCAAAAATCTAATGTTAATATACACTTAGGAAATTATGTTGGTAAAGACGACTGCAATTGTAGTCAAAAACAAATGAAATTTCATTTAAAAAAAGGACGACTTACATTTCATTAAATTCAACTAACATTGTCATTTGTTTTTTAATGTTCAAAAAATGACTAACATTGTAGTAAAAATGAACAACATGGTAGTAAAAAATAAAGCAAAATTTTTTTTTTTTTATTTTTTTAAATAACAAAAAACAACTGTAAAAAATGAATGTAAAATCATAAAACAGTCATTTGATGTGAGTTGTTTTTTTAAATGAACTACAATGTTAGTTAAAATTTTTATTTGTTCTACAAATGACTTACATTTACATTAAAAATAATGAAACTGTATTACAACCCAAACAACTACATATTTTTAAAGCAGAAGTTCCCTGAGTGTAGTTGTACTAACTGAGTTTATAAGTTGTTTCCATTAAAATACACTTTTCAATTCGGTTGGCACTTTATTTCTCTGTGTGTACATTAGGGCGGGGCAATTAGTATGGAAGGAAAAAAAATCTTAATGGGCGCCTCGCGTTTCTGATTCTTGGGATTGTACTGAGCAAAAAAGTCCACTAGACCATACGTCTACGGTGAAAATCGAGCTTCCAGATTGTGACTTTACGGCAAAAAAGCCCTATTTTAAAATTAAAAATTAACCCCTTAAACCCCACCCACAAATATGATTGATGCATTAATCTGCTAGAGAATCTTCCAAAGAAGAGATTGATAATAATCTTGGATAAGCTCCTCCTACTTCCTGAGATATGTCCATCTCACACATTGTTACTTTCACAAAATACGGCTAAAAAGACAAAATCTGGAAGCTCGATTTTCACCGTAGACGTATGGTCTAGTGGACTTTTTTGTTCAGTACAATCCCAAGAATCAGAAACGCGAAGCGCCCATTAAGATGTTCAAATCGCCCCACCCTAGTGTACATACTGCAGAACTAGTTTTTCTAATTCAAAAATTTCTTCCAAAAGTCAAAAACCAAATCGGCATCTGACTTGTATAACACCGGTCTTCTTTCTATAAATTTTTCAAAAATGTCAAAAATTGTATTTTTCAATAAATTATAAGGCAATCCTGGAGCAATAGTTTTTTAACTTTTTTTTTAATTACTTGTAAAGTTAAGAACTCATATTATCAAATGCTTTTTACTGCGTTATTATATCTTTCTCCTATCCAAAATTAGCGGGCCTTAACAATACGTATTGCTTTAAAGCAACGTTACACAGTGGGGTATTTGAAAAAAAAACTGATCCGATCGATACGAATCAAATTGGAAATTGTAAAAGAGATGTTAATCTTTTGTAATATTATTATTGGGTCAGTTTTTTTTAGTACAGGGTGTATTTACAGGTTGTCAAAGTTTACTATCTCTTGTATAGAAAATCTTTTGAAAATGTGGACCGATTTCTAAAACGTTTAACCTGTAGTAATGTACGTTGTAAGATAAACAAAACATGCTTATTGTTATAGGTTATCTCTTCTACTTTAAAATTTATTTCAATTTAAATTTAAAAATAAAAATTTTGGTTTTTTTGCCATGCTTTTTTTGTTGTTTATCTACCAAAAAAAATTATTATTAAATTGATTTGAAAACAAAAAATTCTCCGTGTTAATAATACTTCACGATAAAAGAAATAGCTAACTTTTTTAAATTAGCTTTAATAGTTTAGTACACACAAACAAATCGTTGTCAAGTAATTAGGAGCATTTTAACTAATAAAGTTTATTAGCAAAAAAAAAAACTAGTAGTGTCCGACCGAACAGTTCGGCCAGAAAATGCATTTGGGGTGTATTCGATATTTTAAAGCATTATGGACAAATTTGGCGGATGGAAAAATGTTTATTGGGCTGATTAGATGCTATTTTGAGTGTCAAAAGTCTGTAGTTAAGCAATGAATCACTGTTCGGCCTTAGAAAGTTCGGCCAAATTGAAAATAGTTCGGCGGCCGAACTTTTAACTTTATAGCTAAACTTCGGCTTTTCTCTTGAATTTTATACACAAAATCGAATTAAATCGGCTCAACAAACATGTTTCCAATACCAAAATTTGTCGTCATTGCCTCTAGATATCAAAAAACCGACAAAATATAGTTTTTTGGCCGAACTGTTCGGTCGGACACTAAAAACTAGTAGCATTTTACCAAATTTTTTCTTGTTTCTACTTAATGTTTGAATAATTTATGGGATAAAACTTTATTAGTTGATATGCTCCTAATTACTTGGCAACAATTTTTTTGTGTGTAGTGAAAAATCCTTAAAGTTGAAAATTTAAAAAATGTATGAAACATTTTATTTTTTTTTAGATTTTTGTTGTTTTTTGTGACCAATTTTATTTTGTTTATTATTTGTTTGTAAAGTAATTCCTTTGGGCTAATTTGGTCAATTGTCTGATAACACTGTGCAACAAGAAAAAACATCCCGCAGTATTCCAACGGAAAATGAAAGTAGACCATTAGTAGACTAAAACCTCCAAAGGGTTTTGAAATCTTTGCTCTTGTTTTGTTTTTATAGGCCATTGAAGTTGACTATTTTTTAGCATATTTTTGCTCTTTTTTTACTATGGATGAAAATAAAATGTTGAAATGGGTAAAAATAAAATGCAATAACGACGAAAGCCATGCACACAGACTGTTTGATAGCTTCTTTAGAAGTATATTAATGGAAGCACAGAGCTTTACTCATTTTTGGCCAAAAAGTATATATATTTATTTACAATTTTCTTGGAACTTTGTTAAAAAACCAATACAAATTTTAATTAACTTTCAGAGTATGTTAAACAAATTCCACGCCGATTTCAGAACTTTTTTTAATTTCGGATTATAAAACAAAGTCTTCTGAATATTTGGTATGATTATCTTGACATATGGCTTATAATTAAAATAAGGAGGAAAGATTTTTTGAAAAAATACAAATTTTGAAAATACATTTTTTTTTTAACTGGTGTTAATTTTTTTTATTATGTACATATATTTAGGACTATAATGTTTAAAAAAATCCTTTAAATATCATTTACAAGCATTAAGATATTAAAAGATTAACTCAAACAAAAATAGCTATTTTAATTTTTTTTTGTTTTTATTGGTTTAAAAAAATTTTTCAAGGTTTTTTTTTAAGGCGCAGTGCAATAAAAACATGGGCAGTAAGGCCATATGGTCTTATTTCTGAAAAAATGGGAAATAATGCCATATGGCGTCTTTTCGAACTCATTGGGAAATAAGGCCATGGTCGTTTTGCAATCAAATGGGAAATAAAGCCATGTTGTGTATTTTTTTTAAGTTACATAGTGACAAAATAATGAGTTGTCATTGCGAAGTGTTGAAAAGTTATGGTACAATCGCGGGAGCGAGTGGGGTGGGGGTAAAGTAATCTATAAATAAGTAAGTGGCTTTGCTGAGCAAAGTTTTCCTGCGTAGCCGGCCTTCGGCCAGGCTTAGGGGTTTTTCCTCCAGTATGTCCCACTCTCGGCTTCGCTGAGGAAAGTTTTTCTGTGTAAAAGTAATCTATAAATAATAAGTGGCTTTGCCGAGCAAAGTTTTTCTGCGTAGCCGGCCACGGCAAAGCCACTTATTAGTTATAGATTACTTTTACACAGAAAAGCTTTCCTCAGCGAAGCCGAGAGTGGGACATACTGGAAGAGAAAACCCCTAAGCCCGGCCGAAGGCCGGCTACGCAGAAAAACTTTGCTCGGCAAAGCCACTTATTATTTATAGATTACTTTTATACAGAAAAACTTTCCTCAGCGAAGCCGAGAGTGGGACATACTGGAGGAAAAACCCCTAAGCCAGGCCGAAGGCCAGCTACGCAGGAAAATTTGTAAATTTTTTTTTGTTAAATTACTTGTAAATATTATTTTTTGTAATGAAATATACTACATTTTTGTTGAACCAAAATTTTTTAATTGAGTAATAAAGCCATAATGGCTTTATTTTCAAATGAAATGGGAAAAAACACCTTATGGTCTTATTTCTCTAAAAACGGTGAAATAAGACCATTTGGCCTTACTGCCCATGGCTTTATCGCACTGCGCCTTTTTTTAAATCTAATTTTTTTTTTATAATTTTGTAAAAAATGTGTAATAACAGGTAACAAAAAATTAGAGCAGCAATTACACTTAGGGTTAAAAATTTAGTAATTTACTACTTTGTATACTTAAATAAAATTATATCAAATTATATTAAATTATACATAAATTAGATTTGCGATGATATCAAATTTGATCCGAAATATGTGAACATAAAATTGTATCTAAAATACATCAAATTGTACCAAATTCAATGCAATAGTATCGAATTAGATTTAATTCGATACAATTAAATACGATTTTGTATATTGTCTTGTATATTTTTATCCTTACATCAACTAGAAAACAAATTCATTTGATGATTAGAGTAGTTAAAAAAAAATGTTCTCAAAATTTTGTCCTGAGCACCGAGGAAAATGCACTAAATTTGCAAAATTCGGATGATGTACATAAAAAGAAGGAACAATTTTGATACCGATATTGATATTATTAAAACATATTTTCCCCACCATATTACTTTTTTGGTTAAACGCGAACTAGTGCGATTTAAAAAAAAAAAAGCTGAAGCACGCTTATGCAAATAAATCGTCTAAGGATTAAAATATATCAATTTCACATTTAAATGACAAAAATCTCCGTACAAAAAATTAAAAAAAAAATAATATTTTTTACAGGACAAGCGTAGACATGTTTTACAAACTGTTGGACGCGCATTAAAAAAACCTTTCTACTAATATTGAATACGTTGCCTTTATTTAGTTAAAGTACACAATTCTTTGAAAAACCAAAAATAAAAATACCTATACATTTTTTGAAAACGGCCCAGCTCACTGGACCTTAACGTTAGACAGGAAATATTTTGGGGATCATCATAAAACAAACCAAACTAAATTTTGATGGGTGGACAAAAGTCGGTCTACAGTTTAGACTTTTAAAAACTCAAAAACTCAAATAGAAATTATTTAAAATTTTGAAGCAGCAATCAAATATTATTTGATGTGTTTTGAATTTTAAATAAAATATTTAGAATATAATACAAAATTTCGGAATTTTAATTGAAGTTTATAAAATGGAAAATTATATTTTTATAATTTCAAATGGAATTTTGTTACCTAAAATTTGCAATATCTGTAAATTTTATTGAAATTATAGTACATTTTACTATTCTTTAAAACACAATCAAAGTTAAAACTAAAGCGAAAAAAATTTGTCCATTTGCAGGCACTTTAAAAATATTCAATGGAAAATAAATTTTCGTCATTGGTTGTTGCCTTTATTGTGTGGTAGCAATACAATTTGTTCTGTATGATACACCCGATATGAACGTTTTAAAACAAGGATAAACTGTACACAGAAAAAAAAAATTGCGCCAAGTACACATTTTGTTGAATAAAAAAAAATAATCAATTAATTTTTTAATTGATTCAATTAAAAAGTAATCAATATTTTTGTTTATTTAAAGTAATCAATATTATTTAAAATATTGATTACTTTTTAATTGAGTCAATTAAAAAAGTAATTGAGTCAATTAAAAAAGTAATTGATTATGTTTTTTTTATTCAACAAAATGTTTACTTGGCGCAATTTAAGAAATATTTTTTTGTGTGTAATTACCCTCAAGTTTAAAAATTTTTAGTCTACTATTTTTTCGAATCCGAAATATATGCCTAATTTGAACCGGTAAAATAGCAAACTCAAATATTGGAATTTATCCTTTAGAGAGGAGTGATGAGACAAAATTTTGACAGATCGCACTTCATCTTCAGGGTCCCCAATTCAAAATTCAATTATTTTTAGAAAATATTGCTTAGTGAAAAAAAATTTCAATTAAATGAAACTGCTATTTTTTTTTTTTTTTTTTATTAATTAATAATCATATAATTGTAGCGAAAACAGACCAGTGCCTCTGGTGGGAATCTAACCCACGACCCCCGCACTGATAAGCCAGCACGCTACCAACTAGCCTACCGGGGCGCACTGAAACTGCTATATTTTTAAATATGTTTCATTGGATCATAGTAAGTTAGATAAAAAATATTGTCTTGTAACTGTTTAAAATCTTTCGCTGAAGAACTCCCTTAAATTTTGTATAAATATTAGTGTCCGACCGAACTCATTTTTTTCGGCCGAAGCAGAACTTCGGCCATAATATCAATGTTCGGCCGAAGCCGAACTTTTTGTTTTAATAAAAAAAAACCATAAATTATTTTTTTAGATCAATAAATTTAAACCAACTGTTATTAAACATAAACAAAAATAAAAATTCATAGGTATGTTTTTTTAAAAAAATCATATTTGGAAAATAGTTGTACTATTTTAAGGAAAAACAAAAAAGAATAAAATATTTGTACTATATTTTATAGTCAAAGAAAAATGAGGACATACTCTATATTTCTTTATTAGGATATTGTCCTAACAAATAATCTATAGAGTTTTTGTTTTCAAATTTATTCTTTGACCCTTCAGGAATGTGTTGATAGATCTATTTCGGGAATTTTCTAGGTTCCCATCATCAGAACACGTTTTGAAAGCAGTAACAATCCCATGCCAAACATCAAACATTCATATAAACTAGTTTACTCACTACATGAGAACTAATATATGAGCTTGAAGTTAAAGATTTTAACCATTCATCAAAAAATAAATTGAAAACTTGTTTGTTATGTGTAAGGTCCACCTCTGGTGGATATTGACCGATTTTAAAGTTGATATAGAAAAAAAAACTTAAACTTTAATATTCAAAATTAAAAAATTTGATATAGTAATGACAGAAAAGCAATTTTTCCGCATTTACACCATGTGAATTGCTTCGTCTATCAGAATACAGCTGTCTGGCAGCGCTAAAAAGCTGTTCGCTAGCTACACTAGTTGGTGGGGCTGATAAATATTTTATTGCTACAGCTTTTAAATTAGTAAATGGACTTGAATTCCAATGCTCAAATATATTTATATTTCTGGGACTTAAAGACTCCGTAATAAACATTTTAATTTATTTTTCAATAAAATTTTCATTTGGTTCTGCTACTTCTAAGTTCTGCATCATGTATATCCCAATTTGATGAACCTTTTATTCTCTTTTTACGATTACGCTTATTTAAATTATATCGTATTAAATTTGATTATTTGCTTATAAGTCTTGTAGGTATATTTCTGGAAATTTCTTTTTTAAACTGTTTTGGCTTTTTGAAGCCGAAGCCGAATACCGATTACTCGGTCGGACACTAATAAACATAATAAAAAACCTCAAACTTGCAATAATTGTAAATTTTATTGATATTATAGTACATTTTAGTAGTTTTTTTATATTTTTGGATAAAATAATTCTCAAGGATCAAAATGTAAAAAAAATTCAAGATATATAAATTTGTATGCGGTGCAGGATATTTTTCAATGTTTATTGCCGTAATTTGGTTATTGTATATTGGCGTTAAAAGTAGCGTTAACCCACGATGACCGGAGATCAAAAATTTCCCAGAAAACGGTGGCCAACCCTCGTTTTATATAAAAAATAAAAAACATTGTATACAAATTAATGAAAATTTTTCATGATATTTATGAAACGTTTCATAATATTTATAAACCATTTCATAAAAATGTATAAAACAGTAATGGTAACATTAGCACTTGTACTGGCAACCCTGCCAAATAAAAAGCTTTAAGATTTAAAGCTGTTGGCTAAACTTGTAAGAAGAGACGAAAATAACTCATGTTGTTCGGATAATCAATTAACATCACCTATTTTCTGTGGTTGGTTGATATATAAACCTGATCAAATCTTCAGTTTCTTGTGGGATTTGAATGAGGCTAAAGATGACCTAGTCGCTTAGGTCGAAAGTGCGTTACTCCCTATGGCGCTGATCCCCACAATATTTTTTCATCTTATCTTAGATTTATTAACAATTAATGTTTTCTATTTGTAATACCGCATTGTCAAAGCAAATCAATCATTTGGCTCACTAATTAAAGTGTGGAAGTCCAATCGTATAACTCTTCGCACGAAAATAAAACTTTTTAATTCGAATGTAAAATCAGTTTTACTATATGGATGTGAAACATGGAACATAACAAGTGAAGACTCAAATGCACTCCAGGTTTTTGTTAACCGTTGTTTGCGTAGAATTTTACGTGTTTTCTGGCCTACAACAATTTCAAATAATGATCTATGGCGAAAAACCCAACAAAATCAAATCATGTTAGATATCCGCTTGAAAAAGTTTAACTGGCTGGGTCATACCTTTAGAAAAAGCCATGACGACGTCACAAGAAAAACTCTTGATTACCATCCCCAGGGCAGCCGACGTAGAGGAAGACCCGCAAATACATGGAGGCGCCAAATAGAAAATGAACTGCTTTCAGCCAGAACTTCATGGGGAGAAGCAAAAAGACTAGCCGAAGATAGAAGTCAATTTAAAGCTTTTGTACTGGCCCTATGTTCCAATTAGGAATCCCAGGAATTTATATATATTTGTAATATCAACATTTAATTATGATCTCAAACCTGTCAATTCTAAATGAAATGCAATTTATAAAACTTTCATTAAAACTCAAGGAACTTCTTCATTCTATTTATGAAATTTTTAATAACATTTATTAAGCTTTTCATAAAAAGTTATGAAACTTCTTCTTCATATTTATCAAACATTTCATAAATATGAAGCAGCCTGTCATCAATTTGCCCTTGAATGAAACCGATTCATTGCATTGTACGAAAAACAATAAAGTTTTTCATCATAAGCTTTTTTCTCATAAAATCGATTTTGTTTGTTGTATGTAATGTCTCGGTATGAGTTAAGCCAATCATCGTTTTCTTTTGCGGACAACTGAGACTTTGGGTGATACCAATGAAACAATTGTATTGCCTATAATGAAAATGATCAATCTTTTTAAAAAGCAACAAATAAAATCTAATATGACAATATCATATTCTAACTAAATATATGAAAATATAGAAATTACGACAAAACAATTATTGTATTTTTAATACAAAAATTAAAATCATTTTTGAATAGATTTTTTTATTTTACCTTTTTTATTTTGCAGAACGTTATATTTTTACATTTCAACAGCAATTTATAGCACATACAAAAAATTAATGAACATTTTTAAAATTTTCCTAAATATTCCAAAATAACCAAAATAACAAACACAATACAAATAAAGTTGGTCAGAACTGGCAGCAGATTTTATACAATATTACCAGATATCCTTTCATATGAACAGATCTGGTACTAGATCTGAGCAGATCTGGTACTAGATCTGATCAGATTTGTGATACATTTCACAAATACCATATCTTCTCACCAGATCTAATTTTCCTAAAGATTCCAAAATAACCAAAATAACAAACACATTAAAAATAAAATTGGTCAGAACTGGCAGTAGATTTTATACAATATTACCAGATATCCTTTGATATGAACAGATCTGGAACTAGATCCGAGCAGATCTTGTACTAGATCTGAACAGATCACATTTGTGATACATTTCACAAATACCATATCTTGTCACATATGATCATATTTGGCACCAGATCTAATTATATTCAATCATATGTAATTAGATCTGATCTTAATATTAAAAAAATAACAATTGGTGATGCCGCCAAATTAGTCATTTTAAAAATTCTTTAAAATAAATAAAAAAAAACGTGTTTTTGCATTTTTATAAAATTTTTGCGTCATTTTTGATTGCACGCTAAAGTGGGTGAATGATGTCCGATGAAGCCAAAACTCCACATCTGAATAATTTTTAGTATATTAAAGGAATAAATGAAATAAAAAATTTAATTTTTCATAATTTCGAATTTTGGGAATTTTTAATAAAAATACACTTTTTTCTAAAATAGACCATTTTCGGCCGATATTCTGCACGGTTTAACTTGAAAAAAGTCGATTTCTTCCCTTTAAAACCATAACAATAACTTATGGTTTTAGGGATAATATATTAAAATATCTAAAGATTGATAATTGACCTACTCAAACAGGCCTACAACCTACACCAGTAGTGCGATTCAGTAACTTGTTTTAACGATACTCGGATTGTTTAAAAAATTAAACAACAAAATTAACGTTTTTTTTTCATTAACATTTTAAAAGCATCAAAGAAGGAGTTCCAGTGCAACATTATTGCTGAATTGCAAAAATTCCTTAATATCATGCAGACAATTTGCTCAGTGCAGTTTCATTCAATAATGCTTTAATATGATAGATTCACAGGACATAAAAATGTATTTTTTTAAGAATTGTTAAATATAATTGTTCTGGGATTTTTCACAACAATTTTATTATCTAGGACTTTTGCTGGAAAAAAACTATCACTTCATTTAATGTCAACAGTTTCCTAAAGTAAATTAATATTGCATTTTATGATCCTTTTCAAAAAACATTTTGTTTTCAAGCACATGCAACTTATACATTATTAAGTAGTACACTCATGGAATTAAGAAGGTAGAAATTACTAGAAATGACAGTTGAAATGACTACAAACCCAGTCAGAAACTGCCAGAGGTACAAAAATATCAAGCACTGCTATACCGCTGGCTAACTGAGGAATTGTAAATAAACTACTGGCATAAGACTTGTTTAAGAATTTCCAAAAAGCGTTTTGCAAACGCAGAGAATTGCCTGAGTTCACTAATGCCCGTAATTTCAAGCAATATTTATTTATTTATTTACCGGTGCTTAGATACCTACCCGATTTTGTTCGTGTATACGGGTAGATATCTTAGCACCGGTAGGTATCTATTGCTTGAAGTTACGGGCATAAGTCAAAGTTGGGAAACATGTTTTCCCAGTGTTATCCAGTCAGAAATTTTCAACTGCTCAAAAGTCTACCCACAGGTAAAGCATTTATTTAATAAAATTAATGATGCTTTGTATAAAATAGTTTGTAGTCGGAAGGTTCAGAGTTCGAGCCCGGTTTCAGGCAAAATTTTTTGTGTGCTTTTTTTATACTATTAAATATTTTTTTCTTATAAATTTTATTTTTTTCTGGAAAATCCCTAAGACCAAAATTTTTTTGTTTTCTCAATGTTGGTAAGTTGTTTGCATCAAACCTTAAGCCAATGCTGATATATTTTAGCAGCCAACTGTTACCCAGCAGTGATTATTTACTTGCGTTTTAAAGTACCAAATATTATATGTCTCGTTAGCTCGTGGTTAGAGCTGTCGGCTGCCAATCCGGCTGCCAGGGTTCGAATCCCGGCCGGACCAATTATACATGAACTTTTCTTATTTTATTTTAGCCATCATTTGTGCCGCCTGCAAAAGTGCCTTGCCAGCGGTGGTCCGTTTGTATTTTTCGGACTAGGAATGTAATCAAAAAAATGTAGTCATTTTTAACTATTGATAAAACGACTACGTCAAAAACAACTAAGCTTTAATAATTTAATGCACACAAGACCCAATGTTGTATGTTAACCCATAGGTCCATGGATTTAACGCTGTCACCTGTTCAATTGGGTGGTATTAATATTGAAGAATCGGATACTCTTGAAGTTCTGGGCATGAGGATTCAGTCTGATGTCCGTTGGAATAAGCACGTTTTCCAGGTGTCAAAAGAAGCATTCAAGTGTCTCGGTTTCCTGAGACGGTGTAAGAAGTACTTCACTAATTCCGATTTACTTAACATTTATACCACCTATATCCGACCGAAAATGGAATACAACTCCCATATATGGGCAGGGGCTTCAAAGTCTATTTTGGAGCTTCTGGACCGTGTGCAAAGGAGCGCGTCGGCGCTCATCAATGACGAGAGGGTATCAAGCTCTATTGACTCATTGGAGCATCGTCGGAATGTGGGTTGTGTAACATTGTTCTATCGATATTACCATAGAAATTGTGCTGCTGAGATAAGTGAACTTATCCCCAGGGCCCATATTTTCATTCGAAACACTCGCTTATCTAGCAGAGCTCATCCGTTTGTAGTCGATTGTCCAGTGAACCGCACAACGCATTACAGGGAAAATTCGTTCATCAGCCGTACTAGCCGTATGTGGAATAAACTCCCCGCGGAGGTCTTCCCTGTCACTTACAATGTAGCGAAATTCAAATCAAATATTCACAAACACTACTCCCTCTTTCCTCCTCCCCATAACCTAATTTCCTGATATCAACACAATGTATTGCATTATAGGGGGCATCCCCTGAGTGTTGGTCTAACGAAAAAAAAAAAAAATATACCATAAAAACGAGAAAAAAAAGCAATAAAAACAATGAACATAAAACGACTACATTAATTGTAAACACTACTGATTTTAACACTTATTTTTTAGGTATTTTATATTTTTTTTTTCAATAAAATAAAATAAATTTACTTTTTTAATTACAATACAAATTTGTATTTCCTACATCCTATTTCAAATGCAAAGTCAAATTTCCATACGGTATTTCAGTTATGACGTTTTTATGCATTGGATAGAAAGGGTCCGCCAAATAACTTTTTTTTTTGAACTCCTGAGCCAATTGGACTTTGTATGACGTCATACCAAGGTCTTTATGCAAAATTCGTCTCAATGATGCCTCCGAAATGTTCAATTGTTGAGAACGACGGTGAATTGATGTTGATGGCGCTTCACGCACACTTTCTGCCACAGCAGCAATATTCTCGGGTGTACGCACTGTTTTTGGCTTTTCACGCTTTGGTTTATCGATGAGGATGCCAGTTTCTTTCACTTTTTTCAGAAGATAACGAACATACGGACCATATTCGTTCAGCGGAAGGATAAAACTAATTATCTTTCAAATCAGACATGAGCTAAGTGTTACCATTCACGAAATAAGCACTAGTTGAAAAAAAAAAACGTTAGATGGCGGACCCTTTACAATGAAATTTTCTAATTATTATTTGCAAACTATGAACAAATATAAACTAAACGAGAATTTTTAAAAACTCGACATAATCTTCTATTTTTAAATAACTACACTCAAAAAATAAGTTAGTAGAAAAGTTAGTTAAACGTCTTGTAAATCAGGTATACTATTTTTTAGCCAAATTTTTTGTTAAAATCGTGTTTTCAGCTAAAATTTTTGTTATACTTATTCAGCACTTAACTGTTTTATACTAATGCTTTACTAATATACTAATGTTTTACTAATTAATTTTGCTAAAAAAAAATTGTGCTGATAAGCACATTAATAGTGCGGACGACAGAATGAAGCAGATGTCGCGGCATGTCAAGATGTAGTAGAGAAGAGGAAAATGATACTAAAAAGTACAACTCTAATAAGACATATAAAAAAATCAACCATGGAAGTTTTTGTATCTCTTTTTCATACATAAAACAAAATTGAGGATTAAAACAACTTAAATTTTGCGTTGTCACCGGCTTGTGAAAATAATTGTCTATTAATTAAATAAAAGACAAAATAAAATGTTCAATTGACACATAAATTAACCACTGACGAGTCCCAGGAGGGGGACGAAACTGCGGCAGTCTGGTGTATCCCTTGTGTCCGTAAAATTTTTCAATATAAATGTTTTCTTCTTCTTCTTCCTGTAAAAAGACTAACTAAAGTAATATTCTACAGTAATTAATATAAAAATTAATTACGATTGTCATTATCTGACGGTTGCAAAACACTTTCTAACAAAATATTTATTTATTTAAACTAAATGTTTAATATTAATAATAGTGTGGTCAAATTACAAACAAACATATACAGAAATGTAGACAGAGTAAAGCGAAAGACATAGACACACATCTTAGGTAGATTTTTATGGTTCCTTTTTCTTATTGCAAAAAAGGGTTATTTTTTTCGTTTCGTTTGTTTTTGTTTATTTTTTCGTTTCGTTTCTATAATTATCTTTGGCAGTTGCGTCCTTTAAAAGAAAGCATCATTTAGACAATCATTGATGTAAGTAATTGAAAGAAAATTTTTGTTATGTTATATATATTTATTTCTATATATTTTCAGATATTAAATTAATTCATGTCGTCAATGTGGGGAAATGAAAATTTTTATATTTCGTTATTATAGTAAAATATTTTTAAAAGAATCACAAAAATATGTTTTATGATTTTCAGCAAATAAATTAACTAAATTACAATTTTTTTACAAATTTTTTGCGTTTTTTTCAGTCTACTAAAATTCAGCAAAAAATTTATTAATTTTTAGCAAGGCTTTTTTATTTCTAATCTACTAAGTGTTAGCAAAACTTTTGCTGAATCTACAAATTTTGTTGCTAAAAATCAGCTCGCTGATTTTCAGCAAAAGATTTTGCTGACATTAGCAACTTTTTTGCAAGCATCCTCCTGACTAAAATTTATGACTTTACATGACTTTACAAACTTTTTTTTTTGAGTGTAACAAAAATTAATTGTTAGTTATTTAAATTACTGTTTTCGTATTTGTTTATTAAAATACTATAATAACTACTCAAAAGAACTGTTACAGGAGTTCATTATTTTTGGTTAGTTATTTTTTGAAATTACTGTCTAAACTAGTCGTTTTCCATTTTCTCATAGAAAAATGTCTACAATAACAGTTAAAACAACTACTACTGTTACTATCCGAATGACCTACATGCAGTTACTGTATTAATATCCTGAGTGTATCCTTTTTTCGGTACTTAAATAGTTCCTTGAAATATAAACAAAATTCTGCTTATACAAACTGATAACAAATTTTCGTTCTCATTATTATGCTCAGCGACGATTCCAAAATTTTCAAGCGTTTACAAAGTATATGCTTGTAATATTTACTTGAAACCACACGCACCGTTTAAAGTACTACGAGATATTTTGTAATTAAGATTTCTGTACATTAGGGTGATACTTATTTTTTCTTGTTTGAGATTTTGTGTGATGTATTTAAATAAAATTATATTTTTTTAACTACGACTTGAAAGTTTCATAAAATACAAAATAATATAATTACTAGAAAAAAAAAAAAGAAAAATATGCGCTTAAAATATGCAGTAAAGAACCCAAAATATGCGCTTAAAATTTGCATTTAAATCGATATATGCAAAAAAAAAAATAATATGCACTATAAATTTAACAGCATGCACTAAAAATAAAAAAAATGCACGTACAACTTTTGGATTTTGAAAAATCGATATTACTCGAGAGAGTTGGTTTAAAACTGAAATCGAATATATCAAATGACAACTTAAAGATATGTTCAGGATTACAAATGTTTTCATTTGTTTATTTGTAATTAAAAATTAATTTGAATTTTTACATAAAATTCCAAAATATCCCATATGTATTTGTATTAATACACTAAAAAAATGTATATTGTCCAATATGAAATTATATCTGCCCTAATTAAATCATATAAGATTTAAGAGAATTATATAATTATATCCACCAATAAACTTTTTTTTGTTAACGCTCAATTTCACCTTATTTTTAATTTATATCGTGCTTTCAATCCCCGCACATTTACAAAAATAAATCAAATCAAAGTTGATACTAAAGGGTCCGCCATCTAACGTTTTTTTTTTTTTTCAACTAGTGCTTATTTTGTGAATGGTAACACTTAGCTCATGTCTGATTTGACAGATAATTAGTTTTATCCTTCCGCTGAACGAATATGGTTGTGTATACGCTTGAACAACGCTGGGAAATATTGCGACATTACTTTGAAAATCATGGTAATGTTGCAGAATGTGTGCCGATACACCCAAAACGAGCCACTGTTTGGTGCGGATTTTGGTCCAGAGGCATAATTGGGCCATTTTTCTTCGAAAATGAGCAAGGAGTGGCCGTTACAGTCAATGGCGATCGTTATCGGGCTATGTTGAACGAATTTTTGTTCACAAAAATTGAAGAGGAGGAAATACAGCTGCACACAATCGGTAATGTGCTTAAAAATTGGACCGATCGTGTAGGCTACTGCATGGCCAGCCGAGGCAGCCATTTGAATGAAATTATTTTCCATTATTAACCGGAAGGATTGTACTTTCAAATAAAAAAAAAAAATTGAGAAAATATTCAGTAGTTTTTTTATAGCATTTTCAAAAAAAAAAAAGTTATTTGGCGGACCCTTTAGTATTTCGATCTGGCTGAAGCTAGAGCCTCCAGAATAGGCAGATCTTTAACAAAACACTATTAATCGTCAATTTTGCTCAATTCGTGGCTTCTTAGTAATCGAACACGTGGCTATTGTCTTTAACTAATAAGCATCATGGCGTTTCTAAACTTTGAAGAACAAACATGTTCTATCTACATATAAAGGGTCCGCCAAATAACTTTTATTTTTTTGAACTCCTGAACCAATTGGACTTTGTATGGCGTCATACCAAGGTCTTTATGCAAAATTCGTCTCAATGATGACTCCGAAATGTTCAATTGTTGAGAACGACGGTGAATTGATGTTGATGGCGCTTCACGCACACTTTCTGCCATATCAGCAATATTCTCGAGTGTACGCACTGTTTTTGGCTTTTCACGCTTTGGTTTATCGATGAGGATGCCAGTTTCTTTCACTTTTTTCACAAGATAACGAACATACGGACCATATTCGTTCAGCGGAAGGATAAAACTAATTATCTGTCAAATCAGACATGAGCTAAGTGTTACCATTCACGAAATAAGCACTAGTTGAAAAAAAAAACGTTAGATGGCGGACCCTTTATAAAAAAATGTTCAGTTTTTACTTTGGCTCAAGTAATATTTTTGGAAATTTTATTAGTTTTTATATACATTGAGATTATGTTGTTTATTTGGGTTTTTACCTTAAACATCTATAATTTTAATTATACAAATGTGTGTCCCCCTAGTTTACAACTATAAATGTTAATTTTTAATTTTCCAAAAGAATACAGTTTTAGTTTTACAGCCCGATCAAAAAAAATAATGGCTAAAATACAAAATCAGATCTCATTTGACATATATAGCGATATTTATTCTTATAAAAGTTTTTCTCAAAATTTTGGTATTCAATAATATCCGATTAGATCTCTCAAATATATTACTGGATTAAATTGGATCAAAATTGATCTTAAAATTTGGGGATCCAATAATATCTGATTTAAGATCCCAAAATATACCATGGTATTAATTTAGATATAATTGGATCTAATTAGATCCAAAAAGATAAGTAATTTTTGGCGGATTGAATAAGATATTTTGAGATTAAATTAAGTTATTAAGTCCCATGACATATATAATTTTATTAAAATTAAAAAAAAAAAATTAAGAAAAATAATTTAGACATCTGTAGCACATATAATTTTGTATGGAGTTATATATAACAATATATAATAATATCTTATACGCATACAAAATAGTAATAATGTTAAACCATGTATAATTATATCTAAAACTAAATTGTTTAACTTGTGTCATATATGGAATCTTACATAATTATAACTTACATAATTATATCTTACATCATCCAATGACATATATAATTATAGCTTAAGTTGTATTTTATATATCTATGCTACCATATACAAGCATATCTTATATCACACAAAATATGTTTTGTAGGACAATACATATTATTATATCTTAAATTATATAGCTTACATGTTTGCATATATGATTACATATTATGTTATATATGAGAATGTATTATTATATATGACAACAGATATACTATATCTTATGATGTATAGCAAATATGTTTAATATCTAATTTTGTAAAGGTCAATAAATAAAATAATATATCGTTATGTACAATATGTTATATCATAAGAAACATATAATAAGATGTGGCAATCCAATATTATAATATATTTTAAGATGAAAAAACATAACACCATAAATACATTTTTTTTACTCGGGAAGCCATTGATTTTTTGTGATGGGTATCATTTTCGTTGGTTGTCTGTCGTTAATTTTGAAAATAGAAACATTTTCTTCACATGTTGCTTTCTTCGCTGAACAATAAAGAATACATAATATATATTTTCACTTTTTGCCGATTTTCCTACCCTTACAAAAGTAATTTAGCTCCCATCAGTAGGGGGCATCCTAAGAGTTGTCAAATTCATGCTTTAGTTAATGTAATGGTCGTTATACATTTTTCTTATCATAATTTTTCTATTTCAAAGTGGTTTTTCATAGAGTATTTTTTTTTTTTTTTTTAAATGCGAGTTAAAAAAATCCTAGGAATTCATTGATTGTTTATTGTTGTGTTTTTTTTTTAATATGACATATTTTCTTTAGGTTGTATATTGTTTTTTAAATTTTTCTGCTTTAAAAAGACAATAAATGTTTGTCCTTAAATCATTAAAGGTTTTTGTTGTAGAAAACGCTTAATCATTTTGAGGATTATTTAGTTTGTATTTTTAGTTTAGTTTGTTAATTTATATTGTTTGACGGTTTTGTCTTATTTAAAATCCTATAAATTATTATCACTGTTTTAAGGATTTAATGCACATCCCTTTCTTTCATGCACCAATGATTTCAACCAACCGGCTGTGATAGAGGTGATAAGTTATGATAAGTTGTTTTGGCAATAAAAGAAAATGTTTAATATATGTAAGTATTATTGGTGACATTTTTTTTTCTAATATGTCCTTGTTAAGACCTCTTCCGTCTTTGGAAATTTAAATTTAATACCACATAGCTATTAAATTTAAAACCTAAAGTACCCCTTTTTAAAAAACCCAGCTAAAATAATGCGAAGTAGTTCAAAAGAAACAACATTTTCATTACCCACAAAGTGGCTACTACTACTGATTTTTCTAATCTAATGCTGGACTTTTAGATCAGTTCCTAAACTTAGCATATAATGTCATTATATACAAGGCTAACTAGTAGAAATGTCACGAATGTTCGGTTACAATTCGGTATTTGACATACTCGAATGGAACCGGGAGTTTGTGTCTTTTAACAACTATTTTTTTATCTAGATGTCGCTTTGAATTAGTGTTTTCTGACCTTTAAATTTGAAAAACAATGATTACAAAATATCAGACTTAACAATAGTTTTCTTCCTTTTCAGTTGAACGAAAAACTATTATTTCGCTTTGTCTTTAAAGCTGGACAGCTGTTAAAAAGTTTTTTTAATTATAACCGTTTAATCACTCCTACAAATCCATATTATCACTCGGTAAACCAGATGTGACTTGGCATCACACCTTAACCACTAATTAAAAATAACAAATTAAGTCCTATGAAAAAGGACACCCAAAAATACAATCTTTCATAACCTTACACAAAGTACTTTTAATAAAGTGAAGTTTGAGGAATTTGCACTACCTCCGTCCTATGACAACCCCATGTTAAAATGATGCGTGTTTCACCCCAATTTGCACTACATTTGAATCCGTATATGTGATGATTTTACTACATCTTTTTCCACTCTTTTTTCGCTGGGAACTTAAAATTTTGACAACACTGAAAAAAATAAATCTATTAAAAAAAAAATATTTTTTTATGGACAATAGAGTGGAGAGATGAAAAAAAAATCGGAATTCAACTACGGCGATAGGCGGGACATTAAAAGATTACGTGTGCAAATTTAAACCGATCGCAATTCATCTTTAGGTCCCCCAAGCCTGTAAAAATTCAATTATTTAAAAAAAATATAGCTTAGTGAACATTTTTTAAATATTTCAAATTAAATGAAACTGATATATGTATGTATTATGAAGATATATAAATTTGTATGCGGTGTGTGGATCGATTAATTTCCATCATATTTTTCGGAAAATGGTTAATTTATTTGGTTTCTTTTAACCACTTGCGTTCTGTTTATTGCCCCAATTTGGTTGTCGTATATTATCTGTTAAGACTAGCTTTAACCAATGTTGACCAGAGGTCAAAAAAGACCCTCTAAAATTTATGTTTCTTAATATTGATACAGTGCACTCGCGAAAATATGAACACTCTAATATATGAACACCCCAAAATATGAACATTTTTTTTCTTCCATTGACTACTCTAAAATATGAACTTAGTGCCAAAGCTTTAAAATATGAACAGCTTATTTTTGTATTTTTAACGGATTTTATCAACATACGCAGTGTTTATAATTTGGGGATTTCCCTAGCTGTTTGCTTTTAAATTGTCTTCACCTGTCAATCAAAATTTCTAACATACTCGTCTTAGTTAGTGCTTAGATTCAGCTAGAATTCCTTATTCGTTCTGTGAATATAAATTTAACGCGAAAAGTTCTTAAATATGCATAAAAAAAGCATAAGCTTTTAACTTAGCTTTTAACTTTAAAAGAAAAAGCAGATATTTTAAAACATTTGGGTAAAGGAGCAAGTGTAACTTTTAAACTGTAACTTTTTTAAACAAGTAACTTTTAAATTTTGTTTCTTTTTCAAAAATTAATTGTTTTTTGTAATCCAATAAACAATAAATAAAAAATATAACATAAGAAACTTTTATTTTTATTGGAAAAACGTTTTTAAAGGTAAATTAGATGCCATTCGCAAATATGAACAATCTTGCAAAAGTGGACTGGCTTGGTTTTAATTAGTTCATATTATCGCGAGTGCACTGTATATTAACTATTTAGGCTAAACTCAAAAAAAAAAGTCAGTAAAGTCAGCAACATTTTTGTTGGAAGGGTCCTAGCAGAAAAATTGCTAATATCAGCAAAAATTTTCTGCTGGTATTAACAATTTTTCTATAAGGATCCTCCCAGCAAAATGTGTAGCTGACTTCTTTTTTTTGTTGCATCTTTAAATCTGAAAAGTTTTTTTTTTTATATGCATTATTTAACCCTTTATGGGGTTTTTACTTTCATAAAATTTGGAAAATGTTTTGCATTTAATCGAATGCATTATTCTGTGGGTCATTTTTGACCTCAGGTCAGCATGGGTTATTCTTAATAGATAAAAATGAAAACAAATTAGAGCAATAAATGGAACGCAAATGGTACAAAACCAAATAAATTTAGCATTTTCCAAAAAATATTTATTGAAAAATATCCTGCAAATGACTCGCTCCACACACCGCATACAAATTTATGTATCTTAAATTTCTTCACATATTAATCTTTGAGAATCACTTTATCCAAAAATATACGAAGAAACTACTAAATTGTGTTATTATATCAATACAATTTACAATTAGTGCAAATTTGAGGTTTTCTATTATATACCAGATTTAAGGGTGTTCTTCAGCATAAGATTTTAAACGGTTACAAGTTTCCTAGAAATGCAATATTTTTTATCTAAATTACTATGATCAAATAAAAAATATTTAAAGAAAATATATCATATAAAGGGTCCGCCATCTAACGTTTTTTTTTCAACTAGTGCTTATTTCGTGAATGGTAACACTTAGCTCATGTCTGATTTGACAGATAATTAGTTTTATCCTTCCGCTGAACGAATATGGTTGTGTATACGCTTGAACAACGCTGGGAAATATTGCGACATTACTTTGAAAATCATGGTAATGTGATCTGTTTGGTGCAGATTTTGGTCCTGAGGCATAATTGGGCCATTTTTCTTCGAAAATGAGCAAGGAGTGGCTGTTACAGTCAATGGCGATCGTTATCGGGCCATGTTGAACGAATTTTTGTTCACAAAAATTGAAGAGGAGGAAATACAGCTGCACACAATCGATAATGTGCTTAAAAATTGGACCGATCGTGTAGGCTACTGCATGGCCAGCCGAGGCAGCCATTTGAATGAAATTATTTTCCATTATTAACCGGAAGGATTGTACTTTCAAATAAAAAAAGAAATTTGAGAAAATATTCAGTAGTTTTTTTATAGCATTTTCAAAAAAAAAAGTTATTTGGCGGACCCTTTATAATTTTTTACCAGTACCAGAAACATATATGTTTCTGATGTTTTAATCATGGATGGTAACTGATTTGATGCGGGTATCAGTAAAGGTAACGCTATTTTCGTTTATTTCGATAACGGTATTTTAACTGTAACGATATTAAAGTTATTTTGATAATGGGTTTTTAGCGACAACGGTATTTTACTTTTTTCGGTATTTTAGTGGTAACATAATTTTAGGGATAACGGTTTTTAACTTATTTCGCTGACGGTATTTTAAGGATAACGTTATTTCATTTATTCAGGTAATGTTTATTTTTAAAAACTGAAACCGCGGTTTTACAATTTTTCGGCTGCAGAGCCCTCTTTTATGACTCATAAAAGACTTAAGACTTTTAGAATTTCTGAGCTCTTTAAAGTGTGCGCTAGGCTTGGGCATTTTAGGTCTTTCTAAAGATCGCTCTTTACAATTCAGCTCCTTTCAATGAACTAGTTCGCTCTTCTAGTTCAACAGCTCTTTATCCTAAATTGAGCTGTGCGACACGAACTATTTGAAGTAAATTGAATCAGCTGATGCGAAACAAAATGTGTAACTTTCTATTAAATTTACTATCGGAGAATAATTCAACAATTTAAAATATATTTAAAATGGTTGTACGTAATTATAAAAATTTTAAATTTAAATTATTTAAAAAAAAAAATTTAAAAAAAAATTGAGCTGGCAACATTAAGAAAAACTCAAAAGTAACATAAAGGAAAGAAATATTACTCAAAAGACAAAAAGAACGAAAAGAGCGAAAGACCTAAAAGAGCTGATGATTGTGATCCAGCTCACTAGTTCACAGAAAAGACTAGTTCAATTGAACTAGGTCGTTCACGAACTACACAACTCTAGTGTGCGCAGAAAGCACAAATAAACGTTAATACACATTTTTCCTTATAACTTTTTTTGCGATTAATTTAAATATATTTTTTTTAATCAGATAATGTTAATGTTTAAAAAATATGTCAGAGAATACAATTTTTTTGTTTGTCAAAATCAATTGCGTAGTTAGTTCACAATGAATAATCAAAAGCAAGTGCGTGAAAAAGTTATTTAAACTATTCGAAATAATTCAAGTTGAACTTTCAAAAAATCACAAAAATGTTACACGTATTCCGTCAGTTTGTTGCAAATGTGGACCTAACAGTTGCCGGAAAACCTGAAACTGGTAAAACAAAGAAACCCAGAACCCTTTTCAAGGACAAAACGTTGGAGAAGATTTTGAGAGCTGATCCTAACGTTTCTGGCCTCAAAGTAGCACGTCGCGTTCAATGTTCGAAACATTTTGGGCTTAGTATATTTAAAGTGGAAAAAGTTCCGATTAGGAATGCTAATGGCCGTAATTTCAAACAATATATACCTACTGGTGCTTAGATACCTACCGTGTACACGAACAAAATCGGGTAGGTATCTAAGCACCGGTAGGTATCTATTGCTTGAAATTACGGGCATAAGAAGAATACTGAAGCCGAAAAACGAGCAAAATAACTAAAAAAAATCTTTTTTCTCAAAAATTCGAATGTTTTATTATGGGCAACGAAAGTTATGTATTTGCGGATTTTTCACAGCTTCCCTAACGGAGGTTTTATGTAGCGGATATTCTTAGAAACGTCCCGGAATAGTACCAAACAAAAAACCAATCGAAATTTCAAAAAAAGTTACTTTTCTGGCAGGCTATTTTAAGCTGGCAACAGAAGTCAACCTTTTATTAAGTCGGTGACAATAAATTCGCATTTTTAAGTCAAAGAGCATCTCAAAAATGTAACCAATTTTTTCAGACAATATACTATCTCTAAATTTTTTTGGACCGATTTTTCATCATGCCTTTATAAGAGAAGCACAATAGTGGCGCGAAAACAGCAATGTTATTTTGTACCTAAAGAAGATAACTAAATTGTCCAGAATTATGTCCAATTGAATTATATTGGGTTCTAGTGAAAAATTGGATTAAAATTAAAATAACGCTAAAATACCGAAACGACGGGTTATAACGTTATTTTGTTGATTAAACGAAATTTAAAGGTCGTATTTTGAAATAAACTCTGGATATTAGAAGACACATGCCACTATTAGAATCGTAATTTTAAAAATTTCACATCGGCATTGATGTGGACGTGGTGGAAAACTACAATTGAAAAGGTAGTGCTTGCCAACCATGCTACACTCAAAGGAAAAGCTTCATTATATTTATGACATGTTTCATCAATTTTCGTCCAATGTAACTTTTCATGGTATTTATGAAATATTTCATAAACAACAAAATCAATTTCATCATATTTATGAAATATTTCATGCAGCATATTTTGTGTTAGTAAGGATTTCATTATTTTTGTGTAAAGAAATTCATGGTCAGTATAATTCTTGTTGTTTTCGAAATGTTTGATGAAATTTTTACATTGGAAGAAAAATTATGAAACTTATTCCTGGTTTTCTCTGGGTGTACCAGCAGCAATTGCTTATGGGAGACATATCATAAAAATTAAAAAAATTATATTAAACGCTTAACTGTTTTATAAGATGGTACATAAATGTATAAAATTTGAATCAATAAAACATTTTATTTTCAATGATCGATTAAAGCAGTCTCTATTAAAGTAACTTTTTGTATATTAGCGTTTATTTGGGCTCACACTTTATGTGTCATTAATGCTAAATTTTTAAGTCATTTATGAGCGTTGACAAAATCTTAAAAAATATTCAAATATCCTCATAAATAAGAGTCAATTATGTTTAATGTATGAGTCAGAAATAAGAGCGCTACGAAAATTTTCATATTTAAGAGTCTTTTATCAGTCATAATTTCTGAGCGCTCAGAAATATGTTGGCTGGGAATATAAACGAAATTTAATATTAACTTTTTTTTATAAAAACAATTTTTATGAAAAAATGTCTTTTTGGAAAATCGGAAAATTTTTTAAGTCCCCTAAATTTTTTTGGAATATTTTGTATGTATTGTTGGTCTTTTAAAATTGCATTTAATTTTGAATTGTCAGGTTTGAGATCATAATTAAATGTTACTATTACAAATAGAAAACACTAATTGTTAATAAATGTACAAAAAGTTAGTAAAGTCAGCAAAACATTTTGCTGAGCCAGCAAAATTTTAGTCAGGAGCGTGCTTGCAAAAAAAACTGCCAATGTCAGCAAAATCTTTTGCTGAAAATCAGTAAACATATTTTTGTGATGTAACATCTAAAAAAAAAAAAATAGAAATAATTATAGATAACATAAACAAAATTATCTTTCAACTACTTCCATTAATGGTTGTCTAAATGATGGCATCTTTTAAAGGAACGCAAATGCCGCAGATAATTATAGAAACGAAACGAAAAAATAATAAAAGTATGACATATACAACCCTTTTTTGCAATAAGAAAAAGGAAACATAAAAATCTACCCAATATGTGTGTCTTTGTCTTTCGCTTAAGTCTGTATATATTTTTTTAATTTGGCCACACTAGATTATTTATTTCTATAAACATTTAGTTTACAAATACACATTTAATCTTTATTAAATTTAAATATTTTATTTTGTCTTTTATTTAATTAATAGACAAGTATTTTCACATCCGGTGACAACGCAAAATATAAGTTGTTTTAATCCACAATTTTGTTTTATGTATGAAAAACAGATACAAAAATTTTCAATGGTTGATTTTTTATATGTCTTACTAGAGTTGTACTTTTTAGTATCATTTTCCTCGTCACTACTACATCTTGACACGCCGCGACATCTAATTCATTCTGCATTTTGCTGATTAGCACATTAATAGTGTGGATTAATGTGGTAATCAGCTAAATTTTTTCAGCAAAATAAATTAGTAAAACATTAGTAAAACAATAGTTCAAAACAGTTAAGTGCTGAATAAGTATAACAAAAATTTTAGCTGAAAACAAAATTTTAGAAAAAAATTTTATGAAAAATAGTATACCTGATTTACAAGACGATTCAATAACTTTTCTGCTAACTTATTTTTTTTTTTTTGAGTGTACAAGGAGTGCCACACTTTCTACCTAAGCGACTGGGTCATCTTCAGCCTCATTCTAATCCACCACACACAAGAAACTCAATTTTTGATCAGGTATATATATCAACCAACCACAGAAAATCGGTGATGTTAATTGATTACCGAACAACATGAGTTATTTTCGTCTTTTCTTACAAGTTTACAGCTTTAAATCTTAAAGCTTTTTATTTGGCAGGATTGTCAATACAACTGCTAATATTACCATTACTGGGAACGAATTGGGTATCCGGCATGTATACTAATATTTTAAACACAACATATTCTATGTTGATTGTTTTCCTATTAGATTTTACATTGGTACCTGTATGTTCGTTTTTAGAATTGTGTATGTATTGTTGAAAAAAGAAATAAATATTTTTTTTATGAAGTTTGATATAATTTTTATTAAAAACAAAAATTATGTTTTTCCGACCATTGATTGTGCAATGAAAATGAACATTATTCAAGTTCGAGGCCATACTCTATATTTCTTTATTAGGAAATTGTCCTAACAAATAATCTATAGAGTTTTTTGTTTTGAAATTTATTATTTGACCCTTTCAGGAATGTGTTGATAGATCTATTTCGGGAATTTTCTAGGTTCCCATCATCAGAACACGTTTTGATAGCGGTAACAATCCCATGTCAAACATCAAACATTCATATAAACTAGTTTACTCACTACATGATAACTAATTAATATATGAGCTTGAAATTAAAGATTATAACCATTGATCAAAAATTAAATTGAAAACTTGTTTGTTATGTGCAAGGTCCACCTCTGGTGGATATTCAATACACGTTTTTTGTTTTTCTCTCCTTTTCATATTTTGTTTAGTTTATAAATAAAAATTATGTTTTTTCGACCTTTAATTGTGCAATAAAAATGAAAATTATTCAAGTTCGAGGCCATACTCTAGCCTCGATACTCTTCTCCATACTCTTCTTACCTAATAGAGAAATATAGAGTATGGCCTCGAACTTGAATAATTTTCATTGCACAATTTAAGGTCGAAAAAACATAATTTTTATTTTTAATAAAAATGATATCAAACTTGTATAAAAGACAAAGTACCGTCTAGTTTACTCCCCCTGTGTTTTTTATAAACTGAACAAAATATAAAAAGAAGAGAAAAACAAAAAACGTGTATTGAATATCCACCAGAGGTGGACCTTGCACATAACAAACAAGTTTTCAATTTATTTTTTGATCAATGGTTATAATCTTTAATTTCAAGCTCATATATTAATTAGTTATCATGTAGTGAGTAAACTAGTTTATATGAATGTTTGACATGGGATTGTTACCGCTTTTAAAACGTGTTCTAGAAAATTCCCGAAATAGATCTATCAACACATTCCTGAAAGGGTCAAATAATAAATTTGAAAACAAAAAACTCTATAGATT
The DNA here is from genome assembly GCA_021234595.1 of Delia radicum. Lineage (NCBI taxonomy): Eukaryota > Metazoa > Arthropoda > Insecta > Diptera > Anthomyiidae > Delia > Delia radicum. Next base: position 115,281,313 of record CM037852.1, read on the forward strand.
ATTTGTTAGGACAATATCCTAATAAAGAAATATAGAGTATGGCCTCGAATTTGAATAATTTTCATTTTCATTTTTTTTATGAATCTTAATCTAACGCAGGGATGTTCCGTCCAAAATTCGTAAATTTTATTTGTTTAGAAGCAGCATAGAGTGCAGCATTTAATTTAGTTTGTTATACGAATTTTATTTTTATTTTAAAGGATTTGTGGTTAAAATATATGAAAAATCCAATTAAAATAATAATACCACTTTCATAATGAACACACATTAACATAAGTTACAAGTTGTAATGATAATAATAAAATAATAGGTTTATTACAAAAAGATAATACTCTTATAAAAAAAATAATAATAATAATTACATAATAAACACCCTGGTTTTCCGCTTCAAATCCGCCTAAGAAATCTAAGAAAATAATTTTAACCCTCTAATAAGAATGTATGATTGAAAAATGTGAAGCTATATTTTATATTTATTTAAGATTTTACTTAATTCTTCTCAGTTTAAACGAGCTTAAGATCATTTAGTTATTAATTATTTATATATTTATATTTATATATTTCGACGAAATATTGGAAATAAATAATAAATAAATAATCTTAAGCTCGTTTAAACTAAGAAAAATTAAATAAAAGAAGATCAAAGAAAACTTAAAATTTTCAAGATTTTACTTTAAATGCACCGGTCACTTTAACATGGCGTTGTCATAGAAAGAGGACCAAAAGGACCAACTTATAATTAAAATTAATAAAATCAATTGAGAATATTGTTAACATATTTACTTCAACTTAGTAGTATGTTCTAGTTTTGTCATTCGCGATATTAGTTCTATTAGAATAATAAGGACTGTGATTTGCTTAGTTTGGTTTTTTCTATTCACGGGATAGGTACTTTTAAATTGATTGCAGCATCATTTCCCCTTGTGGTTTTTATAAAACAGTTCCCGATAAAAGTCTGCTTTTTGTTCCCCGCGTATATTAAAGGGTTAATAAACGTCATAATAGTACATTATATGTATAATTGCCAACAATAGACAAGTTCTTCGGCTTCTTTTGCAACAGCAACTAGTACTTCCTTACAACTAAATTGCACGCGTGAATTGTTATTTTTTTTTTTGCAATATAAAAAAAAAAAAACTGCTCAACTTCCTTTTATAGAACATGAAGGAGAAACATGAACTCTTATAAGGAAAAGAATACATTTTGCGACATCTTCTTCCGTTTTTATTACTATAGCAATCGATTCCGCCAGCAACAGCCAACCCAACATATTTTAGTGTACGAATAAAACAATTGTAAAGGGTGTTTTTTCTAAGACCGATAGAACTTACGAAAGGGTTAGCTATCAAACGAACTGTCATACTGCGCTCACTTTTTGACATTTATGATCAGTATACTCTGGTAAATCATCATGAATAGATTCACGCTTGCGCAACGCTACCAAATTTACTTTGAAAATCAGTCATCAATTCGCCCGATGTTTTATCGCAAAATTGTGTTCAGCAATGATTATCATTTTTGCCGCATATGGAGTGATACCAATCCACAAGAGATCCTAAAGACTCCATTACATCAAAAAAAAAAAAAAATGCACCGTTTGGCGCGGTTTATACGCTGGTGGCATCATCGGACCTTATTTCTTCAAAAATGAAGCCGGAGCTAGCCTTACGGTCAATTGAGATCGTTACAGCATCACGATTAATTATTTTATGTTTGAAAATATGGATGACATTGATCCAGGCGAGATGTGATTTCAACAGGATGCCGCACCATACGGTGACCGCAGCCACCCACTTCAAAATTTGGCGATAAGTTGATTTCGAGAAATTGCCCTGTCAATTGGCTTCCTAGGTCGTGCGATTTGGCACCTCTCAATTATTTTCTGTGTGGCTATGTGAAGTCACTGGTTTGGGCTGATAAACCAGCAACAATTGACGCCTTGGAGGCCAACATTGTTCGTCTTATTCGTAGCATAGGGCCAGCAACGCTCCGAAAAGTGTCCCAAAATTGGACATCCAGAATACGCTTCGTCAAGAACTGCCGTGGTGACCATATGCCCGAAATCATTTTCAAATGTTAATAGCATGTATTGATCTTTCGAATAAAAAAAATGTTTGGATTAAAATTTTATTTTTTGTGTTATTTTTTACAATTTCAAGTTCTATACGCCTTAAAAAAACACCCTTTAAAAACGAGTTGTTGCAACATACACAAACCACCACCCAGCAGCATCAGTAGACATTGAAACATGCAGACACTACAGATAAAATTAAGACATATAATTGGAGGTCAATGTTACCCACGCTTTAAAAAACTGAACAAAATCGCTGAAACCACATTGAATTAAGCGATTTTTCCGAAACAAAATTTGTTAATACCCCAAAACCCTGTCACATCAGAACTCTAAGTGCAGTCATATGCGTTTTGAAAGACCAAAACACCCGCAAGTAGCTGATATTCGGAAAACGTGATTCAACTTAAAATATATAAAGATCATGGATAATATCACCTCATTCGTCCGCTATCACCGACAGTTCATATAGTATATGATCACCCAAAGTGCTATTTCGGATGCCCGACAATCACAGAGAAAATGACTCACATTATCATCCTTACCCGTCTGAGTCTGTAACCGCGTCTACGTGTGGTCACTGACACGCAGAGAAGAATATGATTGGGGCCACAAAACCATGTTTTCTACAGCCATAAATGGTTGTTTCAATTAAATTAATATTGTATCAATCATATTTCACCAATTATATCGTGGCTTCATGTTATAGTAAATGTCTCTCTCTCTTTTATTAATGACATGAGAAGAAAAGTGGTGTTTATTGTAATGGTGATATTCTTAGTGACAAAAGGAATAATTTGATAGTAATAACCCGGACTACCATGGGAGCCGAGACAAAAGTTAAATTGACACGCATGCCTTAAATGAAGTTGTACTCACGCAAAATAACTTATAAACAAACATTTTTTTAGAAATATGAAAGAAAAATTTAAACATAATACACGTGTTTTGAAGTCTCTAGTACGATATAATCATAATATGTTTGCAATAATCATAATATGGTAATAAATGATGACGAATTAAATTATTTTCCTTGCTCATAATATAACTAGGACTATAATATGGTTATAGTGCTAAAATTATGATTGCTACAAACATGTTATGTTCATTAGAAATATATTGTGAAATTGTGTTCTTAACAATATTTAAATGTGTATTTATGCTGAAATCACATGTTACCATTATTTTATTTTTGCTGACAAAATAAGATTTGTGCTGGAAATAATAAAGTATAGTTTTTCTTTTTTAGATTCTAAAATAAAACAATTATGTAAACATCGCAAAGCGACAACGTAATGGCTAATAGAACTCCTTAATAACAAACATTTTATTCGTCAACGCAAAGACAATTTGATTACTTAAATTATTTTAAAATAAATTTATTTAAATGTGTAAATTATAAAATAAGTAAATATTCTTTTGTACTATTTAAAAAAACATGCATACCTTTTTAATCCAGCTACAACAGAATGCTGGGAGAATAATATAGGAATCATACTATAATTATTTATAAACATTTCCATAACCATAATATGATGATATTGAGATCAATTGGGAACCATAATATGGTTGTCTAATTATCATATTATGATTAAGAAAAAAAGATTATGGTTGTCACAACCATAGTAACATGGTTGTCGCAATCATAAATCCAAATATGTATGATGCTTTTCGAATATGGTTGCCCCAAACATATTTTTTTGTGAGTGCAGTCAGCACAACCTTCAGTTTGGAAACATTTCTCCTACTTCTTTTTAGGGGAGATCAGATATTGATATTAATCAGATATCGAATAGCCTTATTTACTCGATTTGTTCGCGGGGTCTAGTATTAGAGTTCGAAAATTTATGTACCACTAACATAACGTTCCTATCAAAAAAAAAACAATACAACGATCTCTATTGTTTCCTTCGTATTTATAAACACAACACAAGTGCTCAAATCGTTGTTTGTAATATAACAAACGGAACAAAACGAAAATGTTCCTTTCGTCAAACATTATTTCGTAGTGGTTATTTTTTTGTGTTCATTCAACTTAAACATTAAAACGTGTTTTTTACGTTGTGGTTTTCAAAACAAAGAAATGATTTTTTTGCATGTTATCAATGTTTTTTTTGCATTAGTTTTATGAAATTTCACTGGAACTACAATTATTTATAAAATTCAATGAAAAATTTTTTTCACTTGTAATATGACATAAACACTAAGAACGGTTTACGAATAGTTTTGTTCCATTTCATAAACACAACAAAATCAAACTGTTTGAAATATTGGAACAACATAACAAAATCGTTTAGTTTGGTCTCTCATCGAAAACTAGTTTGTGAAAGTGTTTGTGTTCTGTTTACAAATCAAAATGAAAATAAAGAAATGTTGTGTTTATGTTTACTGTGAACAACAAAATGATTGTGTTGAGTTTAAGCAAAAAGCAAAACAGAACGATAGAAAAACGTTTGCTTGTGTTTAATTTCAAACTCTGTCTAGTAAACATTTATTGAGCCCTTACGAAAGTTAGCCCATGATATAAAAAAAGAATAAACGATAAGTGGACCGACTTCAAAGCTCTGTAAGATATGGAATTATGTCTTACGTACAATTTTTACGAAAGCCATACTAAGGATATTATATTATAGGAGGGACAATCCGTTTCAAACACAACTTCAAACAAAACATGTCGTTACCCTGGGGATAAAGGCGTACGATGAACAAACCAACGGCACCTTACTTTGGATGAATTAAAAGCAAAGCTTTCACCAAACTCACTATAAAAAGTTTGTACATACTTATAATATGTAATTCTTCAGTGGATCGTACGCCTTTGTGTTTGAAACGGATTGTCGATCCTTTAATATAATCTCCTAAACCATACTGTTGAACGTTAGCGCTCTTTATGAAATTAAAGTTCAATGACATAAAAAGTTGTATTATACTTAACTAATTGAAAGATTCATAAATTTTTGTCCAATGTTACATATTATAATATTTATAAGAAAATTTCCTCCTAACAGACCTAAACATATTAATTTTTATATAAATTTTACTCCAGCTGCGAAGGACTTTTCCTGTAGAAAACTTCTCAAACTTTAAGGATTTTTTCATACCGAAAATTTGGTTCTGAAAAAGTTTCCAGCTTAAAGCCATTTAATTCTGGGAATGAAAAACAAAACAAATAAAAAAGACTAAGATCTCCACTGGTTTTTCCTTTAAAAAAGGACATAATCTTAGGGGTTGCCGCGTAACTGGATTCGAAAAAAATTTTCGAATTCGGAAATCTTGTTCTATTTGTAATAATATAGTGTTTAGCAATAATCTGACTTTTTAAATTTTTATATTTAAGGGTTTTTTTTATTTTGTAGTGGACTAAAAAATTAAGACCCTAACATAAAGACAATTTTTTTTTTTTTTTTTTTTTTTTTTTTTTTATTAATTAATAATCATATAATTACAAATTATACACTATTACCCTAACCGAGCACTAGCTACTATGGCCTTCGGCCCGTTGTAGCGAAAACAGACCAGTGCCTCTGGTGGGAATCGAACCCACGACCCCCGCACTGATAAGCCAGCACGCTACCAACTAGCCTACCGGGGCGCACATAAAGACAATTTTAAATTTGCGCCTACACACAAAAAAATCGTTGCCAAGTAACTAGCAGCATTTCAACTAAAAAATCTTTTTTTACATTAATTATTCAATAATTAAGTAGAAACGAGTAAACACTTGTAAAAATGTTACTAGCTTTGGCATAACTTTTGTGAATTAACTTTATTAGTTAAAATGCTCCTAATTGCTTGGCAACGATTTTTTTATGTGTAATATTTTTTTGAAAAATATGAAAAGATTTTTTTGGGTGTTTTTTTAATTTTTCAGTTTACCCTTGTACCATTTTAATGCAAATATAAAATTTAAAAATCCGGCTACGTTAGAGACTAAAGAGTTTATTCGTGTGTGCGACAAAATTAAAATTTTTTTCTCAGATGAGTACCCAAGGCTGCACGATGGCACCGGATTTTGACTTTAAAAAAGGGTCTATAATGAAATCGTTACCAGGTTTGCCATGGTAAACCGAATTATAATTTTTAATTTTTAGAATAATAATTATTATTTTAAACACAATATCAATTATAATTCATATTGTGTTTTTCTATCGCAAAAAGATTTTTTTGAATAAACCATTTATTTATTTCGAATAAACCATTTATTTATTATAATGTTAAAAAAAAGAACATTAAAGTGAAATCTTTCTATCTTCACACAGAAAAATAAAGTACCAACTGAATTGAAAAGTCTATTTCAGTGGCTACAACCAATAATTTCGGTTGGTCCAACCATATTTGAATGTGATTTTAGAATGTTTTGGTTAGTGCAACTAAAATTCTGTTGTATAAACCAAATTTTGTTGTGAAAGCGAATATTTAGTTATAGCAACCGCATTCTGTCGTAGCAACCGAATTTCAGTTGGCAAATGACGAAAATTTTATCTGTGTGTTGAATCCTCAAAATAACCTCTTCGAATCTTATTATCCTCCTTTAAAGTTGTAATTCTTAACTACTTGCCCCTAATCGGACTTATCAATCGCTTATAGTTCTTACATATACCTATCCCATGTTCATATTGAAATTGGACCACTGCTTAAAACCGCTAAATTGTTAACATTCTCAGTAGGCAGTGTGGATTCTTCTTTTTTGCCAAACTCCTTTTAAAGCAACAGATATATAGTTTTTCGTTAATATGCAAGCTGCAAATAAAATTCATCAAAAAGGAATCCATTTTCTGTGGATGTTGTGGTTCAGTTTTCTGTGTTTATGTTGGTTTCTTCTGTGGTTGTTGTATGTTGTTCATAAGCTGTTGTTAATTGCACTGCAATATATTAGTGGTATGTGAATGTGGTCTGGATATGTTGCTTCTTACAACATACATACATTATTGTTGTTCGTCTTAAGAGAAGCAAAAAAATAAGAAAATGAAATGCTTAAAGTACAGTTGAGCAACAGGCGTCTGCAACAACAACAGCATCTGCCAGCCAACATTATTTTAAGACCGCTTGCTGATGAAATCCTCATAAGGAAAACCTTTTTCAAAAACTGATGTAGATGATAATGACGACGTGTTGCTTGCTATGGATAATGATGATGATGAGGACGATGATGATGACTCACAAGGGAGGTACCCCGACCCGGCAGATCTTAATGAACTTTGAATTTAGTGTAGAGAATACAAATTTTTAGGAACCGGTGTTTTTTAGAGCTGCCCAATCTCATGCTTAGGCGTTACTAAGTTGGGTCAAAAATGACACCACTTTTAATTTTTTCCGGTTTATTTCGTTCTAATAAAAGTAACTATAGACAAATTTGGTATCAAATGATACATTTTTTGATAAAACATTCGCTGGTGTACAAATTATGCCCAGTGATTTTCAAGTATGTTTGCTATTGTAAAAAATGTGTTTTTAGTAACATTAAATCTGGTGTTTTATTAGGTTTGCATTAAGCTAAAAATAATACATAACAATGCCTATTAAATTTAATTGAGATATTCCAAATCGTTCGGTTTTTATGCGGCTTTTCCCGAAGAGCCTTTTTCCCCTATATTTCAAATAATTTAAAAATGTGGCAACTTTGGCCACACTATATAAGCAATATGGGTAAACAAATTTTTATTTTCTTGAGTACTTTAATCCTGCGTGCAAATATTCAAGTTTTCGTTAATTAAATACAAGTTTTCATGCAAAAACAAATGAATTTTTAACCCTACTTTTTAACCCATAAACGTGAAGCTAAAAAAAACACGTGATTCTTTTTTTTTTGCTTCTTTACAACATAGCCAATATTCATTAAAATCTGCGAGTTCGGGTCGGGATACCTTCCTTGTCCGACATAAAGATAAACATTTTAATTTTTTTTTTTTTGTGTATTATATTTTGCAACGAAACAGGAACCAAAACAAAAACTTCAAAATAATGTATTTTTGTTGCTTGAAAAAAGGCGGTCACTAATAAAACCGAATTGGAATTTTTCAACAGAAGGTATGGCTAAATCAATATACAGTCTTAACATGTCACTAGTTTTGTGGCATTTTTGTTAGGAAATTTTATTGATAACTTTTTAGTCAAAAGAAGTGAAATGTCTTAATTTTGATATTTTCCAAACATAGCATTGATTTCTTAGTTTAAGGTAAAGTTTGTAAAAATGATAGTTAACACAAAATATTCTCACAAAAAAAATCAGCTAAAAACGTTTATTTACAGTTATACTAGTTTTTTGTTTCTATGTTATTTTCAACCTCCGTATATTTAAAAAAATAAAGCAAATCAAACATATTAGCTAGGTTGATACTAGTATTTCGATCTGGTTAAAGATCTTATCAGAACCCGAAGGTTTAGAAAAGCTAGAGCCTCTAGAAGAGGTAGAGCTATAACAAAATACCTATTAATCATCAATTTTGCTCCATTCTTGTCTTCTTAGTAATCAAACACATGACAGACAACACAAGTTTTTCTAACAAAGAAATTACTTTTATGACAAATATGTCCCAGAACGTAGGGTTTTCTTAGGAACACTTTTGCAAATAGAAACATTTTTAGCTGAAATTTTGAAAACAAACTTTTGAAATCTATTTACGTATCATACTAAAAACTGGTCCTTGGGTTCATCCTGAAAAGCTATGGTATCATGTAAAATTTATGAGAAATCGAAAATTTTTTAGCGATTAATTATTATGCGATAGAATTCGCGATCACCGAAAAAATTAGAATAACGCTTAACAGCGAGTTCGATTTTAAGCTTTTGGAATCAAATATATACCATAAATATTAATACTGGTCTTTTAATTAGATTTCCATAGAAAGAAATCAAATATATTGCATTTTAAAATTTTTGTATATAAAAAACAGCAAGATGTGCCAAATTTTAAAGTCATTTTGCGGAAAACGGTACCATCGATAAAAAAAAAAAGTATTCCATTCAAATCAGAATTCCCGAAATATATAGAATTGATGGTCACAACATTTGGCTTTAACTTTTTTGATGTCATGCCGTGTTTTTAGTGGCTGACAAAACAATTCGGTAAGAAAATGCTTAAAAAAATAAATTTTGCTAATGGAAAAATGTTTGTTGGGCCGATCGGATTGGATTTTGAAATTCAAATTTAAGTAAATGTCCAAAGTTAAGCAACGAGTTCACTTTTTGTTAGCCCAACTTTCAGCAAAATAGGAAAAATTTTGGAATTCAGTTTATTTTTCTTTATCATCAAAATTCATGCTCGGTTAAGTAAGTGCATCGTGCACTTCTTCCTATTTATGCTCAATTTGGGCGTCCTTCTGACCAAATTCACATTGTTGGGCATTAAAATACCAACACGCATACGTAGAGTGCGGACAGAGGAAAATATCGCAGCTGTATCCGCCAGTGTTGTTGATGACCGTGAATTATCGATTCGGCTCCGTTCGCAGCAATTGGGCCTCTGTTACTCCACTACATGGAAAATTTTACTAAAGCATTTGGGTGTAAAACCTTTTAAAATACAGCTGATGCAAGAATTGAAGTGACATGACCTACACTTAGGATATTAGACCACAGTGGAAAGACCACTGCAAATGTAGTTAAAAATAAATGAAACGACTTACATTTCATTAAACTTACATTTCATTAAATTCAACTAACATTGTCATTTGTTTTTAAATGTTCAAAAAATTAATAACAATTGTTATAAAAATTATGAACCACATGGTAGTAAAAAATAAACAAATATTTTTTTTTTTTTATTTTTTTAAATAACAAAAAACAACTGTAAAAAATGAATGAAAAATCATAAAACAGTCATTTGATGTGAGTTGTTTTTTTAAATGAACTACAAGGCTAGCTAAAAATTTTATTTGTTCTACAAATGACTTACATTTACATTAAAAATAATGAAACTGTATTACAACCCAAACAACTACATATTTTTAAAGCAGAAGTTGCCTGAGTGTACCACAACGGCTAACTTTTGGTGAATAGGCGCTGGCAAAGTTGGACGAAGATCCACTTTTTAATCGGAAAATTGTGTTCAACGACGAAGCTAATTTCTGGTTGAATGGATACGTGAAATTGCCGTATTTGGCCTGAAGAGCAGCCAGAAGCATTGCAAGAACTGCGAATGCATTCCGAAATGCACTGGTTGGTGTGGATTATGTTCCGGTGGCATTATTAGACGAAGAAGGCAGAACGTTACTGTGAAAGACGAGCGCTACCATGCGATGATAACAACTTTTTTTTTTTGACCAAAATGGAAGAGCTGGACTTGGGTGACATGTGGTTTCAACAAGACGGTGCCACATGCGACACAGCACGCGAAACAATAGCCCTATTGAGAGGCGAGATCGGTGAACAGTTTATTTCACGTTTAGGGCCCGTCAATTGGTCGCCTAGATCGTGCGATATAACGCCGTTAGACAATTTTTTGTGGGGCTATGTTAAGGCTCATGTCTATAGGAACAATCCCGCAACGGTTGACGTACTGGAAGCCAATATTGAAGAATTTATTCGTGAGATACCGGCCGATATGTGGGATAGAGTATGCCAAAATTGGACCCAGCGTATGAACCATTTGAGGCGTAGCCGCGGTTAACATTTACATGAAATCATCTTTTCACATTGAATTATATAGATCGTTCTATCGACTCAAACAAAGATTTCATACATTTTATGTGTTTTTTCGGGTTTTTCCGGATTAAATTCTTGACCGTTTTTCTTTGCCCATAAACATGGCCTCTCAAGTGCTGACTCCATGAGATCACTTATCATTTGATCAATATTTTTTCTCATGAACTTTAGGGTACAGAAATATTTAAAGAAATTTTAGTTGGGGAACTTCATTGATAGTACAGACTACTCTGAATGCTCACGAATTCCGATTCTGATTCCCAACATAAAGAACAGTATCTATATTCTTTGTTCTTCCATTAACTCATTCTCCCATACAGGTTGTCGACCCACCACATTTTGCTATTAAATATTAATCCCAATAAATTTACCTTAAATACACTTAACAGCTCCTGAATGAAATTCTCTGAGAAACTTATGCAAACTTAACTAGAGCTTGAAAAGTTTTCCTGCAGTGACTACAAAAGATGTCTTGTATTGTGTTGTTGGTCGCCATTAATGTCTTTGACAACTTTTAGCTTTGAAAAGGTGTACAATTTCTTACTGGGACTTTTTGTCAAAAAAGTACAGATATAAAAACTTAACGTGGTTTTAAGTTTAGCCATCCAGTTGTATATTAAATTGCAAAAAAAAGCCATGTGCAAATCCTATAAGTACCAAAGGTTCATATTTTTTTTTTTTTTGTATTATTACTTCCACTTTAAGGTAAAATTACATTGGCATTGAAACATTTTTTTGCTATTACATATTTCATGTTACAACATAAAACATGCAACATTAATAACCTATAATTTCTTAATCAAGTTTGTTCGTGTTTGTTTGTAAACACAAGGTGTTTTTTTTTACCCTAAAAGAAGAATTGAAAGAATTTACCATAAATAAAGTCAGTTGTTAATATTCCAACCATTTACACTAGAATGTCCTTAAAAGTGGGGGTTTTAGTGTACCGACGAAAACATTAAACTAAATTTAAATGGGTGAATAATTTAAAAATCAGTTTAAAGATAAATCATTTTTATGTTGAAAGTTTTTTTTCTTACACAGATAAAATTTAAATCGAGATTAATTATGGAATTAATAATATTAGTTAAAAATTTAATTGATTTTGCACCTGTCAAGCAAATATTAGTATAAATTACATAAAATTGTACAGGGGTATTAAAAAAAAATTAAAATATTTATTAATTTAATAAAATATTTGTTGATAAGATATTTTAGGTTAATAACACTGTGCTAGAATCGACACCTTTTTTCTTTTAACAAATATTTTCAAATTTAATTTTAATTTGTTGTATGAATTTTAAAATAAATTTTGAATATATTTTATAGACATTCACAGTAATGAAAGTTTTAGTTAAACTAACTTTCTCATATATTAACTTTTTTTGCTGAATTTTAGTACAGGTAATTTTAAATTTATATTAAAATATGAACTCATAGGTCATCAATTTTCGTTATGCTGTCATATAAATTTTAGACACTTTCCACGTTTTTCCCCATAAACCGCACTTTTTACATCAGTCTTTTTACTTATACACAAAAATTATTTGCGAAATTGGATGATAATTGATCAAAAATAGGAAAATACAGTAAATGAGAAATAGGGTAGAAGGGGGAGGTTTCGCCACTGGGGAGGTGGTTTCGCCATCCCCGAATTTCGCTGTATTTAAAAAAGTTATTCAATTGTTCTTTTCCATAATTTGGGCAGTTACTGATCATCTTTCATGTCACCAAATTTTACACTTGTACTTATCAAGTGATCGAGGATGGATATATTTTTGTAATTTTTGGGCTACAAAAAAAAAATAATTGGGCTAAAACAAAAATAAAATATTACAACACCAAAAAACATAAAAATTCTCTCAAAACAAATTTGTCATACATTAGAACTTATAAAGAAAACCTCTATTATTTTAGAAAACACCCATTTTTTCCGTTTTATGATATTTAATTGGGGCTTGGGTTACTTATTTGCCATCATTGCTTTGCTTGATTAAAAATCGCAATCAGAGTTATTTTTAAAAAAATTCTAGAAAATTTAAAAAACGCCATTTTAAGTTGCAATATCTCATATCATATCATAGATATGGCATCACTTACAACATATGGGAAAACAGTGGACATTAGAGTGAGGTAAGTTTCTAAATATAGAACTGTTGTGTTGTTGGAGTTGTACTTCTGAGATTATGTGTGCAAGAACAAAAACACCGTGTATTGAATAAAACTAGTTTTAATCACAACAAACCTCGACCTGACGATACATCAGTGGGCTAAAGCGCTCTGTCTAACGTGTAGTGCGAGTGCATGTGGCATTAGAAATCAATTTATCTATACCACGGTCAGTGATTGCACAGAAAATTTCATATAGACACAATCGAACAAATAAAAACATAACAAATATTACATTATTCAAAAAAAAAAAAAAAAAAAAACAGGGTCACTGACGAAGGTTCAATACCAGAAACTGCGCAGTCTGATTCAGAAAATTGAAAAATTTACAATGTAGTTATGATTTTTAGAAAATACACTCATTCTTCTCTACCACGCCTTTCACAATTTGTCATACATTAGAACTTATCAGAGCTGTGAATGAATCATTCATTTTTGATTTCAATTCATTACGAATTTGAATTGAATTTTGAATAATTCTTTTCACATAAAAAAAGAATTGAATGAAATTTGAATTAATTCAAATGAATTTGGTAAAAATAAATTGGAATTCATTTTCAATTCAAATGAATTCGGCAAAATGAATTGCAATTCATTTTCAATTCAAATGAGTTTGGCGAAATGAATTGCAATTCATTTCCAATTCATTTGAGTTGAATTGATTTTTAATTAATTCAAGTGAATTAGAGAAATGAATTTCAATTCATTTTCAATTCATTTGTATTGAATTGATTTTGAATAAATTCAAATGAATTAGAAAAAATATTGCAATTCATATTAATGAAATGAAAAATTAATTGCAATAAATCAAAGTAAACTTGGTGTTTGGAGTTTTTTTCGTCAAGTATTACTTACATTAATTCAAATTAATTGAAAAAGAATTGCAATTCATTTTTCTAATTAATTTAAATTAAGTCAAAATCAATTCAAGTCAAATGAATTAGAAATGAATTGCAATTCATTTCGCCAAACTCATTTGAATTGAAAATGAATTGCAATTCATTTTGCCGAATTCATTTGATTTAAAATGAATTGCAATTCATTCCAACCAAATGCATATGAATCGATTCAAATTTCATTCAATTCGTGTTTTGGCGAAAAGAATGAATTCAAAATTTTACTAATTCAGTGCGTGAATGATTCGCGAATTAATTCAAAAATGAATGATTCATTCACAGCTCTGGAACTTATAAAGAAAACCGCGATTATTTTAGAAAACACACATTTTTTTTTGGCCGTTTTATGATATTTAATTGGGGCTTGGGTTACTTATTACTTATTTTGCCAGCATTGCTTTGCTTGATTAACAATCGCAATCAGAGTTATTTTTAAAAAAAATTCTATAAAATTTAAAAAATGCCATTTTAAGTTGCAATATCTCGAAAACCATTAGTGCGATTTAAAAAATTTAAAATAAAGTCTTGTTTAGCGTGCTAAAGTAATGTGATGTGATATTCATACCAAATATTCAGAAGACTTTGTTTTATAATCCGAAATCAAAAAAAGTTCTGACATCAGCGTACATTTTTATAACACTCTAAAAGTAATTTTTTTTTTGTAAAAAGTTTGTCATTTTCAACCAGTTTATAATTTTTTACAAAGCCCAATCTTTCAGAAAATATTAAAATTTGTATTAGTTTTTTAACAATGTTCCAAGATAATTGTTAAGAAATATAATTACTTTTTTGGCCAAAAATGAAAATTTTTCATAAATTTTTAAAATTTTAAACTTAAAGGATTTTTCACGACTAAACTATTAAAGCTTAAAAGCTAAAAAAAAAGTTTGTTATTTCTTTTGTCGTGAAGTATTATTAACACGTAGAATTTTTTTGTTTTTTGTACATAAACCAAAATAAAACTCATGGCAAAAAAACAAAATTTTTATTTAATTTTAAATAGCTTTTAAGGTAGAGGAGATAACCTATAAGCTATAAGCATGTTTTTTTTGTCTTACAATTACTCCTGGCTATTATAGAAATCGGTTCACATTTACGAAAGTTATACCATCCAAAAGATTTTTTTATACACGAGGTTGACAACTTTGTAAGTACAACCTGTACTAAAACAGGGTGACCCAATCACAATGTTACAAAATATTAACACCTCTTTTACAATTTGCAATTTACCGATCGGCTTAGTAGTTTAGAAGTTATTATTGAAACTTGGCATGCCATATCCTTAAAGTATAGTAAACCTAATACTGTCGGTCGTTCCTCTCAATTCATAAAACCTTGAAAATTAAGAGGTTTCTAAAGTCTGTTGCAACAGGTGCCGAAAATTTTTGAAGTAGCTCATATATTTTATCCAAACTGAAAATGAGTCTAAATCTAAACAAATGTTAAAATTGTGCTCGTTAACATAATAAATTGTAAAAACAAAATATAAATCGATTTTTTTTTTAATTTCTGTTAAAAATTCCTTAACGATTAAACATCTTTATACAAAAAAAAAAAAAAAAAATCAATATTCAACTCAAAAAAGCGTTAAGAAAGTAAGGCATAAAAAAAAACGACAAACAAATCAACCCAAGTATCTCATACATCAATCATTCAAAAATTTACTGCTTAAAAACGTGCAACTTTCGTACAAAAACAATGAAATAATAGTCATTCAAACTTTAAATTATCCGCTAAATATGAAAGAAAAGAAAAAAAAGTAAGCAAAATTACAAAATCAGACAAGCCATTACAAATTGTAAAAATAAATAAATGAAGTAGAAACTAAAAGTAATAAAGAAAACTTTTAAAAAGGATCATTACATGTTGAACTTAAGGATGGAAACGAAAAAAATTTATTATTTTGAAATCTTAATCTTATTAACACAAAAAAAAATCCATAGAAACAAAACTGATATCACAAATTAAGAACAATACTCTCAAGTTTTTGCAAATACGTTTTTTTTAAGTTTTCGTTGCGAAATTTGGTGAATTTCCTCCTTTTCACTGTAAGACTCAATGTTACGTTTTGGATACATTTTTCGTATCAGTTTAATTTTCAAAAAAAACAAATTTTTGCTAATTTTTGGAAAATTCAGACGCTTTATAAATATTCTAGCCAATTTTTTATAAAAATCTTGCTATTGGTGTTTTAGAATGGCATGTATATGTATAATAAATGACATTTTGGTGAACACTTTCAATGATTAAAGTTTTCAAACCTTAACAAAGATATATTTGCAATTTTAAAATTTGTAAATATTATGTTTGGGACATGCACATATACTTATAATAAACATATATATAATTGCAGCCAAACATATATATGTTTGCCGGTAGAAGTTTTTTACTAGTTCCACATATATATTTCTAATATTATAAATTTATGGTGCACCTGTCATTAATAGATTAATATGTTTTTCACTAAATAATTAATATTTGAAAACTTAAATATATATCACAGCATCCTAGATTTGAAAACAGATCTTTTGCTTATCACCGGATTATTATAGTTGAAAAATTAAAAAATTTGATACCCATATTGCCTATATTAAAAAAAGATAAAATATATCGCGGTTTTCGCGTTTTATGCGAATAATTCTAAAAAAAAAAAAAAAAAAAAAATTAACATTATTTTAAAACAGATTCAATTTGAAAAGCAGAACATTATTTCCAAATACGTAGAATTTGTATGAAAACCCGAAACGAAAATATGTATTTAGTTAAATATTTCAATTAGTAGGTCGCAAGTGGTTAAGTTTTATAAACCATTGGATGCTGCTTCAAAACATCTTTTCGATGATACCATATTTTATTTATGTCGTCTTGTAGCAAAGTACAAAAAAATTCGAAAAACTGAAAAACGACCTTTTTTAAAAATGGTCCAGCTCACGGATAGTCAACGCTAGAACCAAAATATTTTGGGAATCATCATAAAACATATCAAGCTTTATTTTCAGAGGGGTAACAAAATCACTTTTTTCTCTTCCATACAAGTTGAGTCGATCTAATGTTTATAAGTTCTTAACAGGAAATCTTCAAAAGTTACTTCGGATTAGTGCTTATATTTAAATTATGCGAAAAGTGCTTAAATTTGTGGCATCAAAACTTAAGCTCGATATTACGTCACTTATTCTTGTTCCAGATTTCATTGCATACGGACCATAGAGTAAGAAATGGCAGAATTATTTCCAAACATTTTGTGATATATCCCACTGTGCGTATCAGCAAAGTAGTTCTGCATTTAATTCCCATTCGGTTTTTTTTAAAACTACCATATATATATATAAATTCCTGGGATTCCTAGTTGGAACATGGGGCCAGTACAAAAGCTTTCCATTGACTTCTATCTTCGGCTAGTCTTTTTGCTTCTCTCCATGAAGTTCTGGCTTAAAGCAGTTCATTTTCTATTTGGCGCCTCCATGTATTTGCGGGTCTTCCTCTACGTCGGCTGACCTGGGGATGGTAATCAAGAGCTTTTCTTGTGACGTCGTCATGGCTTTTTCTAAAGGTATGACCCAGCCAGTTAAACTTTTTCAAGCGGATATCTAACATGATTTGATTTTGTTGGGTTTTTCGCCATAGATCATTATTTGAAATTGTTGTAGGCCAAAAAACACGTAAAATTCTTCACAAACAACGGTTAACAAAAACCTGGAGTGCATTTGAGTCTTCACTTGTTATGTTCCATGTTTCACATCCATATAGTAAAACTGATTTTACATTCGAATTAAAAAGTTTTATTTTCGTGTGAAGAGTTATACACACTTTAATTAGTGAGCCAAATGATTGATTTGCTTTGACAATGCGGTAAGCTATATCTTCTTTGCTACCACCGGATGTAGTTATTATACTACCGAGATAGCAAAACTTGTCTACATCTAGTAGTGGGTGATCTAAAATTTTTAGAGGCTCGGTGTTGTTGGTGTTAATACGCAATGTTTTTGTCTTAGATATGTTTACCTTAAGGCCAGCTCTGGATGCATTTTTAACAAGTATATTTAGTTTGGTTTGCATGTTATTGAAGTTATGTGACAGAAGACATATGTCGTCGGCATAATCTAAATCATCTAATCTGCCCTGCAGCCCGAAAGCTATACCACGATCACCTTTCATCGATTGTTCCATTACAATATCAAGAACGATGTTAAAAAGAAGTGGGGAGAGCACGCATCCTTGTCGTACTCCTCTTTCAACTGGAAATTTATTGCTTATAAGTCCATCATGTAATACACGACAGGATGCGTTATCGTATAAACATTTGGTTAGTTGGATCAGGTGTTCTGGAATCCCTTTACATCTTAAAGCATGCCATATGGCCGGTTGGTGTAACGTGTCAAATGCCCTTTCAAAATCTATAAAAAGCAAATATAATGCAGACCTCCACTCGACTGATTCTTCTACTATTATACGAAGACTGCTGATATGGTCTATACAAGATTTACCTCTCCTGAAACCAGATTGTACGTTGCGAAGTTCTGGCTCAATAGTAGCAGAAATGCGTTTGTTTATTATGTGAGCAATGATTTTGTTTGCCATGTTTAAAAGTGTGAGACCTCTCCAATTTTTTAGCTCGGTCAGATTACCTTTCTTTGGAATCTTAATTATTAGACCTTCTTTAAGTTCATCCGGTAGATGTTTATTTATCCAGAAATGCTCTATTAGCGGTTTAAGTAACTGGGCTGTGGTTGTGCAATCTACCTTTAGCAGTTCCGGTGGTAAATAGTCGGGCCTGGAGCTTTATGACACTTCAGAGAAGTAATTGCAGATTGGATCTCTACAAAGTCAGGTGGCTCTATGTCGTTAGATAGCATATTTCTGTAATGGTCTTCCCACAGTTTTACTTGCTCTTCTTTGGAGTACACCAGCTCATTCCTAGAATTCTTAAAAGGTTTGGTGTTGACATGTTTGCTGCCTGTTAGTGTTTTTGTTATTTTATATAAGTCTCTTGTTCGCATCGTCGCACTGGCCTTTTCAGCTTCGATGGCTAGATCGTCTGCCCAGTTTCTTTTGTCACGCCTTGCACTTCGTTTGACCTGCCGGTTGGCATCGTTATATTTGTTTTGCAACCCCGATTTTAATTGGCGAGTTTTTGCGTTATCACGGGCGATTTTTAGTTGTTTCGGGCTTTCAATATGTTCCCAGGTGCAGTCCGATATCCATGGCTTTCTGATTTTCTTCACATAACCCAGATGTTTTTGGCCAGTGTCTAGCAACATGGATCTAGCTTGCGACCAATATTGAACCGGATCATGACATCCTATGTTTATGAGTGCGGAACTTCATGAACGAAGTTCGCTTATAAATGCAGTTGCAGTGGGTTGTATAGACAATTTGTCTGTGTTTAATTTTCTATTTGTATTTTGCTTCTTGTTCTGTTCAACGGCTACGATCTTTAGACGTATTTGGCCTACCACCAAGTGATGATCGCTTCCAACATCAGCACCTCTCCTACTACGAACGTCAAGAAGATACCCACGCCACGTACGGCTAATCGCAATGTGATCTATTTGATTTTCAGTGCTGTGGTCGGGGGATACCCACGTAACTTTATGTATGTTCCTATGCGGAAACAATGTGCCGCCTATCACAAGGTTATGGTTGCTGCAGAGCTCTGTGAACAGTACACCGTTTTCAGTAAGGCGGCCCATACCATGTTTACCCATCACTCTTTCTCTTCCCATATTATCGCTTCCTAGTTGAGCATTAAAGTCCCCAAG
This sequence comes from Delia radicum, assembly GCA_021234595.1. NCBI lineage: Eukaryota > Metazoa > Arthropoda > Insecta > Diptera > Anthomyiidae > Delia > Delia radicum. Next base: position 115,300,852 of record CM037852.1, read on the forward strand.
AACAATTTTGATGTCCCCGATGTGGATTTCGTCAAGAACCTTCGAAAGATAACTGTAAAAAGCATTTTTATCATCGTCGTTAGCAGCTTCAGTGGGCGCATAGCATTGGATATAAGTAATATTACGAACTCTTGTTCTAAAACGCGCCATGATTATTCGATCTCCAAATGGTTTCCAGTGCTTTGCGGGCATTTTTCGACATTAAGGGCATCTTACGCCACTGGTTCTGGGGAATTCCGGCTGTTTGCCTGAGTAAATAAGGGACATCCCACTTTCGGTTCTGTATTCGCTATTGTCTGGCCATCGGGTTTCGCACAAGCCTAGGATTCTAGTTTATAGCGCAATATTTCCTTTTCAACTTGTTCCAATTTTGCAATATCTATCATAGTACGAACATTCCATAATCCAAATCGTGTTCCTTTCTTCATGCTTAGAGTCGTCGCCAGGGGAGTCCGTTGGTTTTCATTTGTACTGGTTTCATTAATCATTTTGTTTCGGATGAGTGGGAGATTAACCCTCTGCATCCAAGGCTGGTGTTGGGGCTGCCAACTTATTGCCTCCAGCCCGACAGCTTTGTTGCTCTAGTGTGAGTACCATAATGGATGTTATAATACCATCTTAGTTGGTTGCAAGAGCAAGGATTGGTTCTGGACTTTACCAAGTTAAAGACGATCAGTTCCGTTACCTTGTATGCCCAACTCTGAACACCAAAAAAACTGCCATATACCTCTTATTTAATTTATAACACCTTGCTATTCAACTTCTTCCTTTCATAAATCTGATAAAAATATCTTCTATTTCAACCAAAAAACTGTCCAAATCCAATTTTCTACATTTTTATGTTTTTTGCTGCTAATAAAAGTTTAATACTTAAGGGCCTAAAAGGGTTTCAATGTAATCAGTCTTGCACGTCAGAAAATTTAAGAAAATTTTAATTTTATACCTATCGATAAAAATAAAACTGTAAAAATAGCTTAAAAATGAGCTTGTAGAAAAAACTGCTAAATTTAACAGAATTTCTTGCTAAATATTAATAAAATAAGAACAGCAGAAGAAAATTTGTTAACTTTACAAAATTTTAATTATATTCGATGTGAACTTTAGTTGATTGAAAGTAGCAGTTTACTTTGTAAAATTAGCAAAAACTTTTACTAAATATTTGTAGACTCATAATAGCAAACAGAAACTGTTATATTAACAAAATTTTTGTTATATTTACCTAAAATGTAGTAGAATGCAAATAGCAGTTTATGTTGCTAAAATCAACAGAAAATTTTGCAAAAAAAAACTAAAAAAACAACTTTAAAAATTTCACATTTTCAATGATTTCTTTTGTCTACTAATATTTAGTAAATGTATTTGCTGATTTTTACAGATTATTTTGTTATTTGCAGTTAACTAAAATTTAGCTCAAATATAATTAAATATTTGTAAATTTAACAGATTTATTTGTGCTATTCTTATATTATTAATATTTAGTAAAAAAAGTCTGGTAACTTTAGCAGTTTCTTCTGCAAGCTCATTTTTAACTAAGATTTAGTAGCTTTTTTTTGTTTTTTTTTCTATTTTTACAGGTTTATTTCAATGAGTGTAGCTTTTGCACAGTTCGTATTTGGAAACTGACAATTTTTTTCGTTTCCATCCTTTTTTTTATTAGGTTTGTTTATAAATTGTCACATTGACATTTAACCCACTAACGCCCACTGTCCACTTATAAGGACAATTCGATTTTTTGCGATTTTCTATTGAACTATTTGTCCAATAATTTAAGTAAAACTATTTTCTGAAAGTCAATTAAATTAAGAAACAAAATTTTTTTTCTAATCATATAATTTCTTCATCCTTTAAATTCACTTCATTTGACATATACAAAATTTTAATTTTAGCTAAATTTTTGGCAAATGATATACTTGAATTTCAAAATTTTTTGATCATATATATGATATGTATTATGAATATTTATTATTTGTTCAGGTACTAATTAATCCTCATGAATTAAGTTTTAGAATACCGAATTTCGACACGGTTCGATTAGGGGAGTTGTTTTTCACTTTTCGCTCCTTGGCAATTTACAAGAATATCTTTCAACTTTTCGCAATTTTGATTTCACTTTATCCTATTTAACGCCTCGGATACATATAAATGCATTTTCACTGAATTCCCTTCAGCAGATTTCATTTGGGCTTTAATGGGTTAAGTACGTTTAAAATAAGATAGCAAAAACATTCAAACATAAAAAGAGGTGTTACAGAACATTACCTTAATATTTACTTACATTTTACTTGAGTTTTTTCTTTTTTACATTTACATGACAGAAGTACAACGAACCACCTTTTTTAAATACTTACTTACTCCTCAAAATGTTTGTATATTTTAAAAATTTTCCTGTTTTCAATATCCGCAGAGTTGTTTGACAACCATAAGAAAAAGATATTTACCATCTATAAATTGTAACTGATGTGTATATAATTGTGGTCATTGAACAGTAAAAAAATTATTTCTTTTGCGTTGCTTTTCTTTTTTTTTTTCGAAAGACCAGAAATAATAAGTTATCAAATTTCTTTAAGAAAAAATACTCGTAACAAATACTATAGAATTTAAAAAGAATTCATTCGTTATTTGGTAAGATTTATAATTGGCTTTAAAAAGGCAATTAAATTTTGACGTTCAATAAAAAAAAAAAAAAATTTCAAAGCTCTGTAGCATCGAAAGAATTGATTTCTGTTCAACAACTTCACCACAGAAGCTAAGGCATTTATAATGCATTGACTTCCCGAGCTTCAATAGATCGTGCTAATTTTTTAGCTGACTCATTTCTTAGATATCGCATTATAGACCATATGTTATTTGAGTTTTTTTTACGAATTTGGATATCGCGTTGTGGACCATATTTTAATCTTTCTGAGTTTTGCTAAATTTTGCGAAGGCAGTCTATAAAGTCCCGTACTCCTACTCTTACATCTTACTCCATAGTATTCCAAGGTTTTAAAAACTGTTTACATCTATTTTCCAGCTCTAAATACAAGCTGATATCTGAATTATCGTTTTAACCTATTCCTCTCAAGTCAGTATTATAATATCCGAAATTCATAGCAAGTTCGCGAACGAACTTAATGAAGCAATCTATGGACTAGTAAATATACTCAAAAAAAAAAAAATTAGTAGAAAAGTTAGTAAAACGTCTTATAAATCAAGTATACTATTTTTTAGCAAAATTTTTTGCTGAACATGTGTTTTCAGCTAAAATTTTAGTTATACTCATTCAGCACTAAGGTTTTCTAATATTTTACTTATGTTTTACTAATTTATTTTGCTAAAATAAATTACTGATAAGCACATTAACAATAGGGCCTGGTATGAAAGTTATACGCAGAATGAAGTAGATACCGCTGAATGTCAAGTTGTAGTAGATGATACACTCACAAGAACTTTTCCATAAAAAATCAACAGTTATTTAAAAGTTTAATCTGGTAAAGTTGTTTCAATGGAATATACAGTTAAATTACCAAAGAAATATATTTTTTAACGTTCGGTCTGTTATTCAACAAACAAAATAAGCAAATAAACGGACTTTCCGTAGTAGTTGAAATATTCAGTTAAAATTTTATATTTAAAACAAAAAGTTGTTATATTATATTGTGTATTGAAATAAACGAAAACAATCTATTGTTTTTATGGATTTTGTCAATTAATATTCAACAGTTGAAAATAAACTTAAAAATACAATTGTTTTAAACGAAAATTAAGTAGTCCTGTTTTTAACTGATTTTCAGTTAATTTAATGTGTATATCTTTACGGAAAAAATATTGTGAGTGTAATAAAAAGTACAACTCTTATAAGATATATACAAAAATCAATCATGGAAGATTTTTATATCTGTTTTTCATACATACAACAAAAGGACGCCAACAATGTATATACACATAAATTGTGAATTAAAAAAACTTAAATTTTGTGTTATCACCGGCTTGTCAAAATAAATTTCTTTTAAATAAGTTAAAGACAAAATATGATTTTTGAATTTAATAAAGATTATATGGTTATTTCTAAACTAAATGTTTACACTGATTATTAATGCAGTGTGTTCAAATTGCAAACAAATTTACGTACAAGTATGTAGAATAAAGCGAAAGACAAGGACATACATCTTACGTGATTTTGTATATTGCCTTTTCCTTATTGAAAAAAAGGGTTGTATATTTCATAGTTTGTTATTTCGTTTTGTTTAGTTTAGTTTCTAGAAAGAAGCCATCACTTAGACAACCATTGATGTAAGTAGTTGAAAAATAATTGTTTATGTTATATAATATTATTTTTAAATATTTCCAGATATTAAATAAATTCGTGTCGTAAATGTAGGATTATGACCATTTTTATATTTTGTAACGTATTGTAAATTATTTTTAAAAGAAAAACAAAATAAAATGTAAGATTTTCAGCAAATAAATTAACTAAAGTATAATTTGTCTACAAATTTTTTGAGTTTTTTACAGCCTACTAATATTCAGCAATAATTTTATTAACTTTTAGCAAGGATTTTTTAGTTTTGAATCAACTAAGTGTTAGCAACACTTTTGCTGAAAATCAGCTCGCTTATTTTCAGCAAAAGATTTTGCTTACATTAGAAATTTTTTTTGCAAGCACCCCCCTGACAAAAATTTTGCTGACTTTACTAACTTTTTTTTTGAATGTAGTAATGGCCAACAATAAATACGCTTACTCATGCGGGTTATTTCTTAACGTACATAAGTTATCCACATCTAAAAATTTAAAATTTTGAATTTTTACAATAACTAGGTCCGGTTTTTTGCCAATGAAAAAGGCAAATCAAGTCCGATTGCTTTGAAAAGTGTTGGTGCTATCGACAAAATAAAATGCCTCTAAAGTTAAAAATTTCGTTTTTGGTAATTTTGTTTTGTTATTAATAAGTATTTATTTTGAGCAATTTTTTGGTCAAAAAGGTAGCAAAACTCTGGAACAGGCTATTGCCAAAATCATAAATTTTGATTTTAAAATGCGGATAACTTATGCGCTTTGAGAGAGCACACATGAGTAAGCGTATTTATTACAAGACGAGTACAGAAATGTTTCACTTTTGAAAATCGGGTGATAAATATAAAATTGGCAAGATCATTAGGATATTGTCCTAACAAATAATCTATAGATTTTTTTGTTTTCAAATTTATTATTTGACCCTTTCAGGAATGTGTTGATAGATCTATTTCGGGAATTTTCTAGGTTCCCATCATCAGAACACGTTTTGAAAGCGGTAACAATCCAATGCCAAACATCAAACATTCATATGAACTAGTTTACTCACTACATGAGAACTAATATACATATGAGTTTGAAGTTAATGATTATAACCATTGATCAAAAAATAAATTGAAAACTTGTTTGATGTGCAAGATCCACCACTGGTGGATATTCAATACACGTTTTTTGTTTTTCTCTCCTTTTTATATTTTATTTAGTTTGTAAACAAAACAGGGGAAGTAAACTAAGCGGTACTTTGCCTTTTATACCGCCTAGTTTACTTCCCCTGTTTTGTTTACAAAATATAAAAAGGAGAGAAAAACAAAAAACGTGTATTGAATATCCACCAGAGGTGGACCTTGCACATCAAACGAGTTTTCAATTTATTTTTTGATCAATGGTTATAATCTTTAACTTCAAACTCATATGTATATTAGTTCTCATGTAGTGAGTAAACTAGTTCATATGAATGTTTGATGTTTGGCATGGGATTGTTACCGCTTTCAAAACGTGTTCTGATGATGGGAACCTAGAAAATTCCCGAAATAGATCTATCAACACATTCCTGAAAGGGTCAAATAATAAATTTGAAAACAAAAAACTCTATAGATTATTTGTTAGGACAATATCCTAATGAAGAAATATAGAGTATGGCCTCGAACTTGAATAATTTTCATTTTCATTGCACAATTAAAGGTCGAAAAAAAAAACAAAATTTTTATTTTTAATAAAAATTATAACAAACTTGTATTGGCAAGATCTCTAAATTTGTGTCCTAGTTTTGATTAGAATTTCTGGCTTTCAATTGATAGTTTTTGAATTATAAATAGAAAATCTAAATTAAAAATTACATCTTTTTAAATTCAAATGAAAAATCCTAAATTCTATTGATGATTTCTAAGTTTCAAATGGAAATTCAGAATTTCAATTGATAGGAAAACAAACAAAAATATGTGCACACTGTTTTTGAAACTTTTTTATGAAATGATGTCATACATTATTATGAATCTCTTCATCATATCTAATAAAACTTCATAAATATGATGTGTAATTGATGGCAAACGATTTATAGAACAATTTCATCAATATGATGAAATTTTTTTTCCTGAGTGTAGGGTAGGAAAAACTATGCTGGAATCATGTTGGTTATATTTCTTATTTTGGGTTTAGGGTTATGACCGACAAATTTTCAGACATAAAAACAAATAGGAAATTTAGGATAATGTATATATCACCGATGTGTTTCTTTGCTAAAGTTAATGATGATGGTACACCCAGAGAAAAACAGGAATACGTTTTATCAATTTTTGTCCAATGTAACAATTTTATGAATATTTATGAAACGTTTCATAAACAACAAGAATTTTAACGATCATGTCATGACGGTCTCTATGAACATTTTTCTACACAAAAATAATAAAATCCTTACTAATAACAATTATCCGTCATATATAAAGTTAAAAATTTCATAAAAATGATGAAATTAATTTGGTTTTTTATGAAATGTTTCATAAATACTATGAAACGTTACATTGAACGAAGATCTATGAAACATTTCATATATATGATGAAGCTTTTCCTTTGAGTGTAGCAATCCTCCATATGAGTCATTCCATGTCAAACCGTACGATTTTTGCTAAAAATTGACTTTGATGTCTCCGATGTCTTTCAAAATTTGAGAACGAAGTCTTCATTAAAAAATATTTTACACGTGTTTCGGGAAAAAAATTAAAAATTTTTTTTTTTAAAGTTATTTGCATTTGAAAATCGTCAAAATCGTGAAAAATCTTCCGACATGACAACATTTAAACTAATGTTTTTATAAAACTAGTGAATGGATTTTGAAGTTCAATACCTTATTTTAAAGGTATTTGAACCTTCTTTTTTAAAAAATACTATTTTTTATAAATTAATTTTTTTTTATTATTAAAATTTGGTTTTTTTTACTTAATTTCTGTTTTCCAAAATCTTCGAACAAGTCGAAAAATCTGAAAAAAATATTTTCTTAAAGGTTAATATATTCTTAACATTCCCTCAAAATTTCAGAGTGGAGGTCGAATGGATTCTATTTTTTTACGATTTTTTTCCATTGCAGGACCACAAAAAAATTACATTTTGTATATAAACATTTTATTTTCAAGCATGTTAACGAAAATGCATGTTAACGAAAATGTAATAATTAGCCCCTTAAACCCCACCCACAAATATGATTGATGCATTAATGTGCTAGAGAATCTTCCAAAGAAGAGATTGATACCATAATCTTCGATAAGCTCCTCCTACTTCCTGAGATATGTCCATCCCACACATTGAAAGTGAGTTTTATTTTGAGCGAAAAAAATAAAAATCATAAATAATGATTATTTTTGAGTTTTATTTTTTTTTGCTCAAAAATAATGATTATGGCTGATTTTTTTTATTATTACTCAAAAATAATCATTACCATTGAAGAAAACTTTAAAAATCAAAAATTTAAAAATCATGACGGATATGCAAAGATTGTCAAAAAATAATAATAATGGTGCAATTTATTTAATTAATTTTTTAATTTTTTCCCGAAACACGTGAAAAATATTTTTTTATGTTTAATACGTCTGGCAAATTTAAAGAAAATCGGAAGAGGTGGTGTAAAAAAGGTGTTCGGTCTGACATGGAATGACTCATATGTATCTTGGCACATTATTATCTAGTATTTAACTGATCAGTTTAATTATCTCTCAACGAACTGTACGAATTACCCAATCTAAGGATCTCCCATTTTCTGCACAATCTTAGATTAAGCAGCCAGAAAATTAAGAGCATTTTTTAAGAATTCTCCATATTTGAAGCAACTTATTTTTTACCACCTTTCATCCTCCTCTATCCCCTTTTCAAGAAATGCAATAAGAAGGATCTCCTAGGTGTTGCTTCTAAAAAAGAGGATTTTAGGATCCCAAGTAAATTCATATCGAGCCAAGGCGTGTTAATATATTTTTGTTTTCCCTCCCTTAAAAACAAATCATTCTTTTAAAAATGCTGCTGATTTATAAAAAAAAGTACATAAAGACATTGTAATTGTAACAGAGACAAGGTGTGAAGGTTTAAAGTTTTAAAGGTGAGTAAATAGTTGTCCTCATTGTCGACGAAGTATTTGGTCGTTGATCGTTTGGTATCCTGTTGCTTTGGCTCTTAACTATGTTTTTTTTATTTTGTTTGTCAATTTTTGAAGTGTTTTATATTGATTACTTGTCCAGTAGTAGTGGTTGTAGTTTTTTTTTTTTTTTTAATGTAAATTACGTTTGTTGTCATAATTGTGGTTATGTTGTTTATTTAATTGTTGTTGTACCGGCATAATATGGTTTTTTGTTGCAATAGGGGGAAATAAATTTGTAAATAATTATGTGGTGATAATTATCTATTTTAATAAGGGCCGTAGCCAGGAATTTATTTGGGGGGGGGGGGAGGCGCTATTTTTTTTGAATTGTGCACCCAGATTTTTTTTTTCTGTTTTAACAAACTTTGGTTAAAAATGATATGACAATTTTCAAAGTCTTAAAACATGTTTAAGCTGAGGGCTAGAACAAATTTTACTTAAAGCCAGGAATTAAACCTACAATTCGAGTATTTAAGGATATGTCATAGATCCGTAGTAAATTGTTCACAGCTAGAATTAAATTGTATTAAATATTTCTGAAATATACACTATCAAGAACTTTTCCATAAGAAATCAACAGTTATTTAAAAGTTTAATCGGCAAAGTTGTTTCAATGGAATATACAGTAAAATTAAAAAAGAAATATATTTTTTAACTTTCTGTCTGTTAGTCAATAAACAAAATAAACAAAAAAACTGACTTTCGGTAATAGTTAAAATGTTCAGTTAAAATTTTTTATTCAAGTTGTTATATTATATTGAGTATTAAAATAAACGAAAAAAATCTATTGTTTTTATGGATTTTGTCAATTAATTTTTCAACAGTTGAAAATAAACTAAAAAAATACAATTGTTTTAAACGAAAAGTAAGTAGTCCTGTTTTTAACTGATTTTCAGATAATTTAATGTGTATATTAGGGTGGTCCTTATTTTTCAACTTGCGATTTTTGTTGCTGCCCCCCTCTTAAAATATTTGTTTGGATACAAAATTTCACCATGCAGAAAATTAGTGTGCTAGTATAACGGGAATGTGTCCCGCATCGTCCTTGAATATCAGGCCTCCTTGGAAAAATTTACCAAATATAAAAAAAAAAAAATTTTTTTTGTCTAAATTTAAAAATGTAATATAATTTTTATGTTGGGTTCAATAACAACTACTCAGATAAAAAATATTACCTTCCCAGAAAATCGCTAACTTATTCTAACTTGGAGTCAAAAAATGCACATATATTTGGGGTGTACCTAAAAGTTACATTTTTACATTTTTGAAAATTTTATTCAACAAAAACCAAAAAACTAGCTCTTGCTGTCAAATGTTTTATTAAACACATCCCAAATATTAAATAACATAAGTATTACGGATATCCGTTGGCAACAATTTTTGTTAGAGCATTTTGATTCTAGCGGATTTCAATGTTTTTTTAAATTTGTATAGACTTTTTTTTTTAACAAGATTTTTGTAATATTTCATCAATGTTATTACGTATGCTATTTTTTTTATAATTGTAATAACTTTATTAAAAAGTATAATTTTTCGTGTTCATAGTTAACCTGTGTTTTCATGGAGCACAATTGACCCTCGTATTTTAAAGAGTCAAAAATCACAAAGATGACATAAAATTAGTTTTTGTTTATGTTTCTAATTGTAATTTATTTACATTTTAAAATAAACTAAAACTAATTATTTAGTATAAATTCAGATATTTGTATTCATATTAAAATTGATTTTTTTGTACATATTCAGGAATATTTTCAAAAAACGTATTTTTAATTTAATAGTGTAAATTTTTTTCCCTCAAAATTTTTATTATGGAAAAGTTTTAAGGTCTAATTTTTACTAAATTGACCTACTCGAAGACTAGAAACGGTTAACGAAAATATTTTAGAATAACTATAAATTGAATTATTCCTTTTTTTTATTTTATTTATAAATTTTTCCATAAAGCTGCATTTTTCTTACGTGGGTCATATTTAACCCCAGGTTAACATAGGTTAACTATCAACAGGAAAAATAGTATTTTATAATAAAGTAATTACAATCATATAAAAGAGCATATACAATAATATTGATGAAATATTATTAAAACCATGTTTTAAAGTAAAAATGTATAAAAATAAAAAAAAAAACCTTGAAATCCCCGAGAATCAAAATGCTCTAACAAAATAATTTGCCAAGGGGTATCCACAGTACTTTATTAATTTTTTTGACACAAATTAATTTTTTATTAATTTTTTTGACACAAAGTAATGGTAAGTTAGCGATTTTCTGGGAAAGTAATATTTTTTATCTGAGTAGTTATGATTAATCCCAACACAAAAATTATTTTATATTTTTTTAATTTTGAAGAAAAAAAAATTTGAGTTTTTTTTTTAATTACGACCATTTTTCCAAGGGGTCCGATTTTTAAGGGCGATGCGGGACATCTTCCCGTTATGCTAGAACTCTAATTTTTTGCGTGGCGTATTTTGACACCCTAACAAATATTTTAAAGGCGGGGTACAGTCAAAATCTCATTTTTATTTTTCGCCCATACAACGAAAGACCACCCTAGTGTATATTCGGTAGTATTTACGGAAAAAATATTGTGAGTGTATTAAAAAGAAAAAACTTACAAGGGGAGCCTCTGGATGGGTTCTCTCCAAACTTGATGAAATTTGAATATGTGATAAAGAAAAAAAAAAACAAAAATAAAGGACAATTTTTTTTTTTAGCGGTCCAATCTTACGTTTAAGGATTAAAAGGTAGGGACAAAGTTGATACATGTTTGTATGGAAACTAATGAAATTCACATTTTTTTTGAACGCAGTTTTGATGAGTTTGAGAAACCAAACATTTTGATACTAATATTGCCTATGAAGTGTGTGTCAGGGTTGCCATTTATTTGAAATATTTAAAATATAGGTTAAAAAACTCTTCCGAAAAAGTCGTATAAAGGCCAAACATTTACGAATGTCGGATAAATATCAAACACCCCCTCGATTAAATTTGATAGGTATTTATATACACATTTTTTTAGCTTAATCCACCTATAATTCTTTAACAAAACGCTATTTTTTTTATCACTTGAAACACATATTTTTGAACAACAAAAATACTTGAAAGTTATCGAACATGTTTCGTATAACAGTTAATGCGTCTTCAAAAATACAAAAAAAAACACAATTTAATCGAAATCCGCAAAAATCAAATCGCTGCCCTACTCAAGTTTACCAGGCAATATTTAAATTTTTTTTATTTTCATTCTTTAGGATGCAGTTAGCAATTCCATGAAGTTTAAATCTAATTTTTTTTTTATCGATTTTGTTGAAATTTTTTTTTTTAAATTTGAAATTGGAGATTTGGAATATATCCCAAAAATATTGTCCGTTTTTGACATCACCTTAGAACAGGTTAACGACATCCGCAATAAAAACATATTTTGAAAAAAATTATTATTAATTTTTTTTTTTAAAGAGAAGCAAGACTCAGGAATTTCTTCCTATTAATTAATGTGTTGCTTTCTTTGGAAAGGGGATAGTGGAGAGATGAAAGGTGGTGAAAAATGAAGGGCTTCAAACATGGCATGGGGAGACAAATATTGGGAAAGTCGAAAATAAAAAATAATGACCACCTTAATTCACGTATGTAATTATACATGTAAATACATTTCTATACATGGTCATATATCTACATTAAGCAAAATTTAATTAATATTTACAAATGAACTCCTATGAGCATATATTAATCCTATATACTGGTATATGGACATTTATGACCTCGAATGACTTTTAATATGAGCATGAATGAGTTTGTACATGTTCATAAATGGATGCATTTGTTTTGATTTTTAACCGGGTTCTTAAAAAAATTCCTTGATTTTGCAACCAAATTTTGACAAATTAAGCAAATTATACGAATTGATGAATAATGTAAAAATAAAAACGGCGATATTTCAAAAACTGCAAATGAGAAAACTGTTTTTTGGCAGATTTAGCGTAGGTCTAATAAAAAAGATGTGCTTCAAAGCCAGATTTTTTTTGACCAACGAAAAGTGTTATTAATAAAGCGAAAGTAGTAGAAAAAACTAGCAAACATTACTAAAATTTAGTAATGGAAATCGATTTGCTTAAATCAGTAATTTTTTTTTGTCTAAAAATTAGTTAACATTTTGTTTTAAGTAAAATTTGTTTTTGCTATTCTTGAGCATTTTTTACATTTGAGATTAAAAAAATTTTAAACTTGAAAAAAAACTTTGTTCCTTAGTTCAAAAGTCTAATTCAATTGAGCTAATGTTTTTTGTTGTTATCGTTTAAATCAGTAATTTAACCAAAGTTATTAGTTACCTTATTTGAACGTATTTGAACTAATTTTTCGTCCTAAAATTTAGTAAATCGTGACTTTCAAATTCACAAATTTTGCCAGTTAATTTAAACCACAACTGTTTTCAAACCATTATTTTTTTGTGTCTCATTTGTAGATGGCGTTATTTTCTCATATTTTTTATTTTATAATCATAAAACGGATATGTCTCTTAAACTAAGCGAGATAGAGCAAAAGTGGACCAAAAATCATTACATATTAATCTATATTAACTACTTATATTCAAGGCAATATATGTGGACCTGCCTATAGTCAGATACGAAAAGACATTTTTAGCAGAAATTTTCAGTTGATTAAGCTAAAACTTCTGTTGATTTAGCTAAATTCTTAGTTAATTTAAATATATCTATCAACTCAAATTTAGTTCTTCTAAAATTTAGGTTGCCTAAATTTAGCAGATTGTGATTCTCAATATCATTGAAAATTCTGCTGGCGCAAATTCCGGTACTATTTTCTGTTGCCGTAGCCGAATTTTCAACTATTTGTACGGACTTTTTTTTTAGAGTTAGTCACGAACATTTGGGAGATCATCAATTTTTTTTGCTGCTTTTGCATCAATAAAAATAATGGCTTTTAAATTTTCTAAAAATTCCAACTCCTACCTCTTGCTCCTCCAACTCCTTAGTTAAAAATTACTTTGCAGAAAAAACTGATAAATTTAGCAAATTTTTTTGCTAAATATTAATAAAATAAGAACAGCAAAAATAAATCTGTTAACTTTACAAAATTTTAGTTATATTCGGTGTGAATTTTAATTAATTGAAAATAGCATTTTACTCTGTCAAATTAGCAAAAACTTTCACTAAATATTTGTAGACTCAAACTAGAAAACAAAAACTGTAATATTAACAAAATGTTTGCTATATTTACCTCAAATTTAGTAGAATGCAAAGAACAGTTTATTTTGTTAAAATCAAGAGAAATTTATGCTGAAAAATTGTAGGACAGACTTATTCGCATTTAAAAAAATGCTCATAACCTAAAACAAAAACTTTAAAAATGTCTAATTTTTTAATGATTGTTTGTCTACTAATATTTAGTAAATGTTTTTGCTGATTGTCGTTTTTGCTGATTGTCATTTTTAACTAATTTTTAGTAACTTTTGTTTTTGCTTTTTTTACAGGTTTATTTCTATGAGTGTACTACAGATCGTAAAGGGATGTATTTGTATGAAATTGAACTCGACATTCGATTATTAAAAAAAATTGGTTCTCAGTTTTTTTAAGTGCAATAGAGTTTACGGAAAACTCTCTTTTTTTTACAAACTTTAAAAAAAAAATTGTTTTAATCACACACAATACAAATGTCCTTCCAACGAAGAATACTGGTACAAGAATTTTCGATGTATTGCGAACCGCTAAAATGTTAAGGTATCAATTTTGTAAAAGGTAAAAATTTTTGTATCACAATGAAAAAGTATTTTGAGCTACTAAAATTGCTGCAAACATTTTTGATATTCGCAAATATTTAAAAAGTTGTTAGTCTATAAATATAATATAGTGCATTTTAATAAAGACAACATTTTTAAAATTTAATAAATAAAAAAGTAATTTATAAGTTTTTTGAAAAAATTAGAAAAAAAAGTATTTTTTAAATTTATTTTTGCTGTATAATAGAAAAGTTAATTAAAATTTCCTATAAATACAGCTCTTTTTTCTATGTTAAAATGGGACCATAAATCAGCGATTTTGGTCACCACGCGCATGTGGAATTATTTTTATTGATAAAAAATCATTTTTAAAAGTGATGATATATCCCACATACAAACAAATTTTTAACTTTACTGACAAATTTTTAACTTTATATTAGAAAATTAGTAAAAATTTTGTAATACGTAGTTAATAGAATATAAAGCGAATAGACTTTTTTTTATTAAAATGTGAATTTATACTATAAATTAGTACAAAAACTGTAACTCGGGATATAAAATCATTTTACTAATTTACTACTAATTTTTTTTAGTTAAGTGTATTTATAGAAATACACCTATTAAACTTCTACCAAAATGTACATATTTCATCAGCAAAAAAAAAAAATAATGTATTTAAACCAGCTGACGCAAAAATTTCAACACACAACGCGAAACAACGAAACATTAGAGATTATCGCACGAGTATTGTAAAATTTAATCCTAACATTTTATGCCGTTTGTTTTGGGCGGAGCTGTCAATCAACTAAAACGTATGATGATAAACATTAGAAAAAAAAACGACAGTGAAATTTTCAAATCAAATTGACATGTTAAAAAAAGAAATACTTTTAAATATTTTGTAAAAAAAAAGAAAACTACAAATTAGTTTTTTTTTAGCGTATTGGGGTGACAATAGACAGTCCCCTTATAGCAAACCATAGAAAGAAAATTCGCCCACGTTTAAGTTGTCATTTTATGTCGGCATAGAGTGTAATTAATGCTCATTAAGTAATTTATCACCTTAGTTTACTCCAACGTACACGAAAAAAAGAACAACTTGAACAATTGCCATAAAGAACATGTTTCGAAAATAATAATCTGCAAAACTATGAAATTGGTAACATAAAATAAATGTTTTAGTTTAAAAAGTATTTTATTTTCTAGACGAAACAAGCATTTAAAACAATTTATTTAAAAGACAAAATGAAAAATTTTAACGATTTCAGCGGGGTTTCGAGGGGAATGTTTTTTTGTTAGAAGCGTGTTTCTAATACTGTAAACTTTTTGGTGGCAATATAGAAAACCTTAATTTATTTAAAACGACATGTTACACGCAAAGAAAAAATATGGTTGAGGCAACCATATTCGAAGAGTATCATACATTTTTGGATTTATGATTGCTACAACCATGCTACTATGGTCTTATATTTTTCTTAATCATAATATGAGAATTAGACTATCATATTCCCAATTGATCTCAATATTATCATATTATGGTTATGGAAATGCTTATAAATTATTATAGTATGATTTCTACATTATTCTCCCAGCATTATGTTGAAATTGGAATAAAAAGCAATGAATGTTTTTTTTTAAATAGTACAAACGTATATTTACTTATTTAATAATCTACACATTTAAATAAACTTATTTTAAAATAATTTATGTAATCAAATTGTCTTTGCGCTGACGAATAAAATTTGTGTTATTAAGCAGTTTCATAAATCATTATTTTGCGATGTTTACATACATTTTTATTTTATTTACATACATTTTTTTATTTCTATATAAGAACAGCGATACTAAACTTTCCCTTTTTCAGCACAAATCTTATTTTGTCAGGAAAAATAATATAATGGAAACATGTGATTACAGCATAAGTACGCATTAAAATATTGTTAAGAATACAATTTTACAATACATTATTAATTACCATAACATATTTGTAGCAATATAATTTTTGCACTATAAACATATTATCCAGTTATCATGTTATGATCATGGAAAAAAATTTCGTCATTATTTAATACCATATTATGATTATTGCAAATATATTATGATTATACCGTACTATAGACTTAAAGAAGTACATACGTATACTTTGTTCAAACTTTTATTTTTTCATATTTCTTTAAATTTTTTTTGTTCACAATTTATTTTTCTTGATTACAGAAAACTTAACAAATAAATTACTTTTTTTATCACTTTTTACTTAATTTATAACACTTATGTATAATAATCAATATCTTCAGGTAAGGGATGCATGTCAATTTAACTTTTGCCAATTTAACTTTTGCCTGGGTAGACCGGGTTTAGACTACCAAATTATTCCTTCTTCCGTTGTTTTGCGATTTGTATACATTTTTGTTTAATATTATATTATTTGTTCGGACTTACTGCCTCTCACAACTTCTTTTCACAAAATCTTCAACTATAATGACACTAAAAGAGCGAAGACCCTCATAAAAAACAGACTGATCATATTATAAATTAATTTATTGCTGTAGGAAACATAGTTTTGTGTCCACAATCATATTGCAATCATATTTTTTCTCTGCGTGTACCATCCCTACAAAAAACTCGTAGACAAAATTGGCAAAACAATTATTGATTTATTTTTTTGAAATTTACCGAAAAAAAAACTTATGAGTAATTATCTTACCAACAAACATTTCATTTATATTTTCGTTTTCTTATATGATTTCAAAAATATTCGAGAGTTCATTAACACTTAATGAAAGTGACAAATGTTAAGACGGCGTCATAGCGCTGTGCTTCTGCATTGTATCGTAACAGCAACACAGTGACAGCGGTAAATTATAAAAGACGACTAGATATTGAGCTACAGGCGTTTGTTGGCTTTTTCCCTTTTATATCGGAGCTAATGGAATTCAACATTTTTACGACGAAAAATTTAGGACGATCTATATACGAAATCCCTTTTTAAAATCTCGCAAAACCTTCGCAGAGAAAATTTTAGTGGACAAAAAATAATGAAAATGTTCATTAAACGAATGAAACATTTTCACAAATAGAAATAAAAATTTCTTAAAATTGCTGAAAAGCTTCATGCTATTTTTGAAACTAGTCTTTTAAGTTAAGTTTACACAAACTTATCTACACTCAAATTAAAAGGTCTGTTAAAGATATAGAAATATCTATAACTTTACAGAAAAATTAACAATTTTTGTTTTGTTAAAAGTTAATCTAATTTTAGCAAAACATGTCTGTAGTTATTAGTAAAGTGAAAGCAGTTAGAAAAATTAGTAAACGTTACTCAAATATATTGTTATTCCATAATTTAAATCTAGTTGTTAAAATCCGCCAATTGTTTTTTTTTTTTTTTTTTTTTGTGAAAACTAATGTTAAGTTATGCCAACCGACTGAAATTAGGAATAACCGAGTTTGAGTAGTAGTAACCGAATTTCAGTTGGCAAATACTTAAATTTTTCTCTGTGTTTATATAATTTCACAGAATAGTTAGTCGTTTTTGGCTAAGCTAATTTTAGAAAAATAACACTTGGTTTGAATGCCGATATGTAATTTATATACTTTAGATGCACTGAGTCCAAATCCGGCATTCAAATTTTTTCATCACGTCACAATTTTGAGAAAACCGCGGTTAAAGTTGCCAAAAATGGCTATATTGGCTCTTGTTAAAGCTGTTTGTAATACAATTGACGCTTTCTAATGATAACTATTTAGAATGCACTTTACCCTTAAAGATACCGCAATGATATTTTCTAAAACTAATTGTTAAAATATCGTGAAGATATACGTATTTAACAAATGCCTTCTGCAAAATAAATTTTTAATATGATATTTGAGAAAAATAATTATAATTTCGTAAAATTTTAAAGATAGCTTATATTTGAAATACAATTTAAACAAGGTTTGTGTATTAATTTTAAGGGTTTTCGACGACATTAATAAAAGGAAAGTTCAAAGTTTATGTCGTGACCATAAAATGAAGTTAAGCTGGTCGGTTGAGTGGCCTACACAAAAAAAAAGTTAATAAAGTCAAGAGGGTGCTTTCAAAAAATTGCTGATGTCAGCAAAATCTTTTGCTGAAAATCAGCGATCTGACTTTTAGCAATCAAATTAGTAGATTCAGCGAAAGTTTTGCTAACACTTAGTTGATTAAAAATTAAAAACTCCTTGCTAAAAGGTAAGAACATTTTTGCTGAATATTAGTAGACTGAAACTCAAAACATTTGTAGAAAAATTATACTCAAGTCCAAAATGTTTTTTTGCTTTTTTTAAAAATAATTTACAATAAGTTACAAAATATAAAAAATGTGCATACTCCCACATTGGCGACATGAACTAATGTTTTTTAAGATATTACTGAATCGCGTAAAATTTAAAAACATCTGATCTACCCAGATTTGATCAGATATAATTGTATCTCAAATTTGTCCCCATTCTTGAGATCTAAATAAATCTGATCATATATGCTAGGAGATCTATTCGGATTTGGCAAAACAGATATAATTAGCTGCACATATACAATTTTTTAACCGAAATTTAATTATACAATATAAAATTATTTTCTTTTCTTTGCAGGTACATCCAACAATTTTCCCGTAAAAAGTGAGTTATTTTCGGTAAATGCAAATTCAGTATATATGTACATATATATATATAGATTTAACATATTGTATCAAAAAATCAACGAAAGCGTAACACCAATTTTTTTTAATTGAATTTTCTATTTAAATAAAATTAAATCGTTAATATTTTAAGTTTCATAAAGTTTTTTCTTTTTCCTATAAAATATTAAGCCTCATAAAATTTACCAAAAAAGAGTCGAATTATGAATATATTCCGATAGAAACTAAAATAAATGTTTTGCGAAGAAATTTTTCGTGTGCCGTGCACGGTTTGGAAGCGAGAAGGCTTCAAAACCAAAATTTTGTATAATTTCAAAAAATAATTATTTTTGAACAAACAAAGTTTTCAAAAATCTAAAATATAAATTTAAGTAGACTAAAAACTTTTAATAACACAGGAGGACAAAATCATAACTTTTAAAAATTAATAATATTATGACCACCAATTCTATATATTTCAGCCACGCTAAAGTGAATTTTCCACAAATTACTTTAAAGTTTGGCACATGTAAAAGTAGTTTTTAACATATAACGTTTTTGAAATGCAACCAAGCTGACTCCTTTCTGTTGAAATGTAAAGACACTTTTAAGGTACATATTTGATGCACAAAACTGTAGATTAAACCCGGCTTTATTCAGAGGTTTTTCTTATTTTTCAAAATTTTTACGGTTTAAGCGATTGTTATCGTTAAATTAGCAATTTACCTTAAAAAATGGTCATGCAGTAGAAACAGCCTATTAGGAAGAGGTATTTCATTACGAAAACTATAATTTTAATATGGTGCCTCGTATGCAAAATTCGCGATTTGTCAAAAATTGTATATGGCAGCATAGCTTTCCGAGATGAACCCAGAGTCCAAATTTTAGTACTTTTTGTGACAAATGTGTACCAAAACGAAGTTTTTTGTTAGGAAAGTTTTTGCAAATATAAATTTTTTTTTAGCTGAAAATTTGGAAACATACTTTTGAAATGTATTTACATATTGTACTAAAAGCTGAACCTTGGGGTCATCCTTAAAAGTTATGGTGCCATTAAATTTTTTAGACAAATCGCGTATTTAGCTTAAAAACCGCTTTGCTAAAATAATTTTTTTCATACTACTATAACTCCTCTAAAATGACTCTTTCCACTGTCTGAACATTTGATTAGCTCGATTAATTATTCGCGAAAACCGAAAAAAATTAGAAAAAACGCTTAGCAGCTACACCCAGAGAAATCCAGAAATAACTTTCATCAATTTGCGTCGAATGTAACAATTTCATCAACATTTATGAAACATTTCATAATTAACAAGAAATTTAATGAGCACATTTTAAGCTTTGGGTTTGAAATATGTACCATACATATTTATACTGGTCTTGTCTTTAGATTTTAACAGAAAGAAATCAGATTTATTGTATTTTAAAATTTTTGTATATAAATACACAGAGGAAAAACTGTGTCATACATCGAGAAATAAAGTACTTTGAAAATCAGCATGTACTACTATTGAAATCAGCATGTCCGAAATTTTTGGAATTGATGTCTCCATTCTGACGATTTTTAAAGTGAAATATGATAAAATGACGATTGAAGATTTCACAAAATTTATTGTATGCAAAATGAGGATTTATAAAAATTAGCAATTTTTATAGAATTTTTAATTTTTTTAATTTATTTCTCTAAAATTTACTGACAAAATTTGGTCAAGTTTCTTTTTATTTAAAACATCTAAGGAAAATGTGATTTTTTTATTATTTTAGTTTCATTTAAAAAAATAACGAAATTCGAATGTATTTTTTTTATATATTTTACAAAGCAAATCCAAAATATTTATTTTTTAATAATTTACATCATTTAACTTCAAAATCACTGATAAGAGAGTGATTTTCTACATATCTGATTCTTGGTACATAAATATTTTTCTTTATTTCCCACTTTATTGTATGTCCGAATTTTATAAAACCAAATATCGGGAAAAAGTTTTAAAACTAAAGGAATTTTGCAGATTTTAAAAAGGTCAGAGATTTTAAATATCCATTCCCCGAAATGAGTATTGGGAGTTGTGTTTTTAAGACTCAGAGTCGTTTGTAAAGGAACTAATAAAAAAATAACATTAAAATTGTGAAATAATTACAAATAAAGTGATTAAAACGAAGTTGTGAGTAAAATTTCTATTTTTTTTATTGAAATGTAAGGAGTTTTCGGAATGACGATTTTTTGACGATTTCTCATTCTCAAACTGACGATTTTGAAGATTTTTTTCAACAAAATTTGACGATTTTTGAACAAATTGAGTTGGCAGCACTGACTACATTGCAAATTTTCAATTTTTTCTGAATCAGACTGCGCAGTTTCTGGTATTGAACCTTCGTCAGTGACCCTGTTTTTTGAATTTTTTTGAATAATGTAATATTTGTTATGTTTTTATTTGTTCGATTGCGTCTATATGAAATTTTCTGTGCAATCACTGACCGTGGTATAGATAAACTGATTTCTAATGCCACATGCACTCGCACTACTCGTTAGACAGAGCGCTTTAGCCCTCTGAGCTATCGTCAGGTCGAGTTTTTGCTGTGATTAAAACTAGTTTTATTCAATACACGGTGTTTTTGTTCTTGCATACATAATCTCAGAAGTACAACTCCAACAACACAACAGTTCTATTTTTAGAAACTTACCTCACTCTAATGTCCACTGTTTTCCCATATGTTGTAAGTGATGCCATATCTATGATATATTCTTTGTATATTCGATAGATGGCGCTTACGTAGTTAGGGAAGAATTGCCAAAGAGCAAAGTTTTATTTTTGTTTGAGTTTGAATTTTAACGTCTTTCTCAGACAATTGCAATTAATACTATAATTAATATGCAATTTTATTTAATTTTAATTGTGAAAGGCGTGGTAGAGAAGAATGAGTGTATTTTCTAAAAATCATAACTAGATTGCAAATTTTCAATTTTTTTTATCAAAAGGAGGTTTTGACAAATAAGACAAAAACATATTAATTAAATAAGTTTTAGAAATAAATTTTTAATGCTAACAATATGGATATCAGATGATAACAATATGGATATCAGATGAAAGATAATAATCAGGGACCGTAATCATTATGAGTTTTATAATAAAAATTACACAATAATGATTATATTATGAGTTTTAAGGATTTTCTTCAATGGTAATGATTATTTTTGAGTAATAATAAAAAAAAATAGGCAATAATCATTATTTTTGAGCAAAAAAAATAAAACTCAAAAATAATCATTATTTATGATTTTTATTTTTTTCGCTCAAAATAAAACTCACTTTCATGTAGGTGTAAATATATATACATATTAGGGTGGGGCAATTAGTATGGAAGGAAAAAAATCTTAATGGGCGCTTCGCGTTTCTGATTCTTGGGATTGTACTGAGCAAAAAAGTCCACTAGACCATACGTCTACGGTGAAAATCGAGCTTCCAGATTTTGACTTTACGGCAAAAAAGCCCTATTTTGAAATTAATAATTAACCCCTTAAACCCCACCCACAAATATGATTGATGTATTAATCTTCTAGAGAATCTTCCAAAGAAGAAGAGATTGATACCATAATCCTCCTCCTTCCTGAGATATGTCCATCCCACACATTGTTACTTTCACAAAATACGGCAAAAAAAAGCCCTATTTTGAAATTAAAAATTAACCCCTTAAACCTCACCCACAAATATGATTGATGCATTAATCTGCTAGAGAATCTTCCAAAGAAGAGATTGATACCAAAATCTTCGATAAGCTCCTCCTACTTCCTGAGATATGTCCATCCCACACATTGAAAGTGAGTTTTATTTTGAGCGAAAAAAATAAAAATCATAAATAATGTTTATTTTTGAGTTTTATTTTTTTCGCTCAAAAATAATGATTATGGCTGATTTTTTTTATTATTACTCAAAAATAATCATTACCATTGAAGAAAACTTTAAAAATCAAAAATTTAAAAATCATGACGGATATGCAAAGTCAAAAAATAATAATAATGGTGCAATAATTTTTTTTTATGTCTCTTCTAAGTGATTGATTTTTTGATTCAAAAAAACGAGCAATAATCATTATTTACGGTCCCTGATAATAATCTCTGCTATTTCACAATATTATTTTTCGAAATAACAAACAATTTTAAAAATGTGTTTTTAAAAGTTGTATCCTTCAGTATCCTTGACTGTGTAAATTAAGTTCGTCAAAAAATGTTTATGTTATAGGTTTGACTGCCTGTAATACATACTCAAATTTCAGTTTAGTAATAACAAAGATTTGAATTAGCCCTGCGAAAATAAAAATCAAATGTAAAACATTTAATATATTATCCCGATGAAAAAATGTCCGATATAGGTATATATAATCATATATATAATTCATTATCATATCATATCACAGCTGATCCGAAAAGTGGCATACATAACCTTATCTCATTAGATCCCATGGGATCTCATCTGATATAACTTGATCCGACAAATGGGTCTATCTAATGTGATCAAGTTATATAATTTGATAAAGAGTAGTAATAAAAATAAGTATAGTATACCATTTTTCTCAGGAAAGAATCCTCTTTAATTAAAGAATAAAAAAATTTAATTTTTCCGACCACTCTAATGGCTATCCGGTGCGATTTTAAAAGCGTAAAAAACTGCTTATAAGCCTAATTTTTCATGTAGAATCGATTCGTGAAGTCAGATTTTAAATATATTTAGCGGTTTTTGTTCTACAAAAGAAGATACCCAAAATTCGCGATTTTAGCCGCCGAGCGGGAATTGAAGGAGTTGGAATTTTTCAAAAATAAAAACGCCATTATTTTTTATTGACACAAAAACCTTCTAAAAAGTAATGATATCCCAAAATCAAATAACACTCTAATGTATATATAAATGTGATAAAATTTTTGCTTTTTAATTTTTACAAATATATTTATATAGAATTTGTGATATAATTTGTTTGGTTTTAATGTATTATATATACTTATATATATTTATACAATAAATAAAAAAGTTGCACTTATATATAACATGAGATATAACGATATATGCTGATATATAAAGCTGTATTTACAATTTTTCGTAAACATAATAATGAGATGTAAATATATATCGTTATATATGACCACATATATAGTTCTATATATAAATATCAAGCTATATATGACAATATATAAACTTTTTTCTTCGGGGTATTAAAATATTTTTGTGCGTGGATATTTAAAATCGTTGTTATTGCAAAAGTAATAAAGCTCGAAGGCTGACATTTGAATACGTTGTACAGTACAGTCAAACCTTCAACATGGATTTTTTCTTTTGACGAACTTAATTAAACCAATCAAGGATATTGAAGGATCAAATTGTTAAAAACACATTTTTGAAATGTTTGATCCTGAAATATTATGACTAATAAATTTGTGTCTTTCATCTGTTATCAATATTGGCATCATTTAATGAGTACAAATATCTAAATAATTTGTTTAAAAATTTAACTTTAAGTGTTCTTTTGATAACGAACATCTGCGTACGCAGTTTAACAACATGTGGCATCCTGTTTACCATACATATCGTTTTTCTCATGCTTAGGAAGAAATATTGAAATATTAAATTTTATATTAAATATCAGAGATACTTATGGAAAAATTCCGTTTATTTTTGAACCCCTCTGATTCCTAACTTGAAATTTTTATATGTTGTAAGTGATACTTTGAGTTAATTGCAATATAAATTTCATAAAAGTTAAAAATGGGGGTTTTTGGTGATATTATCGTATTAAGAATACTTTTTCAATTTTTGTGAAAAAAATAAATTTTTGTGCAACACTGTTTAAAGAAGAGGATTCGATCTTTAAAATTACACCAAATTTAAAATTTTCTGTTGACGCATTAAAAAGTTATGATAATTCAAACATTGTATATTTCTTATACATTTGTTAAAAACTCCCAAATTTGAGCAGCAATTAATCGCGAACTATACCAAATTTTGAAAAAAGAAAGAATACGTAAACTCCATATTTACTAGGAGAGTATTAATACCAAGTTCGATGAAATTTTAAAGACTATTATCTGAAAGGTGTCTCGAAAGTTTTTAAAAGCTCCCGATTGTCAAATTAAATATGTCAAATCAACAAGTTTTCAATTTATTTTTTGATTAATGGTTATAATCTTTAACTTCAAGCTCATATATTAATTAGTTCTCATGTAGTTAGTAAACTAGTGTATATGAATGTTTGATGTTTGGCATGGGATTGTTACCGCTTTCAAAACGTGTTCTGATGATGGGAACCTAGAAAATTCCCGAAATAGATCTATCAACACATTCCTGAAAGGGTCAATAGATTATTTGTTAGGACAATATCCTAATAAAGAAATATAGAGTATGGCCTCGAACTTGAATAATTTTCATTTTCATTGCACAATTAAAAGTCGAAAAAAACATAATTTTTATTTTTAATAAAAATTATATCAAACTTGTAAATTAACAAATTTTAATTTATTTATGCTAAATTTTAGTCAATTTGTTAGTGTTGCGAATTGATATGCTAAAATCAGCAAAAAAAAAATTGCTAAATATTAGTAGACAAAAAATAGTTCCTAGTTTTTTTTTTTGTGAGTAAAAATGTGTCCTAAAATCAACAGTCTTTTCATATAGCAAATATTAGCTTTTTATCCTAAATGCTCCCTCTGACTATGACGGCATACCAGCCAGCTATTTGTCAAATGAAAAAGTACCATCAGCTACGAATAAGTCTGTCACTCATTCACTCACTCAAATCTACTTAAACGCTGCTTTTTATATTTCATTAATCTTTCTTATAAAGTAATTCTAAGAAATCAAAATCTAAAAGTTGACAATAAAAATGTACCAACGCTAAGTTGTGCATTTAAATTTTATATCTTTACATAACTAAATGAACTTTACTAAATTGTAAGATCAATTTTTAAAATGTGTGTCCCAGTGACTGCTTATAACACTACCACTTGGCTCATTCACCTTTATTTGTTCAACTCCCATAGAAAGTTTGAATTTTATTATACACTATGCACAAAAAATATGTGGAATTTTAGAGGAGACATTTTTAGGAAGCTGTTAGGTAAAAATAAAACTTTTAGCTTACCGCAAGAATACACTTTTCGTTGCCTAATTTAGGCGATATGGGCCAAAATAGGTTTAATAGGTTTAATCCGTAAAAATAAATAAGTTTAGGCATAAGTCATGTCTCTTACCAATTTACAGTCCAAAAATTACACTTTTTGTGCTTTTCCTTAAGAGGATATGGTGATTTTCGTTTTTCGAAAAAAGCGAAATTCAACGAAAACGCACCTTAACTCCAAAATATATAGATCAAACTTTAATGTTTTGCTGTTACTACTAAATATAATCTTTTTGCCAAATTTCATAAAAATCCGTCCATACGTTTTTAGGTTAAGACGATGCCCTTAGATGTATCCTATTCCTGTATGTCCTTGGACCAAAATAAGATTTGTTTTTAAAAGCTTAGACTTCAATCTTACTTATTGTTTACTATCAACGGTTTGTAGTTAACATAAATATGTTTTTAAGATCTTTGAAAATTCTGTTCATTTCACACTTATTTTTTTAAATTTTAGGAAATTTTAACTTTAACACTTTCTTGCTTCCAAACTGTGAACTGCACACACAAAATTTAGTCACAAAATTTTTATAAATTTGATTTTCTATCGAAATAGCTTAATTTCTTAAATAAAAAAATACTCTGCCTGCGGGCTTGTCGGTCAGAGGGTTAAGAGCCTTTTTATGCTCGTTTCTAAATAAAATTGGTTGAAAATTTAAAAATATTGTGAAATAACAGTGGGTTAAAAAAGTGCACCACGCCTTACGATTCACTGAGGGCTTAAAGTCTGACACCCATATTCATAAGTTAAATTTAGACTTTTCATGAATGTTTTGAAATTGCATTGGAACTATGCCAATGGACCGTTTCCACATTATATAATATGAAAATTAATAAAACTATAAAATTCTATGAAAAAATAAAATATTAAGTCTTTGAAAAACTTTTAATAGCTTTAAAGAAAATTTCCTTAAATTTATGAAGATATAATTTATGAAATCAATGAATTTTTTTTATGAAACTATAAAATTTTATGAAAAGTAGATTTTGAAAAATTTCTAAATATTAATAAAATTTCTCGGATATAATGAAATTCTTCTAAGAAAAAAATTCTATGAATTATAATTCTTTCAGTGTAACAGTCCAACGCGCTAAACATTACACCACAACGCCCACAAATAATTTAAGTAAACAAAATTTGCGGATTTTAGCGAATCTATTTTCATTGAGAGTTTACTAAAATTTTGCAAATTTACTTCACTAGTAATTACAGCTATGATGTGCTAACATTAGCTTGTGGCCTAAAATTTGCTTGTGGCCTAAAAATAGCTAATATTTCTGTAAAACTAGAGATTTTTCTGTAAGTTTTGCATCAGGGAACTTCTGCTGTAAATATTTGTATTTGTTTGATATGTAATAGTCATTTGTAGAAGAAATTTAATTTTTGACTACATTTGTAGTTCATTTGAAAAAACAAACCACATCAAATTACTGTATTATGATTTTACATTAATTTTATACAGTAGTTTTTTTTTATTTTAAAAAATAAAACAAATAAATTTTGTGTTATTTTGAGAGTTATTCTAATCAGGTTTTCAATGAATTTTTTAAACGCAAATAAAAGACTTTTATTTAATTTTTCGTATTCCTACGTTTCCTAAATGTTTGTTTGTTAATTTTTTATTTTTACTACATTTGTGGTTCATTTTTGCTTCAAATTTTGTTCATTTTTTGAACAGTAAAAAACAAATGACAATGTTAGTTGGATTTACTGAAATGTTATTTTTTCAAGTGAAATTTCATTTGTCTTCTACTAAATTTGCTGTGGTCTTTACCTACATATTATTCTAAGTGTATATATATATAGCCAGAAATTGCCAATGGTCTGAAAAATCAAGCACTGGCAGAGCACTGTTTGCTAATGGTCCAACAAATAAAGTCCTGGCAAAGCACTGATTTACAACGCTCTGCCAAAGATAGTCAAAAGTGCTTTGCCAGTACTTAATTAACAAAATTTACAACAGCTAAAATAATTAAAGCACTGGCGCAGCCCTAGCTTAGAACGCTCTACCAACGTTTGTTCAAAGTCCTGTGCCAGTACTTGATTTACAAAATTAACAACCGTAAAAATAAAAAAGCACTGGCTTAGAACGCTTTCCTAACATTGTCAAAAAGTGCATTGCCAGTACTTATTTACAAAATAAATAAATAATCACCCTTATTGTGTATGTCGTATTTAAAATACGACTACGACTGTTTTGTAATAGATTAAAGAAAATAAGTTTACGTTCTCTTTAATCTATTACAAAACAGTCGTAGTCGTATTTTAAATACGACATACACAATAAGGGTGATTAAAAACAGTGGCACAGCGCTTGTTCACAACGCTTACCCAACGCTGGTTAAAAGTACTTTGCCAGTGCTCGATTTACTAAATTTACAACCGTTTATAAAAACGAAATTTAATGCATGTACTTGTTTTTAAATAAGTTAGCAGGGTTTAATAAAAATAACAAATGAATAGTATTTTTAAATTTATTTTACATACTTTAAAACTTAATTTTTTTTTTCTTTTTTTCAAATCTTAAATGAATTTAAAATCAACTAACCATAAGCATATTCAAATAAGCGTATTCAAATCAAATTCATACACACAAAAAAAGTCAGTAAAGTCAGCACCATTTTTGCTCAAAGGATCCTTGTAGAAAAATTGCTAATTTAGCGTATTTAAAAACTTTTTAATCTATACCTTTATAAAATTTAAAATTACAAGATTGGAAAAATTCAAAACTAAATTGTAATTCATTTGAAGTTAAGAAAATTAAGGTCTCCTATTATAGTCAGCACAAAGTATAGTTTTTGTACTAAAATTTTACTTAAGACATTTATTTTCAAATTTCTTTCTTTAGTAAAATTTTAGTAAAAAAAGTCGTACTTGGAGCTAACTTATCACAAAAGTAATTTCATAAAAAAAATATTCAGTTATTTTGTAATTAACTTAGCTGAAACCTATTGTTATTTCTGTTTAAATTACCAAGATCATTCAATAAGAAATAATACAAGTCTTTACTTAAGTGAATTACAAAGTAGGACAATACAGTTCAAAAATAAATCTCGTTTTCATATATAGTATTCTTAATTTATTAAAAAATTTTAATTTCAAACGGATAATCAATTTGAGTTATAAATTTTCTAATTTAAAATATATAAAATCAATTTTTTTTTTGAAAATTTCACAATTTTTAATTTAAAAATTTGAATTTACCCAATTTTTAAAGAAAATGTTTTCAAGTTCACAGCCAGAATACAAATGATTTTTGTAATTGAATTTTATTTTAATTTATATTGCAGAAATTTAATTTGTATGTTTATTTTTTTTACATAATTTTATTATTTTAAATAATAAAACCAACATTTTATAAAAAAAATTATAATAAGTACACTGTTTTTTTAATAAATTTATTATTTACTTTATTAGTTGTTTTACCAATGCTTCGCCAACGTTTAAAAATTATGATTTTGATACTGGCGACGTACTCATTGTCAGTGCTTTGCCAACGTTTTAAAAAAGAAACGGCGTTATCATTTTGGGGTTGGCAAAGCACATTGGTTGTTCTACCAATGCTTTGCCAACGTTTTAAAATTATGATTTCGGTACTGGCGAAGCACTCATTGCCAGCGCTTTGCCAACGTTTTAAAAGAGGAACGGCCAAGCCCTGCCCGGTGTTATTATTTTGGGGTTTGCAAAGCACTTAAATCTTCAGAAATACAACGCTCTGCCAACGCTCATACCACCGTTGAAAGCAATGGGACAATGCTTTGCCGTTCTTATTTTTCTGGCTGGGTACTTTATGAGCATAGTTTATGATCTTATATTATGCTTTATACACTTTTGGTTACTCAAGTTAACGTTGACTTTTTTGACCACACGCTCTATAATTATAACGTTTTTTTTTTGTTTGTTACCAAATTTTTTATTGATATTTTATTTTATTTTTTTTTCTGTTGGCCTAATTTTTGTTAATGTGTCATTTTCTGTTAGTAGAGCTTTGAACTTGAGTAATGATCTCTTCGCAATAGCAGCATGTTTGCATTGATCGAGATTAATTATCTAAGAAAGTGGGTGAAAGTCTAAATAATATGTTTGACGAAAACTAATATTGGTAGGGGGATTCATAATACTGTTTGTATTTGGTGTATAAGTACACAAAAAGCGTTTTTGCAAAAATACAAAACAAATTGTATAATAAACTTTCCGGGGTTGGCAAAACATTTATGACATTAATGTTATCAAAATACAATGTTTACACCGTATACAACATCACATGAATCCGTCTATTGATTCATTTGCTTTAGTTTGAAATAGAAATTATAATACTGTAGATACACTCCAAAAAAACAGTTAGTATAAAAATTAGGAAAAAAGTTTTCAATCTAACTTTACTACTAATTTTTAGTACACTGCGTTGCAAAACTATAATTACACATTAATTTCACTAAATTTCGTAAGTTAAAAAAAGTAGAAGTGTTTAACAGGCATACAAGTAAAACCAATGGAAAATTAATAATATTTAACAAAAAAAAAAAAAAACAATTAATCTATTTTTTATTTCACTATTTAAAAAGGAATAACAACATCAATTAGTGTTTCATAAATACACTTAACTTAGGCCTAGTTTTTGGGATGTAGATTATCTTTGAACTTAGATTAACAATGTTTGTAAATGGAATACTGCTTCTGACATTTTTGTTATTTCATATTATTATAAAAAAGGCGGAAATTATAAACAAGCCGAAGTGGTTTCGAAAAATTGTTGTTAATAATCTTGGAAATGGCCGGCTAAATTCGTTAACGGTTTAACTAAACCAAGTTTAACTGACATCTTAAAAAAGCTGTTAAGATTGAACTTTTCTCATCAGAAAAAATCACATTTTAAAGAATTTGTGTTTTAACAGTCCTACCAACAACAGCGATTATTGACTTACCTTTCTCCAGTTAGTTTGTAAATTCCTTTTAGCGAATTCAAGTGGAGCAGTTTTGTGGCGGTGTAAAAATCTTGGAGAAGACATCAGCTTTTGGCGAGTAATTCTCATTTACTTATGGTTGATTTGAACACATTTACCTTACATTCAACGATTATATGATTGAGACTCTTTATTGTGTAGCAGGCACAGTTGCTTATTTTACACCGGTCCCGATTAAAAAGCTTGTTTTTCGGCCGCCTATTTTGTTTTTAACATAAGCACTCGGATTATTTGCAAAATTTGGGACAACGGTTTATTTTCTAGCAATTTCCCGATAACTTAAGCCATTAAATTGGGTGCTTAATAGTAAGTAGGCCAGAAAATTTCGCTTTTCCAAAAAAAACAATTCGCAAAAATTTAGACCATCGTTACAATATTTTTTTTTTCTGTTAGTCCTTCGAGTGGCAAAGACTCCAATGAACGTTACCAAATGCACGTGAAGCACTAGTTACAGAAAGACAGTACCAAAATATAGTAAAAAAGAATTGGCAGAAATACCAACAAAATGCAGACAACTGAGAAAAAAACATGAAAAAGAAAAATTTCAAATAATTTTGGATGATGAAAAATACTTTTCTTTTGCTTAGAGCAACTTAATTCTGGATTTTATTCAGATGACTTGACGGCATTTGGCAAAAGCGAAGTACTAGTGTGGGCAACAATTTCGGCAAAAGGTATATCTCAACTTTACATCCATTTACTGCTATGACAGTAAACGCCGATGTTTATATTAATAAATGTTTAGTAAAACTGGAAAAATTTATCAGAGATTGACACTCTACAGACGACACTCTAGCCAGATTTAGCAAGCTGTCATTATGCCAAAAAGACGTTAGTATAGTATAATAGCTTTGTACCGAAACACTCCAATCCTTCAAACGTCCCAAAAGCACGTCCAATTGAGGACTTTTGTGATCTTTTATGCCAAAAAGTGTATGAAAATGTTTCGGAAGCCAAAAGCATTTGGGAAATGCAATAAAAAGCATGAATGTCGTCCAAAGCATGATTGGAGTTATCAAGCATAAAATACGCCAAATAGAATATCGCGGTCCGTCTGCTCTCTACAAGAAGTGAATTAATAACTTATAGTCTATACTGCGTTATAAATAAAAATACTTTTTTAAACCCATAATTCGATTTTGAGTTACACGAGTTTAAAAATTGTCCATTTACTAAATTGGCATAGTTTATTGAAAATTGATTAAAATTGTATAAAAAACTAAAATAATTCTTTAATTTTTCTTTATTTGCTATTCTTCTTTTGTTACCGTTATAGGTTAATATAGTTATGAAACACTAACAAGATATTATCACACAATTTTTCTCTTAAATCAACTAAGTAATCTCTTAAATGTGCGCCCCGGTAGGCTAGTTGGTAGCGTGCTGGCTTATCAGTGCGGGGGTCGTGTGTTCGATTCCCACCAGAGGCACTGGTCTGTTTTCGCTACAACGCGCCGAAGGCCACAGTAGCTAGTGCTCGGTTAGGGTAATAGTATATAATTTGTAATTATATGATTATTAATTAATAAAATAAAAATCTCTTAAATATTACAAACTCTTACACACTTTACACACATAAAATAATGTTTGTAATATTAGAAAAAGTAGCAAAAATAATTTGTAATTATATAACTATAACGCAATGTAAAAAAATATTTTTTTAGTAAAATTTGTTGCTATTCTAATTTTACAATGTACTAAATTTTTTTACTATTTTTTTTGCTAATTTAACTTATTTAACTTTCCTAACTTTTGAAACCCGATTTGCCAAAATTAGCAAAAGAAATTGGTAATACTATATTTTTTTAAACCTAAAAATTATTTGATCTAGACACAAGATACTTTATTAATGCACTTAAATATTTACTGCACTCAGGGAAAAAAGTTTCATCATATTGATGAAAATGTTTCATAAATCGATTGTCATCAAATTTTCATAATTTGTTTACGAAGTTTTCATAAATACGACAAAGAGTTTATAAAAGTTGAAGACAAATGTTTAATAGATCTCTGTGAACTAATAAAAAAGTTTCATAAACTTTGTGAAAATAATTTTAATCAAAGTAAATTCAATTTTTTTATTATTTTTGTTATTTCTATATGTGTCACTCATATTTAGTAAAAAATTTGGGTGATTTTAGCAAATCGATTTATAACTTTTACTATTTTTTTTTACTACTCCTACTTTACTAGAAAATTACAGCCACGTTCTGCTAAAATTAGCAAAACGACCTAGTGGCCTAATATTAACAAAACAAGCTATACAAATAACAGATATTTTTGTTACTTTTATATACTTTTTTTATGAGTGTACTCCAAATAAATAGTGACAGATTGCGACGCAGATCTAACAGAAAAAAGCCAAATTAAAGAAATCAACTACAAAAAATATATCATACAATTTTAAACAATATTTCTAAAGTTTTTTTTAAAAAAAAAAAAAAAACTTTGCTCTCAACCATGAAAAAATAGAAATCGTTAACATTTTTTCTAATTTTATCAATTCATGTTTAATAAATTAGTAAAATATTTAGCTAAAAAATGATTTTGTACTAAAAATTTGCACAAAAAATGTAAATTGGGATATAAAACGATTTACTAATGTTTCTACTAAATTTTTTATTTGAGTGTAGAAAATTAAGCAATCTACTATAGCAAAATGAAACATACAATTTTAAAAAAATATCTTAAAAACCATCATAAAATCAATTATTTAAATTTTTTTTTGGTGAAAATTTGATAAAACACACTCAAATAAAAAAGTTACAAAACACTTTAATTTCCCGGGTAAAAATAGTTATATCTAGTCATATATATTACGACTAAGTCATATCTGACTTTAAACTTAGTCACATGACGGCTTATATCATTATTTACAAATACATCTGATAATTTTTATTGAGAGAATTTTTTATATGGTACTTGATATTATTATATGTCTCCAAATCTTATTCCATATATAACTACATAGGCCATATAATAATAATCCAAATATATGAAATGATCGATATGATTATATATAGTCCCATGCTAAGTGTTAATAAACTAATGTGCCGCCATACTGAAAATATTTTCCTTATAATTTTATATAGCATTAAATACAGGGTGTCCGCCGGGAAGGTATACTACTTTGTTTTGCCGCCATTTTGGTAAACATTAGTCTTGACAGTTCATATTTGGCAGTCGTGAAGTAGATACGTCTGAAATTTATTATGGAAAAATATACGATAAACCAACGTGTTTTAATCGTTAAAACATTTTAATAAATTTATTTCAAGAAATGGTGATGTTAATTGCCCTCCAAGGTCGCCTGATTTGACTGCTCCGGACTTCATTTTGTGGGGATATCTGAAAACCAAGGTTTATGCAAACAAACCAGAAAGGCTTGAGCACCTCAAACAAAATATTCGTGATGAAATTAATGAAATACCGCGTGAAAAGTGTGAGAATGTAATCAAAAATGTGCTCAAAAGGGCTCGCATTTGTGAGGCTAACAGAGGCGGACATTTATCTGATATTGTATTCCATACATAACTGCCGACATTAAATAAAACATTTATCAATATAAGATCCATTCTCTTTCATTTAATCAAAAATTATAAACAAACAAAGTATTATACCTTCCCGGCGGACACCCTGTATAATACCATACATATTTTGATAAAGATCAATATCAAATTAAGTTCTCTGCAAACTAAGACTTTATTACATATGGCTTCACATATAACCATATTAATTTTTTAACGAAATCGTGTTCAAGTGATTTCTTTTATATAATTTCAAATAAAAAAATGTTTCTTGATAATTTTTAAACATTTCGTTATGTTTCATTTAAAATAAAGTGGGTATTTTAAATTTTTAATTTCTAGAAATCTTAATTTACAACTTAAATACATGTAGATGACCCATT